>JAHLJT010004567.1:216804913-217209913 GCA_031308135.1 Acheta domesticus
CCATAATTCCCATATTCGTATATTAATTCAGTCGCTAATAATTAATATTTGAATGTTTGTCACAATGCTTCTCAGAATAATCATAACGTAGAATTAGATCAAAGTGTGGACATGTGGATGCGTTACAAGACCAAAGAACGGAGCCATGGGTTCACTACTTTAGGATCGCATGAACAGGGTGGTGGCGCATTGAAACCTACCACTTGTAGATAATTGTCAGCAGACAATCCGTGTTCAGTGGAAAAACAGTTCATATATTCACATTTTCTTGATAACCGCATTTCGACTGAGGAATTCAGTAGATCTGGCACACTGTTCGTCGGCCACTAGTCTCCCTCCCCCCCAACCGCTAGCCGCGATTCGAGATTGCCAGTCATGACACCGAGTGGGACGACCTTGACACACTCGCGTCTTACGCAATAGTGGAGGAAAATCCTATAGCGGCGCCACCAGAAGCTCCAATGAAGATGCCGGATGTGATATGCTACCCCGCTCCCAACCACAACCGACGAACACTGTACAAGAACCATTTGTCTAAACCGCCGTATCGTTCCGTGCAACAATCACCGCTGTGAAGTCTAATAGCATTAGCCCGCACCGCACTGAGCATATAAAACGCACCTGCGCTTACGCACCTCGCCCTGCCGTGAGCCCGCCCGCTCCCGTTCTCCTGCCGGGGGCGGCTATGGCCGTCTTCCCGCAGCCTCCGCCCTCACTGCCGCCGCCTACTTCCCGCGCTGGCCCGACTCTCCAGAAGAAAACCAAAAGAAACAACCGCCAGTGTGACAACTAGCATTTGTGTTGAACTGTGAACAAACATTTGTGAGACTCTGCCGATAAATAACTATTCCCTCTGTCGTGACCCGATATTGTGTGCCACTGTCTTTTTGTGCATTGTGTTCTCCCTACCTTGAAAATGGCTAGGCTTCTGCGAAAGCGACCCCGCTTGACAAGTAGCGGCTCTGACGATGAAGATGCGTTTCCGACCAGCCCCAATAGCACTCGACATTCACCTCCGCTAAATTCGATGGAGAGGGCCCATAACGAAGTAATAAACATGTCCCCGCTTCCTGACGAAACACGGGCCCGTACTCAACTTCCACTTGAACTACGCCGCCTTCTGCCGGCACAACGAAGTCAAAAAAGAAATCACCCCTTCTAAACACTACTTCGGAACCACAAGAGGCTCCGCAAGAGGATGAAATCCTACCGCCCTCTGAAATATGTGAATGTCCACCATGCCCCCGCACGATGTCCCCCAAAGCCACATCAGGAGACATCCGCACTGGGAAGGGCAACATCACTCGTAAGGTCCGAAGACAAACCGGTGAAGAAAGTAGCAGGAACTGTGCGTCCCACTCCAAGCACCCCGAAGCCCCGACCACACGCTCGCGCTCCGCCCCTCCAGAATACCCACTTAAACAGCCACGAAAAGCGGTGAAGACCGCCACCAAACCCATGGGACCAGCCCGGAAGAGGAGGACGCAGCCTAAGGCCGACAGGACGCGAGAGCGCGGCAGGTGCGATGACACCGCCAAAGTCAACGATGTGACAACCCCAGCATCAGCCAGCGCCCCGCCCCCCGCAATCGAGTGAGAACGCCCACCAGGACGCCATCGTGGAAAACAGGCAAGAAGATGATGAGCTCGTGAAAACGTGGACGGAGGGACAACCACCACCCAATGGAAAACCTGGAGGAGGAGGAGGAAGACCACTTACACGTTGTCAAGTAGAACCAGAGCAATGCGCTAGCAAGTCACCGGACGCGCGAACCCGCCCCCTCATCAAGTGAGGATGTAGGCGAAGCGCAGAGCGCCGCACCTACACGAGCGCCGACGCTCTCGACAACGCTGGAGCCGTACCAGATCGCGGAGGCGTGCCTACTACACCGCCCACGCAATCTGCTCGGAGGCGGGCCCAAGCCCGCCTGCTGATCGGCCAGATGGCCACCCCATCTGCAGCTGCACAGGTGGAGCCGCCCGAAACTGCCGCAAGAGATGGCCTACCGGAGGAGCCTACTGACGGGTCGCACGAGGAGGGCGAAGCCTCCCACCCACGTACGGCGGCCCCCGTGAGGCCTGAGGCGCCTATGACAGCGGAGCAGCCCGGAACGCCTTGCAGAGGTCAGGACGCCACGCCCGGCCGAGCGGATAAGGTACGCCCAAACACGCTCAGTTCGTCCCCTACCGCATCCCCTCTACACCACCCCTCAATACTTGCACCAGTCCAGTTGAAGTAGTAATTGCCCCCCCCTCCATGAGGACCACACGGTCAGCACGGAAAGAGAGATAATCAGTATCACTCCAATAATGACAAAGAAGGGGCGATGTATAAAGTAGTAAGAAGATTCCGGCATACGATCAGTCGCAAGAACGCCCCGGGTATGTGTTAACTGGTGTGAGTCATGACTTAGTGCCCCTCCACTGTGATCCATACACGACGCCGCCTGACCCGCCACCAAAGGACCCGACTTCCCTGGAAGACTTGGTAGGGCAGCGATTCACGAAAGAACAAGATGACGTGGAGTTTATCCCCACTCCGACGTCTACCCGCTGGAACCCACGACCGACACGCCCCCCTCCACCGATGAAGCCGACGCAGCCGCCAATTGTAAACCTAGCTAGCCCGAGCCAAGCGCCACGCACGCTGATATCCGTGCCCCCGTAATTAACCTTGAGAGCCCGGAGCAGCGCCCCAACCACGCAACTGCCCCAGCCACAGCAGACGCGTGGAACAACTCCGCGAATGCGAGTGAGCAGGGACATAGCACGAGCCGGGAGACGAATGCGAGTCGATCTGGGCACAACCGCGTCCAAGCACGAGACGAGACAAGCATGAGCCAGCCACCAGTTATTAACCTAGCTAGCCCCGAGCCAGGCCCTCCGCAAGCTGATAACCTGGACCCCATAATTGACCTTGAGAGCTTAGAGCTGCGATCCCCCCATGCAACTTCCCCGCCCACAGCAGACGAGCGGAATAACCCCGCGAGTGATAGTGAGCAGAGACCGAGCACGAGCCGGGAGAACGCGACGCCGTCACCGGGCAACCTCCCTCATGCGAAGCAACAAAAGGGGGGGGAGCTACCACAAGTCCTCCCACAGGGCCCGGCCCTGCTGGGATACATTGCTCCCCGACGAGAAGGACAGAAAGTAGTAGTTTACCTTCCGGCCCCGCCCGAAATCCGCTGCCCGTGCTGCCCACACGAAACCCCGCCCATCTCCACCAGACGCAGCCTTGGCGAGCGAGTGAGGGCAATGCAGGAGCATGTTAAGGACCGGCACCGGAAACAATGCACACTTCGCTGCCTAGGGTGTGGTGGAAGCGACATCGGAAGCCGCAAGCACATTAATCAGTGCAGATACCTGCGGGACAGGGCGACCGCGTACACACACAGGCCTGCCCGGTGGGCGACGGCCCAGGGCCCCGCCCACGATCCCTCCGGGCGACTAATGCGACCAGCCTTAGACGGACAAAACAATATCCTCGTCCCGGTCCCAATCAACGAAGTAGCGGTCTGTCCGGTATGCGACATAACCGTCACGAGTGCTCAGGATGAGTCAGTTCGGCGCGCCTCATTCAAAGCCCACGTGAAGCGTGTCCACGGACTTATTCGCTTCTCATATGCGGCGGATGTAACCGCAGCTGCGGAAAGTGGGCCGCGCATCGGAGGGCGTGCCCACAGGCCGCGGAAGCTCAACCCCCGCCCACACCCCGCGAGCTCCTTGCCGCCGCCTGTGCCTATCCAGGGTGCCACTGCCGATTCCCGACTGCCAAGCAGGCTGGCACCCACTACAGGGTGCATGCACAGAGGGCCCGAAAAGAAAGTTTGGACTCGAAAAGAATCCTACCGAACACGAAATACGCAGAAAGGGAGCGGATCCGAAGAATAATTAACCCAGGAATACAACGCAAGAACCACGAGAGCAACAAGACCCACCCTACCGATGCGCCTAACAATCAGGAAACGCCCAGTGCTACCACCTCTCAACGCGAGAGCCAGAGTTCTGACACTAGAGCAAGGAGGTCGCGTAGCGCGCCCCCGCAAAGCTCCACACCCGAGCGCGAAGAGTATGACAGACCCCCCGGCAATGCAATCCAGCGATTCCCACGGGCAGAGCTACCACACAACGGAAAAGGCGAAGGTGACGGAGCCGCGGCCGAGGAAACTGAACGGCCAGCTGACCTGACCGTTGGAAGGCGGGATTGCGTGTCGGAGAGGAAGAAACGGGGGAGGCCTCGTGGCCGACGCGAGAGAATAAGGGGAAATGCACGCGTGACGAGGAACCTGCCCCCCACGACAGAGAATGCTGAGAGTCCACATGAAGAAGGAGAGAGACAGAGGGCGACCCGACGACCACCCAACGCCACACCACTGCGGCGCGAGCGGGAGGCGCGCGGGAAGACGCCAGGGCACACCTCCCAGCTGAGTCTGCCCCTGCATCTGGCCAATCACACGCGCGGAGTGCGTCGCCTGCGCCCCCCCAGGAAGCGACCCGCCAGCACATTGAGGGAGGCTCTACTAGACCAGACCCCGAGCACGGTCCACTGCGGCGGCCCACAGGCCCCCGAGCGCGCCGCACGAATGAGTGGCCGGAAACCCTCACCTCTGCATTCAATGAAATCTGCCTTGCCCTGAGGAGTGGCGAAAGCACCGAGCCCGCTGCTTTAGAAGATATATACGAGAGATGCGTGACGGGCCTTCAGGAGGCAGTAAATATAAAGACGCGACCAGTGACAGTGGCGCCAGATGAGGCGCGGCCGCGAAAGCTCGCCGCGAGGCCGCCTCCAGCTGCCGACAAGCAACGAATACGTACTACGTACATGAATCAGCGACGCCGGGCAATGCGCTGGATCACAGGAAAGGAAGGGGAGAGGTGCCAGATCCAGCTAGAAGAAATTGAAGAGTACTTCCGGTGCGAGACAGATGCGAATCGAAACCCCTCAGCCTACGACGGGTCCGTCTTTCCCCATATCATGGACCGGGAGCCTCTCGACTGCGGCGAATTCTCGGCCCGTGAAGTACAGCGGCGACTCATGAACGCCGAGAATACCGCCCCGGGGGAAGACCGCTTAACCTACAAACATATTAGGGCAACGGACCCAGAGGCGAAGTTAACCACAGCTCTAATGAACTTAATACGGAAGGCAGGACGAATCCCGCAGGCCTGGCGGCGGTCGCAGACCGTCCTGATATATAAGAAAGGCGAGCTAGACAACATTAAGAACTGGCGCCCGATTGCCCTCGGACCCACACTTTGTAAATTATATACAGGGCTGTGGGCAACACGCTTAAACAAGTGGGTCGAAGAGAACGGAGCCCTGTCAAAGGCCCAAAAGGTTTCCGCCCCTTCGATGGCGTGCTGGAGCACAACTACACGCTCCTACGCCATATCGAGCGGGCCAGAGCCGGCAAAGAGGACATGGCTCTAGCACTTCTCGACCTACAAAACGCGTTTGGGTCTATGCCTCATAGAGCGCTGCAGGATGCCCTTCTTGCGATCGGGGCTGGGGAAGCATTCACCAATATCGTGACCGACGTATATAACAACAACACGACAAGGGTGCTCACATCCCGCGGCCCGACATGGTGAAATCCCCATCACGCGCGGGATCCGGCAGGGGTGCCCACTTAGCGGGACCCTCTTCAACATCGTCATCGATGCGACCGTGCGAGCCGCGGAGCAGGCCGCGACCGGGCACGCGAAAGTCTTAGCCTATGCGGATGACCTCGCCCTAATCGCGAGCGGAGAACAGGAGCTACAGGCAATGGCGGACGCGACGCAACGGGCCCTAAGTATGACAGACGTGAAAGTTAACCCCCACAAATGTGTCACCCTCGCCGTTCACCGAAGAAGACATGCGGTTGTAGGCATCAAGATAGATGGGCATTTATTACCGAGCTCTTGCGCGAATGATCGCACAGACTATCTGGGACGGCCAGTAGGCTTCTCCCTGGTGAAGGACTGGAAGGGGCTTTTTGACAAGAAAGCATTGCTGGTAAGATAGCTGAGTCGGGCTCTATGACTGCAAAAGATCGACGCCCTGACTCAGTTCTGTCTTGCCAGCGCTCACCTTCCCCCTCCGAATTGGGAAGATACACGAGGAAGCAGCTGCTCACAATGGACAGCGCCTGCGAGCGCATGTGAAAGACATCCTCTCCCTTCCCCAGAGCGCGCTTCCTCCTCCTTTCTCTACGGACACCGCGAGGACGGGGCGATCGGCCTCACGAAGGTGAGAGAGGAGGCCGATTTTTGGGCGATAGATCTCTGCCTTCAAAATTTTAACGAGCCCAGACATTAGCCTCAGAAATTGCCGCCATGGAAGACCTCGCCGCGGAAGCAAGTCACTGTGCCAGATCACAACCTGCTCCCAACGTGAGTGCGGATTACCTCAACAACCGCCCCTTCCCCCGCAGATACGGTCTAGAGACTTTTTGGTCGCGCGCGCGTAACGCCACGGCAGAGTGGGAGTACACTGGGAGATAGGAGAGAACAACGGCACCCTCGTCCCCTCCTCACCCTCCCCTCCTCTTACTGCCTCCCACGGGACTATCCTGTCACCCGGCTGGAGCCAGCGCCCGCCGATGCAGAGGCCATGGGCGGCGAAGGCCGCGACCCCAGTGCCACCGAGGATGACACCCCAGTGGCCGCCGGGGGGCAACGCCACGGAGCTGACGTCGAACGGGCAGAGCGGAGGAGTAGGCGCCGCCGCGCCACCAACACCGGCCGTGCAGGACGGCGCGCGGGCCGATTGGACCGCCGCCCAGATGCAGCCACAGGACGCCGCTCCAAACGCCGACGCCGAGAGTGGTAGCCAGGACTTACACAGGGTAGAGCTGGCCGCCACTCAGCGAGTCGACGCCGACGGCATCCCAGTACTGGCCACAATTAACCGAACCAACGGCCTGAGAGCTTCGTCTGCGCAGCCAGCTTCCGTGCGTAGCGACGAGCCACGTGGCCCCGGCGTCGCCCTGGCGCCTCCACCCTCAGTTGTGCCAGCGGCTAGAAGGGACACCCCGGAGCAGAGATCGGGCCCTCCACGACCGGACACGGGCGCCCAGCAGGAGCAGCCGCCGGACACCCGGGACCCTGACAACTACCAGGCACGCATGGAGGACAACAGTGCGGAGGTGGTCACCATCGGGCCCTCGGGGAGGTCGTCATTGGTGAGGCGTCTACGAGATTTATTTCAGAAGGCGCACTCGCGGCGATGGCAGTCCCAAAAGGCCCAAGGGATCTACGCGGGCGCTCTGGCGGGGGTGGGCAAGGAGTCAGGTTTCTTCACGCGGACCGGGGAGCACATGAGAATACCTGTGTACAAGTTTCTCTTCCCGGCCCGCCTCAACTCCGCTCCCGCCTTAAACCACTGCCCTGGTAATAAGAACAAGGCTTGCCGGAAGGGCTGCACCCGCCCAGACGGCACAGCCGCGTTCGAAACCATAGGACATGTGACCAACGAGTGCCGATTCAATTCGGCACTGTGGCACGCTCGCCACAACAACATCTGCGAGCATTACAAAGAGGCCGCAGTGGCGAGCGGATGGAAGGTCCTTAAGGAAAACCAGGTAGTGGTGGATAGTGAGCGCCCGGAGCTCGTTCTCGCGCGGGGGCTACACTCCATCATCGTAGATGCAACGGTAGTGGCGGCGCGCGCCGGTAAGCTGCAGGAGAGATACGAGGAAAAGAAGAGTAAGTACAGTGCCTCCCGCGCAGCTCTCCTCAGCGCCGGCTACGCCTCCGCCGAAATGATACCGCTGGTGGTGGGTGCCCTGGGCGAATGGTACCCCGGAAGCGACGCTGCGCTCCTAAAGGTCTCGAATGGCTATCAGCTGAAAAAACTAAGACAGCGTATCATAGCTGAAGCCATCACCGGGAGCGCGGCGTGCTACTTCGCCCACACAGCCAGGCCCTACCTCGCCCCGCGCGAGTACAGAGAGACTGTTGACAAGATCTGTGCCCCCCGCCCTCACCGCACCAACGGCAGCAGCAGCAGCAGTACCGGCGATGCACTCGCGTCACAGGCGCCACACTCGTCCCTCACGGACTAGAACTTTTTTCCTCAATATTTAAACTTTTTCTTAGCTAGTAACTCTTTCTCTCTCTCTCTCTCTCTCTCTCTCTCTCTCTCCTCTCTCTCTCTCTCTCTCTCTCTCTCTTCTTGAACCTTAACTTTTTGTTATTTTTTTTTTTTTTTTTTTTAAATATTTCTCTTTAATTCTTAACTGTTGTATTAGAAATTGTATTTGAAAAAGTCTGAATAAAAATATCTCTTGAGTATTACGACTTTTAATTTTTAGTTTCAAATTGAAAAAAATGGAATTACCCTTTTTGCAGCGGTGAATACAACAAGCTGTGGCGGGAAGCTTTCCGACGGAAGAAAGAATATTCACCCTTTCTTGCAGTGCAATTGCAGGAGGAGATTAAAGCAGCAACTGTAAACAAATAATCTGGAGACTCCGTCACTGTACTTCAAAGCCATTGGTGGTGATGGCTTCTGATGCAGCCGGCAGTTGCTTTCCACTCAGCTCGATTAGCGTTTCCCGAAAGAGTCGACATTACGTGACCAACGATTATTAGGGTCGATAGAATGGCTTGCGAAGCTTGTTTGACATAATACTGTGAAGGATACTGAACTTTATTTTCTAGAAAACTACATTGAGCTCAACTGCACTCACTTCACCATAGTTTCCGGTTCGTAAATTGGAACGACCCCTTTCCAAAGATTATTACACCGGAACAATAACTTGTCTTTCGAGTCTAATAAAAGGTTTTATAACTACTGAATTGTTTTATATCGGTAAAGTACCTGCTTGAATGATATACTTAGTCGAATCTAATGTAAACGCTCGTGTAGGGATTGTGATGGCAAAAACATTTAATCGGGCTAATTTTCAAACTAGAGTTATGTTAGTGGCCATTTAGCGAAAATTATTTGTTTTTAGAATGGAAGTGCGATGACTGACAAAATAATGACGACAAAATGGAGAAGAATAGTAGGTTATTTCTTTCTTCTAATATCATTGCATTTTCATTTTCAATGGTCGTCTGTTTTCAAAGTCTCTGTCAGTTGAGTTTTAGATTATAATAACTCATTTTCCTATAATAAATACATCCGTATTTTTTCAGATATTTCACAGATAATAAATTACAAAACATGAATTGGATCTTTAAAAAAAGCTGAAACGCATTTGAAATTCATTACTAAGGACTGACGAGATTCTAGTTTAGGTGCATCAGTTCACATTAGCATTTCAATTTTTGTTTTTAACTCTCGTTATTAAACAATTCTATAACATTGTTTTCGTGTTCATTATAATTTGTTTTTCAATTAGTGAAATATCTCTAGAGATTTACGTTTCTTTTTTTGGAAGCTTTTTTATCACGTTTTATATCATGGCCCAACGTCTCTCTAAACTTGCAACGCCTTCATTCTTGTCGAAATCCCACGAAAGTATTCTGCATTCTTTGCAAAACAAAGCTATTATCTTCACTGAATTAATACTATCTACAAAATCCGCGACAAACTGGGCAATTTCCGTCGAAACTTTTCCTCTACCATAATCACATAAACAATTTCAAATTCGTTCTTTGCCATTCTGACTACCGTCTGACCTCATATTACTGGCGTGTGTGACCATCGATATTTTACAATCATCAGAACCAAATCACCACCATTACGTTCACTATTTCAACCCTCGACCAGACTCCACGCCAAGACTTTCCCCATCTACAACTTGTTCGACATGTATTCGACATGCTTGTTTTCTCTCTTTCCCCTTCACGTTTCAGAATAACTCCTGACCTCCGTCACTTTCCGAATCACCGGCGCCGAGCTGTCACCGCGACTGCTGCGTTGTCTCGCAGTCGCCGCGCCTGCCTCCGCCGCCTCCGCAACCTCCGCCGTCGCGCAGGGCCAACTCCGCGCCACGCCGCCTCCGCGCGCCTCCGTAAAAGTTCCATTTTAAAAATGAGTTCCGCCCCGAGGTATCGAACGGGGCAGCCCGCGCGCCGCGCCGCCGCCGCCGCCGCCGCCGCCGCCGCCGCCGCCGCCGACTGTAAAGCGGATGTGCTGCCACCTGGCGTCACGATGACCTGCGACGCGCACTCCGCCCAATGCTACAAGAACGAGAGAGAGTTCGTTTTTTCACTGAAAGAAAAGTGAGATGGTGAAAATTAAAGAATGAAAAGCATTGGAGAAAAATTAGGAAGAAATTTTAATAACGCAAAAATTGAAAGAGAGGGGGTGAGTGGATGAAAGAGAGGTAGTATAGTAATGCTTTAAAACTGAAGGTTTTTTCACGTTTGATTGAAAAAAAAACAACAATAAATAGAAGTAAAGAGATTTGCTTCGAAATAAATATTTAATAGATCATGTTTTAACTAGATAGATAACTTTACAAAACTTCAGTTTGTTTTTTGTAATACATTTTAAATAACAATTGAAATAAGTAGAAAGATACAAATTAAAAGCGGAAAAAATAGTCACTGTGTGTACGCAGAATTTTTAAATGATACAAATCTCAGGAAAAACAAGTCATTTAATTAAAAATTCATTCGGTACAATTGTAAAAATGTTTGCGAAAAGACTGTTAAATAACTCGAAAGATTTAGAAATAATTAAGACCATCATTTTGTTTTTCTTCAAAAGTAACCAAAAGATACTTAACGCTCACGAACTGTAGCGAAACTTTAACGAAAAAATTATTTAAAAATCAACAAAATGACCTATTACCTTCAAATTTAATTAAAATGTTTTATTTTTATTTAAGGAATTGTATAACTTTATTTTCGAAGGAAAACTTTCCCAAATTGGCCCTTCATTCGGATAATTTAAATTTCTGGCAGGTTATTCTCAAATTCTTATAAAGAGAAGAGTATTCATACAAATTAGTTTCTTTACGTGTTTGTATTCATCATGTCAATATGTTTGTTTGTATGTACGCTCTCTAGCACTATGTGAAGGTATAATATTTTTATTTTATGTTAAAAATGGCAACGTATCTTGAGTGTTTTACAAAGACAATGGTCTCCTTCCTATCCTGCCACTTTGCAACTGTGTTCCTAACTGAATAAAGATTTGGTTGGTTAATCTGCCTTTTCCGAGGCAGCATTAACAACTAGTCCCTTAATAGTGTTTATTAGTACAAAATTAATTATAAAGAATGTCTATTACGCACCAAAAGACACCAACGTGTGCATCTTGCATTGATGAACAAAAATATTTAAAACTTCCCAGAGCTATAATACTAACGCATAAGAACGTGACAATCTTCAATGAAATAATGTTCTCAATCTTTATCTTACTTGTGAACTGCAAAAGCGCAATCACCAGTTGTGTGATTCGCGGCAGGGCGGCCCGGTGGCATAACACCGGATATCGGCCATTTGCAGATGGGAAGTCTCTGTGCGCCTGCACGGCCTTAGAGGAGACGGACCCGGGGCCGGAACGGAGCTGCACGGCCTTATTTCAAACCCCGGATCTGGAACTGCGATATTTTCTCACAGTCGAGACTTCTCCCTTGGGTGACCAGTCCGAATGACCCTGATTGGTAGGCAACAGCGAAAGAAAAGACTAACAAGTCTTAGTTCTACAGATGGCGGCAAGTACGGTTCTAATTTTCGATCCTTCAGAAGTTATCATGTACGTAAGATCTAATGAAGGAACAGAGGGTGTTATATCCTCAAAAGAGATTTTGCAGCACAGACTCATGCCACCCAAATTTTGTTAAACATTCTGTCCAAATTTAGGAATACAAATTAAGTCTCCCAATATTTACGTTCCCTTAACCGCTTGCCGTAAATAAGTTTACGTCCATCTTAATTGCTTGCGATGTATTTATTACTTTCCTTTTCAAACCCAATTCACAATCTTAACTGCAGTTTGAAATCTCATAGAAAAAGACCAATATGCTAACAGAAATTAAAGAGCTTATTTCTGATGTCACTTCCTTTTTTTATAATTTTACGCATCAACATATTTTTTAATTGCTTCACTGTCTTGCTGCCAAATATGTTAAAAATTCGCTCTCTTCCATCGTTGATCGGTATCCAAAACCCGTTGGATTCCATCTTCAGCTAGTATAGGGCTGAATTGAATACGTTCCCTTCTTGAAGACTTGTATTTCGTGGAACGACATCAGCGTGCAAACAAGCTCTTCCATTGCGCTGGTCGGAGGCGCGAAGCCAAATGAGCGAGGCACTAGCCGCGTAGTTCGCCGGGTCGAGGGCAGCGGGGCGCCGCGGTGACCTCGGCGCCGTGGTCGGCACCGCTAACCCAGTTCGCAGTATTTCAACGCGCGCCTTGGCTGGCGGCCAGCGGAGCCTCCCGGCGCGCCCCGGATCTCCTGAAGGCGCCACAGGCTTCCATTCCGCCCCCGCCCCCGCCCCCGCCCCCGCGGAACATCCGCCGCACACTCTCGACTCGGTCTTCGCCGCCGTCTCCGCCGCAGCCTTTGCCTCAGGTCTGCCTCCGCGCCGCACTCCTTCTTCTCCTCCGCCTTCGTCTCCGCCCCCTTCTACGCCTCCATCGCCGCCTCCGCCTCCGCCTCCACCTTCTCCTTCGCTTTCACCTCCGCCCCCGCCCCCGCCCCCTCGGAACATCCGCCGCACACTCTTGACTCGGTCTTCGCCGCCGTCTCCGCCGCAGCCTTTGCCTCAGGTCTGCCTCCGCTCCGCACCCCTTCATCTCCTCCGCCTCCGTCTCCGCCCCCTTCTACGCCTCCATCGCCGCCTCCGCCTCCACCTTCTCCTTCGCTTTCACCTCCGCCCCCGCCCCCGCCCCCTCGGAACATCCGCCGCACACTCTTGACTCGGTCTTCGCCGCCGTCTCCGCCGCAGCCTTTGCCTCAGGTCTGCCTCCGCGCCGCACTCCTTCTCCTCCGCCTTCGTCTCCGCCCCCTTCTACGCCTCCATCGCCGCCTCCGCCTCCACCTTCTCCTTCGCTTTCACCTCCGCCCCGCCCCCGCCCCCTCGGAACATCCGCCGCACACTCTTGACTCGGTCTTCGCCGCCGTCTCCGCCGCAGCCTTTGCCTCAGGTCTGCCTCCGCGCCGCACTCCTTCTTCTCCTCCGCCTTCGTCTCCGCCCCCTTCTACGCCTCCATCGCCGCCTCCGCCTCCACCTTCTCCTTCGCTTTCACCTCCGCCCCCGCCCCCGCCCCCGCGGAACATCCGCCGCACACTCTTGACTCGGTCTTCGCCGCCGTCTCCGCCGCAGCCTTTGCCTCAGGTCTGCCTCCGCTCCGCACCCCTTCATCTCCTCCGCCTCCGTCTCCGCCCCCTTCTACGCCTTCATCGCCGCCTCCGCCTCCACCTTCACCTTCGCTTTCACCTCCGCCTCCGCCCCCGCCCCCGCCCCCTCGGAACATCCGCCACAGGCTCTTGATTCTGTCTTCACCTCCATTTACGCCGCAGCCTTTGCCTCAGGTCTGCCTCCGCGCCGCACTCCTTCTTCTTCTCCTCCGCCTCCGGCTCCGGCCCCTTCTACGCCTCCATCGCCGCCTCCGCCTCCACCTCCACTTTCGCTTTCACCTTCGCGTCCGCCCCCGGCGGAACATCCGCCACAGGCTCTTGATTCTGTCTTCACCTCCATTTACGCCGCAGCCTTTGCCTCCAGTCTGCCTGTCTCTGTCTCCGCCTTCGCCTTTGCTACCGCCTCGGCATCTGGCTCCGCTACCGTCTCTGCCTCCGCCATCGTCCTCATCTTCTCCTTCGCCGCCTTCGCCTTCCCATTCTCCTCTGCCTCCTCCTTTGCCTGCGCGTCAAATTGCATCTTCGAATCAGGCTCTGCCTCCTCCTGCCTGCGTCTTCGCCTCCCCCTTCACCAGCGCGCTCTTTTCGGAGAAACCTATAGCACTCACCATTACTCCGATCATCGTAGTTATCGCCGCCCTCTTCATTTCTCTTGTCCATCTCAGCTGACTCTTTTCCTGCATTGGCTCCTTCTCCTCTTCATTACATTCTACACTCTGTTTTCACTACCATTTCCGTCACAATCTTCTCCGATTCTTCACCAACGCTGTCACTGCCTCCACCTTCTTTTATTACCATTTTATTAGCCTCCTTTTCTTCCTTTTCTTTGTTTCCTTTAGTCACGGCTTCTTTTACCATGCATTTGTTTGCATATGTTTTATCTTTTCCCATGCATTTGCATCTTCTTCCACGGTCGTCTCCATTTCCTGACCTCGCTCTCTTGCGCTTCGACAATCACTTTCTTTCGAATACCTTCTAACCAATTCCTTTCTTTCGAATACCTTCCCTATCTCCGTCCCCTGACTTGCAATCTTTACCTATGTTTCCGCCTCAATATTCCCCTCTCTCTAAGATTTAATTCCTGCCTCAACCCTCTTTCCGCTGACTCAGTCGCTTAACCTTTCCGATTCTGCTTTCACCTTTTCATTCGGCTCCATCTCTCGTTTCCTTTTCCCTCTTCCCTCACACAAGTTCTTATCCCGTTACACTTGTCACTTCCTGACTCCTGCACAATCTGCCCTCCATTCAGAGTTTCGCAGGCACTCTATCTTTTCAGTCGTCGCCACCTGCATTGCAACTTCTGCCCCATCCCCTTCCTCCTCTTCCTTGTGCCCCTTCTCCTCTGGCTCCTACGCCTCCAGCAGCGCTTACGCAAGGCGCCGTGCCGCCCCGCGCGGCGATGTGTGTGCTCGGTTTATCACGCGGGAATCTCGTGTTGAGGTCGCGCCTTGGTGGGAGGGAAGTGACCTTCGGAGAGAAGTGGATCCTGATTTAGATCTTTAATGCGGATTATCTTGCCCTCTGGAGTGTGAAAATTTGTGGCGACGCATCTTGGAGAAATGGTGCTCTGTTTTCAACAGGTTTCATTAACACAAACATTTTATGGTTTTGTTTGTCTCGGGTCTGTGTATATTAAATGTGTGCTCTTGTAGTATTTGTTTATCAATGTTCGTTAATATTAGTGTGTGTTTCAACCTTTCCTTATTCAGACATTGTTTTTACTTGTACATTTTCACTACAATAAATTATATCTTCTTTCATGTTGGGATCATTTTTATACGGGACGTAACGATGTTACATTACTTATACATTTTATGTTCACACACGACTTTTTTCATACAAATGTTCTCTTTTTCAGGTAAGCAACTCCTTTTGTGGTCTTCTCCTCTTCTGGTGAGTCACATTTTAACTTACTAATTGTACCTTTGTTTGCTTTTATTGCTTTTAGTAACGTATGCCACGTTATAATAGCAAAATGCGACAACTGAATTCGTGTAGAATAATTTACAACCAACGTAATGTGAAACGTTATTATTTATTTGGATTTTTTTAAAGATGTTAACTTTCATGTTAAATATTAATAACAACTGAATTCCGTATTTTTAGAAACCCAAGATAGTACGAATATATCTAAGTACTGTGACTGAAACAAGCCCTGAGCTAAGTAGTTTTAGCAAATCCTGATAGGTGCTCTCTTTAAAATGTTCTTTTCCACCAAAATTAGTATGAGTATTTCTCTGAATCTCCCACCTTAAAAATCCCTGAACTTAATTGAAGAGGATTCACAGTAGTGATTACATTAAATGCTGCCCGTAATGGAGGAAGGAAACGTCACTTATTTTACATTGTGAGAGGAATAAGTAGACGTTAACCATGAAAATGCGTATAATGCATTTGAAAGCATTTATTATCCCATCAGGTACACTCGTTCTGCAGAGGTGAAAATGTTTTATATTATTCAACTAATTCTAGCTGTAAAAACCAATGCTTCAGGAATTTTTTGTTGTTTTTGTTTGTGAATGTATAAGAATTATTTACAATATTGTTGTGATGATCTCGAAACTTTTAATAATTTTATATATTTTAATATTTAATAATAATAATAATAATAATAATAATAATAATAATAATAAGTCCACTTAGAAGTACAAGGAAAATATTTAAATATATAAATAATTGTGTGTGTGTGACCTTTAGTCACATGATAACGTATGTCTCGTTTGAAATAATTTATTTCATGAATTCCAAACACAAACGTAAGATATATTTTCAAAGTTGATTGTACGAGTACACCTATTTTGTATTCAAGCTTTATCTGTACTAAATATTCAGCTTCAGCATAAACGAAAATAGACTCTCCACTAACACATTAAACACCACCAAAATTAAATATTCCGTGAACGTTCACAAAACTTGTAATTCGTGTAGCTTCTTTCACAACAAAACTCAGACCTCAAAAGTCAACAATATTTTGTTGCCGAATGTCTCACAAGTAACCAAACATTTTTATAGAAAATTAGTGGTGCTACTACAGCACATACATTCCAGTATTGTTGGAAACAGCAACGTAGGATTGAAATTTTGCACTTTCTGCCCTACTTACATCTTAGCTATTATTTGAAAACGTCCAATTTAAATAACAAGCGAACAACTCACAGTACTTACTCATCGCTGTGTTGTCAAAACTATGCAAATTCGACAACTGCTTAAAAAATAATACAAAATTTTTGTAAATTTGTATTGGAAAAAGAGGCCTGAAACCATACAGCTATATGAAGTCACATCAATGACACGTAATTCACAGAAATTCGCGACAGTGTAACGGAGAGCAATATGGCGTTTGTGTCATCTAATAGAGTACATATATCACTATCCCTACCAAAAGTTCAAAGAAAAAGTTGGAGCCGTTTCTTAGAAATTCTTGTTTTGTTTTTTTAAATTGCACATATTGCACGCAATATTGTGCGAAAAATACCAAAATTTAAAAAAATATACATGACCTTAATGAAAGAACTAATCATAGAGAAAAAATTTGTTTGAAGGAAGAATCTCTATCATTAATTGTGTAGTTGTAGGAAGGGGCTAAAGAAAATTCAAACTTTTGCAATTTTCAAAAATTTATGGTTAACCGTGAAAATCGGACCTATGACACCTTTGTTAGTGTATTTTGGCGTATTCTTAAAAGAAATTTAAAGAAAAATTTTGGAGCCATTTTTGAGAAAATTTTGAAAATGCCCGGGGTGCTTCATGTAGACTACCCTCAAATTGTATAGAATCTCTTTTAAAATCTCAAAGTTTCCCCTCGAGCCAGATCGACAGGGATTCCTCCAATTTGAAAAAAAATTCTAAGTACGATCTAGGCGTTATTAGTGTTCACAGATGGACAGACGGACGGACAGACAGACAGACAGACAGACAGACGGACGTTTTGCGTTCAATTGGGTTTTCGGTATCAAGGACCCACAAAAGAGGGATTCTGGCTACACCACGTGCTAGGAGATTTTTTTCTTAATTAAGCAACTTGATTTATCCCATTTATGACTTTTTCGTTATCAGAGCCCGGCAATGAATTTTTTCTGCGTTGTTTCGAGCAGCATTACATAATTTTCATTATACTACGTATATTCCGTTTATACGTTCGTAAGCGGGAAAGTAAAAACACTTTTTCGGTATCAGGGGACCCAAAACGTGTATTTCCGTTAAAATCTCGAAATCAATTTTCTCCAGCATTACATAACTTTCCCTATACTACGAATATTATTCTGTATATACGTACGTATACGGGAAAGTAAAAGTGGCCCTCACTTTCAGCATGGAACGTGACACAGGTTGTACAACTGAACTGCTCATAATTATATTTTTTTTAACAAATTTTACTTTATTAGTCCTAAGGAGTAAATTTATATTACATGAAATATTAAGGATGCCATTTTTCAGCTCTGACACTTCTAAAATCAAGTACAGGCTTTGATAAAAATTAAAAAATTAAACGTTTTTCTTTTCTTTCTGATACCTTCTTGCAGTAAACATTTAAGCCTATTACATGCATGACCCAGAGACAATTTAATCTTGTATGAGAAGGTAGGAAGTAGATAGAAAGTACCGTGTTCTGGTCATCATATTGTTGTACTAGTATCTAACAACGATCCACGAAAATTATCAAAATTGCAAATTCCCAAAATGAGGGTGTTATATTAAATATTGTTATTTTCTCTGCAAGAAGAAAGGTAACAGAAATACACCCGGAAAGAATCAGTAGAAGATTTGGAAACATTTTAGTGAGTTATAAATATGCAGAGATGTGAAATTGATAGATACTTTATCGGGTAAGGGTGGTCTCGGTTACGGGTGTATAGATAATTACCAATCGATAAAATGTCGATATTGATGCAGAACCACTGTCAATATCGATATTGATTGAACTAATAGATGTTAAAAATTTTATTTCAGCCATTATAACGTAATGTATAGAACGAAGTATATCCAACAGTTTATAATATTAAAAATGCAAAACGTGCATGAACTGTAATACGAAGCATACAATTCATGAAAATAAATCTGAAAAAGATGGTCAAATTTCGTAACGTAAATTACTCCTCCTGAATTTTAAATCATGTATCAGTATTATTCAATCTTGGAGTATCGATATATTCATTTTGACATTGACTTATCGATAGCTTGTGTTGCTGCCGGTATCGATATCATCGACATCAAATAAACTCCCCGAAAAATGTGGTCACAGGTTGGCAGCAGGTAGCGTTTATTTGCACGCGATGTCATTCAGGAAGCAGGAAACAGCGTCGTGCAACACCGTGGAGCGACTGCGTCGGGCAACGGCCGCGTGGGCGGACGGGTCGATGCATATTTGGCCGCGGAGATTAACCGTCGGGCGTTGTGCATGAGGGAAATTAATGAGTAGACGAGTTACGGCAGAAGTGTTGGCGTGATTTATTCGGAGCTTTAAATAGTCCCTGAAACTGCGCGAAATCGTCTGTAATCGGATCTCGAAAAGTAGAAATGAAAATTTATGTCTGTTATTTTTTTCTTTATTTCGTTTGGTACTTTCTGTGGATGATTACTCTTTGCGAAAGCAAACGTTTGGCAAATTGTGGCGTGAGGCAATATTAATTTGCTACGTTGTGAAACGATTCAAAGAAGACACTTCTTCCAATTGATCTTCGTTTCATTAAAGAGCTGAGATATCTACATTGAAGTAAAAAAAATACATTATCAATTGCATACGTTACGTTTTAAGTCCGAAATATGGCTAATTTTGGTAATTAGCTGGGTCACTGGTTACTAGCCAGACGATTTGCATAAAGCTGCACGAGTAAATATGAATAGATTATTTCGGATATCGGCTAATTCGGGAATTATCCACAAGGATCTGGCTCAAGTAAGGTAATCAAGCGAAACGTCTTGTGCGATCGTAAGAAGTGTTTTGGCTTAAAATGTGTGGGAAATTATGCGTTGCACATACTCAAGGGTGTGCTATGTAAATTCTGAGGACTGAAGGTTGGAGCCTCGTCGCTCTAACACGGGAATGCATAGCAAATGCCAAAAATTATTAACATAGAAAGATTATATTATCTTAAATGGACAACTCTATATAGAAATTTACAACTGTCGTAATAAAAATTCGAAACTAGTTTCCTTGTTCCTCACAAGATTTAAAAATTTCCCAATAGCGGTTTCATTCCTGATTATCACATAATGTTTGCTATTCTTCGTCACCGTAATATATTCAAATAAGCACCTCGGGTTGGATTGCGTGCAGTTAATCCGCTTATAGTTCGCGAAGTGTGCTTCGAAGCTCTTCCTACTTCGAACTTTGTCCACCCATTTTGGGTAATGTGAACATTAACCGGCTAATTTGTGAATTAGCCTCATTCAGTCATTATTCATAGGATGCATTTTCACAGAACAACACGTGGTTGCCAAATTTTCTTGGGGAAGTGAGAATGTGCCACAACACATCTTATTTACTTGTATGTAGACAATTTTTAAATTGAGAGAGGAGAATACATATCAGTATATGTTTCAAATTATTCACAACTTATTGTGATGGTGATAGTGATGGTGGTTATTTGTGAAGATTGTATTAGGATAGTGGTGAACGTGGAGGCTGTACTTGTTTGAAGTAGTGATTGTGATTATTTGCGGAGTTTGTAGTGGTGTAGTGGTGAACGTGGCTGGATCGGAGGCTGTACGTGTTTGAAGTTCCTACGTGATGGCTGATTTGGATACGGCAACAATGCATTTGGCGTATGGAGGTGTCCCCAATGTCGGTGCTGCTTCCAAATTGGCTCCATCGTTCCTTCGCTCGCTCCGCGAAACGAAGACGGTTAATCTAATTCTCGTTACCACCACCAGAAACGCTTGCAGAATTTCTGCGCCCATAGCACCTTTCCGCAGTCACGTAAACTCCGCTGCTGCTCTGTAATTAACGCTAACACAATATCCCCATTGAAACGGCGGCAAAGGCGAATAATGAAGTTTCTCATTACGATGAAATGATTTATCTCTTGCATTGCTAATAAAATGATTGACATTATTTTAATTACAATGTTTATAGCGTTTCTGAAATTGCTATTGTCACTTCCAAAATGCTGGCAAATTGAATTTCGGTGAGTGACGTTATGGAACGACATTAAAATAAACGAGTATTTGGCATATTGTACTTCGCTTTCAACTAACTAGAATTACCACTGTGAGAGGAAAGAAGTGTGTTTTTTTCCCACCGTGGTTCCGGGTTGTTTGGTTCCAACTTCGCTATCTAATTTACTGGAACGAACTCATTGCACTTTCTGAATAGCGGTGTGCGCGGTTATTTGAGCTATCATTTATTATTTCTGCGACTAATTTCCATTTGTATCTTGACATTCAGGTCAAACGCACTGATACGGAGTGGTAGGTGGGCACTCCATTTCCATTTTAATGTTCACTAGTTTCCCCCCCTCCCACTCCCATTTCGCAACACATGTTCGAAACATCGATATGTGCATAGCCGGACCGCGTGTGTGGTTCGTTCGTGCGCCTGTGGAGCGTTTGGTCATGCAAACGGTCATTGCTTGGCGAAGTGGTTGTACTGGTAGTGACGTCAGTGAAATGTTCAACGGCAACGAATATGGGAACGTGGTTTCAATCAATGATTGATTAGTGATTCCTGGCGTGTCAACTGCTGAGGTCATTACTCCCGTAAGTGTTGTGTGTATATTTATCGGGGCGTGGCGGGGATCTTCCACTGGATGGTGAGATGCGGCGCCCACCTATAAGTCGGCTAGCGAGGTATCCCACCACCAGGTATCTCCAGCGGCGGATTTACCATTTCCGAAATCCCCAGGGAACATATCTTTCACTCCCCTCTTTACTTTTAACAATAACATTTTTACGGTTAGATATTTTAAAATGTTTATGAAAAATAAATTAAACAATTAAAATATTCTTTCAAAGAACAATTTTATTCAAATTTTAAATTTAAAAATTGATTAGAGTCGTCTATATATTAAATTATACTCATAAAAAATGTACATATTTTCATCAACATTTTTAGAAAATTAACCATTTTGCTTAATATATTTTAAGAGTCCTTGGACTCTGAGGCTTCAAACTATGCGCTTATTTAGCTTAACGGTAAATTCTCCACTCTGTATCTCCCACCAGAAGGGCATCGCCTCAGCCGGGAGACGCTCTAAGCTCCCGACGAATAATGGCGATCCCGACGAATGTGTGATAGTGTATTGCATGTGAGTGTGTGTGTAAGAAAGGGGGGAGGACAGGACAAGGGGGATGAAGGTAAAATCGCGCGCGGTCTGTGACCCGTTTGTTAGGATAATGCTCCGGCATTCGCCCGGTGTTGACCGGAGAAACCACATAAAACTGACGATCAGAGCAGCCGGTCACTAGAATTCCTCTCCAGGCGGCAGTAGCTTAATTCGACCTATCTATATAGCTAGTGTCGAAAATTCTGCCGCCGTCGGGACTCGAACCCTAATACCAACCGGTCATAGGCACTGGAGTGACATCAGTTGGTGCACTGAGCCAATTTTACCCGTGCAAGATGATGGTAGCGATAGTAACGTCTGTGATAGGATCAACGACAACGAATTTGGGAACATTTATACTGAACAAATCGGATCGGTGAGAGTTAAATAGAAATGGGATGATCATGGTAGTAATTGTGGAAGAAGTAATGGCTAAGACAAGGATACGTTGATGTTTCTTTTAGGGACTTTCGGTACGAGTGCCGACACCGAAAGTACAAACTGATAATCCGCTTGCATTGTAGGCAGTAGTCTATATGTACTAGCACACTTGTAACAGTATTTTTGTGACGATAAATATCATATTGTAAATATAGTGTTGATGACCATCACAATTAACTTAAACATGAAAAAATATTTACAAATTAACTATGGGAGAAGATGGTGACGATGGTAACGGCTGTACGTGAGGTGAGACTGGGATGCCAATACTTACATCAGTGAGACATTGTCCACGCTGGTAACACTAGCGCCAGTGAGTCACTAACATTTCTGGTGAATAAACGTCGATGCACTGAACGGAGGTATTGGTGAAAAGTTTAGTATTCAGGGAATGTGAAATCAACTTCTTTGACGAAAGACACAGGAATGATGGTAATGACAGTGACAGTAGTGGTTGACATTGGTTGTAAGAATGACAATTATGATCACATATACAGTAATACAAGGTGAGACAACCCGCATTGTAAAGAAAAACATCATCCATTTGGTCAATTTGAACACGGTTTGAACTTTGAAGAATCTCTGGTATAGAAATCGCTGTTGTAGACTTTTCATATCACATTTTCCTATATTTTCATCTCCTTTTGATAAATACAATTCACTCATCAACGCTTCTTTAAAAATTCAATATCCTTACAAATGCTAAAAAGCATAAATAACATTACAGCAATAGCTTTTAGTACCTAACGAGGGAGCTGAACTTGCTGAATGAGTGCATGCAATTATGCGACGG
Source organism: Acheta domesticus (assembly GCA_031308135.1). NCBI lineage: Eukaryota > Metazoa > Arthropoda > Insecta > Orthoptera > Gryllidae > Acheta > Acheta domesticus. The sequence goes on from JAHLJT010004567.1 coordinate 216,827,661, forward strand.
ATCATGTACGCCATATTCGTATATGTCATATGCGGTGAAAGTAATGAAAATGGCTGTGGCGAGGGTAAGGAAGGTTGAGGACAGAGTTCGAGCGAGTATTGCGTTTGCATTTGCTCGCGAAGCGAGTAAAATTGTTTTTAAACGAAGCACCAATGCACAAGGGAACGATATCCGAGTTACTATTGATTTTTTAGCTTTATCCTTCCTATTCGCGCCATTTTAACATACCTACGTTTGCTAGGATTCTTTTCTGTATTGGCGAGGTTGATTTCATTCCAACATCGGAAAAGTACACTGGACAATATTGAGATTCGCAACTGGTAAATGCAAAATTCAAATATGCATAGTGGATACAATAGTGTGTTGTTTTCTATTGGCTACGTTTTGAATTTTTCTGGGTTTATTTTCTCACAAACTTAATTAAATTGTGTTACATATCGGCTGGTGTTGAAGTGTCGTGAAGTTCTATTGTTTTGTCTATAATTTACAAGAGTATATCATTAATTTCTTACTTCTATAATTTAGAATACTCTTACACTTGCGCCCGTAAACTTTCTCCTTCGGCATCTTTGCTTCTTGCTAACACTAGTTTAGGTTTTGTCGAAAAGCAGCATATAAACAGTCATGTCGCACTAGAGGCATAACAAAATGCTTACTAAACACCTGACAAAATCAAATCGTCTAGCAATTTCTGTCTTTATGAAATCTTAGTCCGGGAACGCGTCAACGGATGCATATATATTAGATGGTAGGCCAAAGTTAAGGCGCTCCCTGGTTGCAAATTTGAAACCCAAAATTTACGGGCAAGGCTTGAAGCCTGAAGGGTGCCTATTAGAATATCTATAGCAATTGTCATTTCAACAACACGCCGGTACTGGCTGAAGAATACAACCTTCATGTTCTTGGAGATTAAAAAGAAATACTATTTTCCATCCTTCACTGTTACTTGATCCTCTGTTAATGTTTCTTTTCTTTCTCTTTCACACTGTTTCTTGTTTCATACCCCCTCTACTTTTTACTTCTTCCTTTCTTATTTCCTCCCCTCCCCTTTCGTTCACTCTTTTGTATACGTTCATACATAGGTAGTTTTGGCACCCTCGAACGTTAAGTACTATCAATCTTCTGCTCATGCGCAGTGCAAGTTTCCTCTCACTTTAGTGCATCGCGAATGCGTAGACGATCAATTGTGCTTCGCGCTTGAGGGAGCAAAAACTCTCTAGAGATTCATGCAACCGCTTGAGGAGAATCCTCGCCAGCCAGCGTGTAGGGCAGCGGTGGATTAGCCAACCCGAGAAAGCCACCGCCACCTTCCGCGATAAAACATGCACTACCCTTACGTAATTTATCACCATACAATATGAGGCGCCAGATAACACGAAACAATCAATCAATCCCACGGCAGCGCTCTGTCACCGCGCGAAGAATCTGCCCTTATCCGCCCCGTGCCCAGGCCAATTTAATCTGTCGTGGGGGAAGGGGTCTGGCACCACGTGCAGGGGAGTGGAAGGACGGTAAGGACAGAAGGTGCCCTCTGGGCCATTCCCTATTCTATTAAAGGCCTAAGGCGGATGAGAGGGAGCAATAAGAACAGGGATGACCCCAGTCATGGCAAACAGCAGTTTATTAGAGAGGTGTAACTTACACAGGCACCTGACGTAGCCCAGCCTCGGCGAGGACTGTCCTCCGGAAGAGCGACTTTGCAGCGGCCATGGCGACACTCGAAGTGCACGGTGATCTGGGGCAAGGGCGGGAAGCTGCTAGCAGGACCCCGGAGGGTCTGTCTGGACTAGCGGGATTGAGGGGTGTCGGCAGGGCGCAGTTAGGGCCAATCTGAACCGACTAGGGGTGAAGGGAAGTCGGCAGGGCCAGTTTGGGCCGATCTGAACCGACGGGGTGAGGAAGGTCTGTGCACACGGGCGACGAGCTCACGAGTAGCATTCGTCCCCCCGCTAAGCGGAGGTTGAGCTGTTATATAGGCCTTTTCTGCTGAGACGCTCTTTCCGCGGCGGAGCTACGTCATTATGCTTACGCGGGCGCCAGCCGTCTGCGGCCACGCGACAAATCCAACGACGCCTTATTATCCGTGACGAGACTCAAGCCTGCTCTTCCGTCTGACCATGCAAACGCTACGCCCCTTTCGCCATCAAATAAAGAAAGAAGGAATTATTGGGATGGCGAAACAACTTAAATTTAGCTCAGAACCTTATTTTAGGCTTGATGTTTTACTCGTACTAACAGTAAATGTACTACATGGGACAGCGGGCTTTACTTCTTCTCGGAAGGAAGTCGTAAGAAGGTTTTTTTGCTCTTATAAATGCACGACTTTGATTGGGTTTGAGCTCCCAAACGTGGGTATAACAGCTCCATATCTCAGTTTTTGTTTTCGTTAAAAGCTTACTTAAACCGCGCCCAAGCCATGCATTTCTTCATTTGGTTGCATTTTATGTATTGTTAACTTACGTGAAAATTAATATAATTTATTATTAATATCATCATTATTATTATACGTCAATTTTCATTATCAAAAGAAGAATTTGTGTAGGATGTATCAGGGACATCGTAGTGTGTGTACGAATGCTGTGTGGGCACTCGCTAAACGAAAGGGAGTAGAAGAATGCACAACTTAGTCCACTCGGGTATTAAAATCCTTGCGTCAGAAGTATATGCTACAGCTTATTCTACATTACTGCTTGCCTGCCTTGTAAAATTGGAATCGTACTCGCTCTCTACTCGAAGTGGGTTCGTTTATTTTGCAAAGTTTCTTTGGTTTCTTTGGCAGCCCCGCGCCAAACGCACGCTATCGGTTTTAGACACAGGTGTATGTAGCGCGACGGCCGCCAATGAAGATAGCCAATTTTGTTTTGCAATGAGAGTTGATGTAACAATAAGTCTCCTCAACAGCTTAATCGAGCTGTTGACATTTATTGATTATTCTTATTTAAAAAAATGAGTAGGCTGAATCGAAGACGCAGCCACATTGGAGCGTGCGTTTTGTAGAGAGTGCATGGACATTAGGGTACAGATATGAACCGAATGCACATCTTACACTTCCACATTACAAATCTCTCATGGAAAACTTTCGTTACTAGCAGTGTGAAACTTAAATTGTAATAGTGCAATCATCCTTGCTATTTATTCATAGTAAGACAGTTTCTTTTCTCAAAGCCACTCTGGGTATTAGTCTCGACGTGATGCTACACGTAACGTCTATAGCGTCAAGCGTAACGCAATAACGGTTCAAAAATATATATGAAAATAGCAACAAACGTTCTTAAGTTTACTTACCCAAATCCCAATCATATTTCATGTGTAAAGCGTAAAAGCATTCAGTGCGATGTTGACTATTTACGAACTGTTCTATTGGGGCAAGGTGATCAACTACGAGGAGGGGTGATTTCATCGTGCTACCCGTGCCATGGCTCACAGATAGCTCACTAACCAGCATTATTACTTTTCATGATGCAACCCCAGGTTTGATTCTCGGTCGGGGCAGATTATAGTTCGCTCCTTCCTTGCAATTTCCCAGTGTCTATTGCTGGGATGAGAAAGCTCACTTCTCAGATTGAGAGGACCAGATTACGGCGTAGGCATGTCTATGTGCTAACCGCACTTACCCCTTAACCCATCGGCGCAAGGCCGGGACACCGATGGCCTAGACCTGATCAGGAGCTGTTCAGACAGTATAAACAGACAAATCCGTGCCATCTGCTGGGGGCACTGGTGACACGGACTTTGACATCACTTGTTCACACCACAAACATGGTAAAAAACATGGTACGTTCTCGTATCATTGGTGTTAGCACATTTTGGTCGGCGCGGACAAGTTCCTGCGACTTCCGCCCACCTGGGCACTCTTTGTGGTACTCCCGCTAAATTATGGGAGTTCCATGCTACACCATTGTGTTATAGGGGCGCCAACTCCAAAGTTCGCGCGTCCCACTTAAAAAAAATCAATCAATCAATCAATTAATGAATGCATTAAGACATTAATGGATCATTGTTTCCCCGTGCCTTCATGCATGTGGCGGTTCTTCCGCCGCCCGGCCAGGTTGCAATCAGCTACCCTCGCCGCCGACACCGATGACGTCACGTCGACATCACGCCGTCACCGCCGCTGCCACCACCATCACGCCGTCTCCGCCCGTATCTCCCCCCGCCTACGTCCGCCCCTCCGCCGGCTACCCGGCTGGCCGCCCCCCCTGCGCCCTGCCCGGGGTCTGAACCCGGGGCGAGGCCAGTGCCCCGGCGGTTAGCGGGCGAGAAAGGCTGGTGGAGTGTGGGCCAAAGCGGAGGGAGCTATGGTGGACCTTGAGCGTGAAGCATCCACGGCGGTGAAAGGCGTTTTCTTGCTATCTGCATTTGAGACCCTCTACTAGACAGCTGTGTAATTTGGAGGAGCTGTGGTGCTGTGAGAGTGGTCTGGGTTGGAAAATCCAGCCGTGTGTGCCTCGTAACCTTTCAATACATTCTGCAATGTTACATTAATTTGGTTTTTCTTGCTGTGTTAGTCGGGTAGCATCGCTTGGTCAGTGTGTGCCTTTCATTTTGTGTTTTCACAACATTGCAAGAGTTTTGTGAAATTGTTAAAGATTTTTTTGTATTCTTTGACAATTGGTTAGCCCTTCTACAAGACTGAGCTCGACTAAGCTGACAAGATAGGGTCGAAAATCCTGCCACCATCGAGACTCACTGCAGAGACACTGCAGTGACATCAATTGATGCCCCGAGCCACCTCTCTACTTCCCGTCCCAAGCATCTATGCCCAAGCCCCCAAATATACCCGCCCCCCTCGCCTCGCCACGCTCCGCCCCATACCGCCGTCTCTCGTCGTGACTCGCTACGCGATGTCCTGCGACATCGTGGCACGCCACCTCACACCCGTCCACCCCACAACACGAACTGTCTCACTTCATCTCTCCACGTGACTTCGCACCTCACTAGGCCCCGCCACGACACGCCCATTTGTGACACGCACACGCACTTCCATACTAGCCTGCGTGCGTGTCTGACGAAAGTGTAATCGGTTGCACTGCGAGTCGAATGGTCAATATTTCAGGTTCGTTCTCAATTTTTTACTACATTCTGTTGGTAGGAAAATGCCAGAAACATGAAATCAACATTGGAGTAAAGAGTGAAGGAATAAGTCCCCCTAAACAGCACATTTCATTATAAGATTATAGTACGACCCCTCGTGGTTCAGAGTCCATTTTTATAGTTCAATTCACTTCATTTTATGTCTTATATTACCTGGCGAGACTCAGACTACCGCACCTGCTGTTTGGTCTGAGTATGCGAATTTCGCCATTTTCCTTTCACTATCGAACGGAGAAATTAATTTAACTCAGAGGCTTCTTTTAGGTATAATCTTTTACATATAGTAAACCTACATCATGGAACGGCCGGCTTTACTTCACCTCCGAAATAATGCTACGAAGGTTCTTTTCGTTCTTAAAAATCCACGGTTTCTAACGGGTTTGAATCCGCAGACTCTGGTGCAACAGCTCGATACGCAAGCCGTTATACCACCGAAACCGCTAATGTAGTGAACATTTCAGATCGTTGCCGTGATCTACAATACTCTTGTCTTTTCTGCCGGTGCGGATGGCGAATACATTCTCGTAATACAAATAATGCTTTTAAACCAATGAATTATTCAGTTTTGATTTTGATGATTTCGGCATATCGACGTTATGGTCTGCTGTTCACAGCGCATGATGTATCGCAGCAAGTCTCTACACCCGTAATAACACGTTAACTTTCCCACTCCATTCTAGCTCTGAAATTGATGCGTTTCCTCTCGATCAGCACGTCTTTGAGTGCTGGTCGTTTCAGACTTTGCTGAGTCAGTTTGACACGCAATATTGTTTTCAACCTCAAAAGACTCCATCGGCGCCTCTCTCACTTATCCGACCCTAACATTAACGCCATTCCCTCCTACGTTCGTCCCCCGGAGAGTGCAAGTGACTGCGGCCTACATGAACTTTGAATCATCAAAAATTTGGGTTAGAAAACTATGATTCTTGTGGCATGATATCCTTGACAAAATTGCGAATACAAAACACATCAGAGACACCGGTCCCATACATCAAAGCCAGTCACGCTCGTAACCCTAATACATCCTTCTTCAAGAAGCCTCGGTAGACAACGTCATCAGATCTTTGGTCTCATTGATATTTTGAACTCGATACTAACTTAAATACCTAGCAAAGACACCGAATTAAGTGCCACAACATTCTTATTTAGCGCGGCGGGCCTGGCCTAACATCACACTTCACATCCTAAACGTGGGACGCCCCTCTGACGGTTCAGATCCCATTCGAGCGGTGTTCGTTTCAGACCGTTTAGCCGCCCTGATCTGCCACGCGCTGTTGTTTCCTGGGCGGCCGTCTCGCGGCGCGCGCGAGCGGAAGCGGCGGTGGCGGCGGAGGGGGCGGTGCCGGCGGAGGCGGTCTTCCCGCGAGTCCAATCAGAAGAGCGCGGGCGCTTCCGCACGGCCGAGCGAAGCGATTCTCTTTCCCCCGTGGAACGCCCGTCCACCGGTTTCCTACCGCCCGGCAACGTCCCCGCCACCTCCTCTTGCCTCCCGCCGCAGATACACCGCCGCCACCGCTCCACCCCTGTACTCCGTCCCTTCCGCCCCTCAGCACGTCCCATGACTCAGACACCTCCGCCCTTCCCCCCACCACCCTGCAGCTCCGCCCCCTTCACACCTCCGTAACGGCTGTGCAACAGCCATGCCCCCTACACCCCCAACCCTCACCCAACCTTCATCGTTTTCCGCTCCCCACCACCCTGCCACTGCCCCATCGCTCCCTGAACGGCGTCCCCGCCACCCCGCCATCCACCCCTCCCCGCACCCCCGCCATGTCTAATCCCTCCCTGCACCCTCGCTCTCTCCCTGCACCCCCCTCCGCACCTCGGCAATGGTCGAACCACAACCGCACCCTGCTGGCCCCCGCTCCCGTTGGGACGTTTGCATCTGCCACCGCTTGCTCGCTGGCCCACCAACCACATTCATCTACACGGTTCCACTCCTACACCAGTCACCCATTTTGCCTTCGCCACCCTCTCCACTTTCGCTTGTACATGGACTCTCCCGGCGCCTTACTTGCCTCTACGTCTGCACGACACTTACCCGTCAGCTCTTTCCCGCCTCGCACCGTTCCACTCAATCCATGTCAATGAATGCATCCGCCTTCACCTTCACCTCCGGGTCTATTTGCACTAAAATATGCTTCTGCATCTGCCTAAACAACAGCTCCGCGCCCACATCCACCTCCACTACCACTTCACCTCCGCCTCTCCAATACTTACATCTCTCTATTGCTTACAACATCGCCTTCACCTGTCCCATCACATTTGCTCTCATCTCTGCCTACTTCTCTACCTCTGACTTCCCCTTCCACCTCCACTTCCGCCTTCCTTTCCACCTACACTTCCAACTCCCTGCTTCCTCCACCCTCGCTTCCACCTCCGCTTTAACCACCATCTCCATCTCTATTGCCAACTAGACCACCGCCTCCATTAGGTCCATATACCACCGTCTCGTCTACCACCTCACCTCCAACTCAGCTTCCACCTCCACTTCCTCTTTCTCTCACTTTCCAACAGAATCACCACCTATGACTCCACTTCCACCTCCATTTCCATCTCTGACCCATCCACTTCTATCTTCACCTCCACCCCCACTTCTTCAATTCTCTCCGCGTCTGCCTTCCCTGCCGCCTCATTTCCGACTCCGATTTCACCAATGGCTCACCTCCAAATCCACTTCTACTTCCTCCTTTACCTTCATCACTACCACATCTTAACCTCCATCACCACCACCTCCACTTGCACCTCAGCCTTTCTACCACTGTCACTTCCGCTTCCAGCTCCACCTCAACCACCACCTTAGCCTTCGTCTTTGCGTCCACACACAGCCTGGCTCCTTCCCTTCCTGCCAACCCCACATTCCCCATCCCCCCTCTCCACACCTCCCCCCTCACCAGTACTCGTTAGCGCTTCCAGAGCAGCGGAGCGCGGCGATCGATGTAACACGCGGCCAGGGACGGCTCCACGCCTCCACCCCCTGCCCCCACCTTCCCAAACGTCCTCCACTCCCGCTCCTCGCGCACGTACTTCCCTTCACCTTCTCCTGCCTTTTTCCCTTCCACTTTGTGCCTTTCTCCTCTCTTGGGTATTTCTACCCTCCCTCCTCTCCTACGTCATTCTCTACTTCATTCTAAATTAACAGACTGTGTATAATGTAACTGACAAGAGTTCAGAAAATAAATCCGTGACTTTTCTATGAGCAGAAAAACTTTAAATATCATTTGAAGTTATTTGAACATTCAATTCTAATCTATTTATAGTTGCATCATCTAAATTGAGCATTTTTATACAGAAAACTTACGCATGAGCTTTTAACCTCTCATTTTACTACGAAGAGAGAGATGTTTAGTTACTTAATTTCGCAGTACTATTAAATCGAATATACGTCTCGCTTGGCGATGAAAATTGTGTCTGTTACACAGAGCCTGATATTTCTTGCTTCCAGATTTTATGAAGGAAAAACTTCTGTCTTCAATATTGTGATAAAATAATGAATGATTCTATTTTATCTAATTTAATTTACTAGCTCAGTTCTTTGGGATCTATATGTTCACACACCTGCACGCTTACCTGCAGGCTGGTTGTCACTGGATTGCCCTCTATACAGAGAAGCCTGGAAGTCTGAAATTGTTTATGTCCCGAAGGAATTACACACAGCGTGGCACAACAATAATTTTGTTTATTAAGAATGGAATTTGAGATTAAAAATATAAAAATTCTCTTGCTTAATTTCATGCATTAAGTTCACTGTACCAAATTGTCTGGCGTTGTGAAAAGATGGCCCCGCAGTTCGTAGCCCCTTGACTTCCGCGCCGAAAATCCCTCTGCTTCTTTCTTGCTGCTCACTTCTTGCACACTTGTTCCACAATTTGTCCTCCCTATTCGCGTCGATGTCCAACTTTAATAATTCAGGTTACATACGCGCCGCTACCACCAGGATGCCAGTCAACCACCAACTCTCTCTCGTCCAGGGCCCCCTTCTCGCGCGTCAACAACCTTCGTTACCTAGTAACCGCGACCATCCAGATTGAAGCGCGGCGTTTGTTTTGTAATATTTTTGTATATTACAGCTCCGTCCGTCCAGATTAACGCGCGGCGTTTGTTCTGTAATATTTTGTATATTACAATATTGTAGTTGTACGAAGGCGCCAATACAATTTTGAAATTTTCTAAAATAGAATCTTCAACGATAATTAGATAAAAATTACCATAATTAGATTATGGCCAGCTTTTAAGCGTCTTTTCTTCTATCAAAGAAAAAAATTATTAAAAAATTGCTGCTATTTTGGAGAACATTTTGAAAGTGGTTTTAAAGGTTTATGTAAAGTATCCCCAAAGATCAAAATATTCGTTTCAAATGGACAGGACTTCGAGATTAGCAAGATCGATCAGGGGATTTCCATTTTGGGGAAAAATGTCTCAACGTTTAGACACCAGTGTTGACCGTAAATGGAGGAACGGAGAGACGGGCAGACACACGGGTGGATGGACGGTCAGAAAGACAGACCGGCAGACGGAAGGGAAGTCAGCTGCACGGACGCAACGGAGAACACAGACCGGCGGACAGGTAGGACAGATAGACAAACTGACAGACAAACCAATTTTTTTGGAATCAAGAAACCACAAAATGTCTGACTGCTTGTTTTGTGGGAAGTAATTTGCTACATATAGGAACAAGACTTACCACGTTTTCAAAACCCAACAAGTCAAGTTTTTCTGTTGAAAATTCGCCTCTATATGCTGCAGCATTACACCACTTTATTTTTACTTTGTAAGTTCTTTTCGTGAAAGTAAATGAAGAGTGTGTTTTTTTTCAATGTTCAAGAAAACGTGCAATGTTAATACTATTTACTTACTTTTTTATTGCAGTTAGCAGGTGAGGAATTATGAGAACATGTATTGTATAAATTATGTTGACTATTAATTTTTTAAACTCTAAATTGAATGCTATGTTAACTAGCAACAAACTATGCACCTTTTCTATTTTTGTCCCATCTTTTTTGTCTGGTGCTTTCTATTCTACAAACTAAACAGATGAACAGATCCCCTTTTTCCAGAGAGCTTTACAACACAAAAGAATTGAGTAAGGCAAAATGAGTTCATTTGGCAGGGGGAGCGTACAACATTCTTGTTATCCTCCGTAAAATAGAACTTGGTATTCTGACGTAAGAAAATTACTTTGGAGTCACGTCATTATCTAGAAAACAGCGCTGTATGTATCAGATATTTCTGATAAAATGAAAGGTTGCATTTAACAATTATGGAAACGCACGTACCTGCATTGTTCAAATCTAAACGTTATGGAACAGCGCCTAATTGGTGAATAAAATCGATTTAAATACGCAAAACAACAGATAAATTATTTTTATTCCCCAAACAAAAATAATGGTGTTGTAAGTTCTTGATTTATCAGACATTCCAGGAAATATATGTACGAAGCAAGATATAATTCCGTTACTTCACAAGCATTTAGACAAACTATAATAAGGGAAAATGTCTCATTCAACAAGTAATTAACGAAACAAAAAATATCAAAAGTAAGAATTATTAAGTACAGTTTATATAGGATATTATTGTTTACTTGAGACAATAAATCGAGAGAAATGAAATGCTTTTTTGTTTTTCTCTGTAATTCGGTGCTTGTGTCAGGATAGGCAAAAAGGGAACAGCGAAAAGTCAGTACAATTTTGATTGAAAATAATTCCAACAAATTCAGCTTCGCAACTAACTTTGATTCCATGTTTATTGTACTTTTATAATTACATTTTATGCCTAAAATATTTTGAACCAACTTGCAGCATATTTTTGTTGCAACATTTTGCGTACGTGATTTCTTTGTCTACATTATAGTCAAATGTATATTAAAATATTTAATATGGTCCCTTTTAGGTACAAAACACTAAACTAATTTAGATTTGTACAATTTTATTATGAAATCTGTTTTATCTGTCGTTTTAATTCATTTTAATTACATTCCTTTAACTTAATTATTTGAAAATAAATTTTAAACTTTCGTTTAATAGTTGTGCAAATTTTTACTGCTAGAGGCCACTAATTAGTATATTTCGTTTACTAAGCTTTCGTATACCAACAAATCTTAAACGCTCAAACAGTTAAAGTAATTTAAAATTAAAAATAGAAACTATTTACGGCTTTCTTTCTTTTGAGGAATGTTCATATCTCTTATTTATGCAAAGGAAGTAGTTCATAGAAATAATCTTGTATTTCTAATGAGAGACTATCATTTTCATATACATTTCAAGATTTCATTTGACAATATAATTGATTTGAATATTGATATTTTTTTGAAAATATTCCACACTATTATTTAAAAAATTAATTCTATTGCAATATCTAATCGATATTGTTGTAATATGATATTCATTCTGAAATTGGCAAATAATAATGTCGGGGAAAATATACTATTATCTTCGATAAAATACGTAATCAACAAGTATTTGGAATGCCATTAAATGTTTGAGTAATTTCAGGCAAAAACTAATCACTAGACCCGAGTAACTATCTGTTTTTCAGTTATCGTGGATAGAATTGGACAAATACAATTTTCTATGTAAAATCTCTAGTAAAACTCGAAAAATAATTTCCTACGTTGTTCTGGTTAAGATAACTTTTTCAACCAACGTTTGGTAATGGATTTGATGTTTGAAATTTGTATGTTTACTCGATTTGAAACAGCAAAAATATATTCGCCAGTAAATTACAGTGATTTCTTTCGACAAGACCTAATAGATCAGAAGCCTAGTTTAAGATAAGATGCCCAAACACACCAATTTGCCGAGAGTCATGATTCTAAACAGTCTATCCTATATTGATTGACAAGTGAAGGGAGTGACCATCTGGCTGATGCAGGCAATTTCCCACTAATGGAGGAGGGGTCTATGTTTGTAGTAGCTACAATTCGACCACGCCTTTGGATCATCCGTACACTTAATAGTTGGAAAAGTTCCCTACGGATCATCTTCGTAGGAGGAGAACAGCGAAGAAGAAGAAGAAGAAGAAGAAGAAGAAGGCGAGCAGTGTCTTGCTGTGTTAGTATTCTGATTCTAATGATGACATCAAAAATCATCTATTTAAAATAAACCTATGTACACTAAACAACAATAGGACAGTACAGAAATGTAACACAGAGTGTATATCAATTGAAAGAAAATGTTGAGCATCTGAAATGGAGGCGGAATTAAATCCCAAGTTCAAAAATTTCTGGCACAGACTTTCTCGTACTAGTTAGTTTCCCATTCTCTTGAATATGGTTTGCTTTCGCGTTGCGCTTCCACCCTCTTCCAAGCTGCTGTCTATCGGATTCTAAAGGACCTATCACTATCCTTTGCGGTACCCACCTCTCTGACGGCTATCGTAGTGAAGAGTACGCGCTCCTAGAACATCCTAGACTTATTTCAAGTCTGTACCTTTAAATTATTGCTCTTGGTATCCCTTGGCATCATCCCTGGTACGATATTGTTCTAGCCATAGGGGTTCAGTTCCTCGATTACATATGCATATAATATACAGTTCTCCGTCAGGCCTAGAGATCTGGACGAATTTGAATTGAGAAACGATACATGTGCGACACAGAATGCACTCACGGCACGAACACAAGTTAAAAAAAACATGCATTCCCAGTATTTTCAACTCATATTCACGTTCACATACTTAGGTCCACCTACTCCAAGTCCCTGCCCCTTGAGGTCGATTAACTTGAGCGTAGTATTTGTAAACAGGTTACTTAATGCATCTCATTTTGATTCCTAAATTAATATTATAACTAACATTTATTTTTTATGCACAAGCGGCTAACAAACGCTTTGCAGCATTAGATCCATAGAAAAAATTAAATAAAGTTAATTTTTCAGCATTAAATCTATCATCACGAACGAATAACCGCACGGACGGACGGAAGAATGGACGGACTGAAGGGTTAATAGACGGACAAGAAGATGAACAGACGGAAGGTTGGATAAACGGACGGAAGGATGGATGAACAGATGGAAGAATGTATGGAGGGAAAGATGGGCCGACGGAAGGAAGTATAGACGGACGGACTGACGAACGGACGCACTGACGGACGGACGGACGGATAGATGGACGGACGCACGAATGGACAGAGAAGAGAGAGATGGACAAACGCAGAGATGGACAGACGGACAGGCAGACAGGAGGACAGATGGATATGATGATGGATATGGCGGTTATGGACGGATATGAAGAAGAACAGACAGATAGAGACGGACTTATATTTTAAAAATACAGTTTTTAGACATCTGGGGACCCCAAAATGTATATTTCCGTTAAAATCTCGAATCTGTTTTTCGCAGCATTACATAACTTCCTTGTGTACTACAAATGCACGTATAATGGAGCTACGTACTTTTCCGTGTATACGTACGTGTACAAAACTTTGTTTTAATAATTATTTTAGAGCAGTATGCGCAAAACTCCGTCGATTGTATGAAGCTGATTTGACGTACTTTATAGTATAATATTTGTCATCTTTAAACTAACATTCATCTTTCCGTAATAACCTAATAACTTCGATGGAATTATTTAACGGCTCACAAAACTTCATTTGCGGGAGGACGAAAATAACACAGAGGTACTGGCGCAGACTGCAGAGTGTGCACAATGCTTGCGGCGCCAATCAATTAAGACCACACAATACACCGGAAATTCTGAAAGCCGTTGCATAAAGGCAGCGTTAATATACTTCACTTACCACACACAATATATTTTATAAGACAATTACAAAATTTTATTGTATGTTCACTTCACGCTTTTGTTACCGTAACTGAATAAAATGTGAGTAGTTTTATTTGCAATATCAGTGTCTTTTGAGATTTGTTAATTTGTTTTTAGTTTGCTAATCTCAAGCGAAGGAAATGAAGATAATTAGCTTTTATTCACAGGGAAGTTTTAATTTTTGGAGAATGCTCTTAGGGCCATTTCTGCTCTTTATAACGAGAACTTCATATCCGATGATACAAGAATTTGGTTTATGTTGTTTTTATACGCACGTTCCGAAAGCAAGGGTTGAGTTTCTTATAACCAGATGTTTCTGTTATAATTAATTTTAATGGTAAAAATGTTAGTAAACTTTCAGATACACTGATAACATTTATATTTCGAGTTTCCTTCATATTGTCCATCAGTATTGAATCATTTTAAATGGATTTGTCTCTGGATGACAGTTTCAAATGTGTTTGTTGACAGGTATAGTCAGTAAAATTGTTTAACATTTAAGTGCAGATTACAATAGCAAAATCAATTCATAGCAGATGTCGTTGATAATTAAGCCCTTCCTTAAAGCTTAAAAATCTCCCTTAAAACCTAAGATCTGCTAGATTTTCTTTAGGCTCATCAGGATACAAATTGCAGTTTTCAAATTGAATAATACATTTGAATTATTTTTATTGCAATTTACATTTATATTCATATCTCTTCTATTTATTTAAAAGAAACTTAACTTCAGTAGAGCGACAATAATTTTGACGTCCCAACCTCGGACTGTCGATAATCCGAGTACGATTGTATCCAAGCAAATTTCGTGAAGTTAAATGTATTATTTGCACACCTTATTGATTGCAGAAGGCACTGATGTCACGGCCGATTGCAGAAGGCACTGATAGCACACACACTCAACTCTTTCGACTAAATTGTATCATGAAATTATCGGCAAAAACTAATAAAGTTGAAAAAACGAACTATTAACTCTGTTTAAAAGTCAGTAGAAGATTTTTAAATCTTTAATACTGTGCGATTTACTGCAGGTACAGTATTTGTATTACTGTACTTTACTGTACAAACATTATTTTTGATAAAATTGTATTTCTTGTACATGTAATGTGGCTTTTAAGTTAATTTAATACTGTGCATTTGGTTTAATATCAGTTCTAAAACAAAATACTTCATTAATGATTTTATTAATCCCTTCTATTTCTGTTGCCATCAGAGTAAATTATGAACGATTTTAGTAAGATTTTGTATGTTGAATACCAACCCTTTTATTGGTACATTTCTAAAATATCAATTTTTCTAAACATGAAGGGGGATGATCACAATTAATCTCTGTTACCGTCATTCTACGCTTTTACTTTCAGAAGAAAGCATTACTGCAGGAATGTCAAAGAAGAAGAAAAACTTATCATTCTATGCCAAAAGAATTTTCCATTCTTCTCGCATTCTGCGACTTGAGAGCGCAACGATATTCAGCGGATAATTCTGCTGCTACAGCTTTTGAAATTGCGTATAATGATTTGCCAATTGTAGACTTCAGAGAAGTAAAACGATAAGCCTTTCTTTCCACAGCAAAACTTCCCTTATTCGTAAATATTAATAAATCGATTTCGGTCGAAATGTCTCATCATGTTACTGGTGACCATTTTGCACGGCATAACATACAGAAATGGACTGCAACATCGATATTCTGTGCATTCGCAGATTTATGAAAATGATCCGAAACTTGAACTGCGCTTGGGCAGAATATTGATATTTCTATCGATTGTTGTAAAGATCAACCAAGCTAAACCTTCATACTGCCCCAAGCCATTGAACTTTACAAATATATTGATGCTGACGATGCTAAGTAGCAATGCAGTGGCAAAATGAGGAGCAGGGCAAACGAGAACCCAGAAATGACTCGCCGGCGCAACTGCCTGGAGCCCTTCCTTCCATCTTGCACCTGGGACTTCATTGGCATTCTCTGCCTCATGACAGCCAAACTTCTGGCTTTAACAATTGTCTTTAAACTCATTTATTAGATCAGAATGCACGCTAATTCAAAACTAAAAAAGCCGCAGTTAATAATTCGATGTTTCAGATAACCAGCTTAAATAGTACGATTAACCATGGGACTTCTTAGGGCAGTTGAGTAATGCACTTACTCATGACAAAAAGTCAGGCAACAGAAGCTAACGAAACTTACGCAAGCAGACTTTGTAGATGGCTTATTAAAAGTTTGTAAAGCGACTGACAAGAGGGATTGGTGGGACGGGCAAAATGGGCAGGACGGGGCAGACTGTGGGTTCGGCACAAGCAAAACAGATGGGACAGGCAGGACTGGTAGGACGGAAAAGACGGAAAGAACAAGAGACCGAACGGAATGGCCGGAACAGGGCAGACAGTGGGTTTGAGACGGGCGAAGTAGATGCGACGGGAAGTACAGTTAGTACACGACAGACGGGTAGAACAAGAGACACAGGTGAGGCGGGCAAAATGGGCAGGACAGGGCAGACAGTGAGTTCGAGAAGGGCAAAACAGACGGGAGGGTCAAAGTGGGGAGAACAAGAAGACCGGTAGGTCAATCCAGACGAACAGAACGAGTGCAACCGGCAGGTCGGGGCGAGTAAACGGGCGAGTTCCGGCGAGTAAACATCGCATGGCTTAGTGGGTCATCGACGGCGGTGACCCCGTGACCTGAGCACACCAGCAGCTGGGCCGGTGCGTCCCATCCCTCCCCCCGACTCTCCCCCTCCCCTTTTGCGCGGCGTGTGCACAACAACCGGCCCCAGCCCCCCCACCCCCACCCCCGGGGGCCGGCCCATTACCATAAGGAAATACGCGGGCGCGCGCGTGCTTTTTGGGCGCGGTGACGGATTACGCAGCGCGATGCATTATTTATAGCGCGCCGATATCCCGCGCGCGCCGGCATACGGATGCGGGAGCTGCCAATACGCGGAGCGGCTCATCCGTCACCCGGCCGCCGCCGCCCACGCCCCCGACGCACGGGCGGGACATCTGGAGGAGATCCGAGAAGTAACTGTTGGCACCTATTATACACGAAGATCGAGCAGATCGTAGCGGTTGAGACCAACACTTTCGCATGTTGCATTGGAATGTGATGTGACCTTTCTTCGATCTCGCAGTGCTTGTTGGGATGTAGGCTAAAAAAGTAATTTGCTTCCTCCGTAAGGATAATGGCGAGAAATGGAAAGAATTGTTGCTTGATCGCTCTGTGTTTAATGCCTATCAAGGTTTTGAGAGGGGCGGCGGGAACAGCGGTCGCAGCGTGGGACATCTGGAGGAAATCCGAGTAACTGTTTGGACTTATTATACACGAAGATCGAGCAGAGCGTAGCAGTTGGGACTAACACTTTTGCATGCTGCATTCGAAATGTGATCTGATCTTTCTACTATCTCGCAGTGCTTGTTGGGATGAAGGCGAAAAAAAGTAATTTGCTTCCTCCCTACGGAAATCGGGATGACAGCGAGAAATAGAATTGTTGCTTGATCGCATAGTTTTTTTATGCCTGTCAAGGTTTAGGGAAGGCGGCGTGGATATCGGTGGCAGCGTGGGATATCTGGTGGAGAACCGAGAAGTAACTGTTGCGAGTTATTGTACAAGAAGATCTCGCAGATCGTAGCAGTTGGGACCAACACTTTCGCATGTTGCATTCGAATGTGATCTGATCTTTCCTCTATCGCGCAATGCCTGTTGGTAAGTAGGTGAAAAAAAGTAGTTTGCTTTCTCTATTTATGAAAATTGGGATGCTAGCGAGAAATAGAAAGCATTCTTGCTTCATCGCTTTGAGATCAATGTCTATCGAGGTGTTAACGGTAAAGATTAACGGGCGAGCGACAGGGAGGGCGGCTGGAAACCCCAGCATGGGCGGCATGGGATATCTGTAGGAGATCCTAGAAGTACCTGTTGGGACATGTTATACATGAAAATCGAGCAGATCGTAGCAGTTGGGAACAACACTATCGAATTCTGCTACGGCGACCAAATCAATCGTGATCTGATCTTTCCCCTATCGCACAGTGCTTGTTGGGTTGTAGGCGAATACGAGTATTTTTATTTCTCTCCTTACTGATATCGTGATGATAACGAGAAATAAAGAGAATTGTTGATTAATCGCTTAGTGTCTAATGTCTTTCGAGGTATTAACAGTAAAGATTTACGGGCGGGCGGCAGGAACAACAGGGACGGCATGAGACATCAGGAGGAGATCAGAGTTGTAACTGACCGGACTTACTGTACACGAGATACAAGCAGAAAGTAGCAGTTGGGCTGGGAAGTGGCAACACTTTTTCATGTTACTTTCAAATTCTGATCTTTCTCTTAGCGCGTATTGCATGGTGGAACATTGGCGGTAAGGAATTTCGGCGGTGGAATTTTGGCGGCTTTTGCTTTTTTTCCTTATGTTACGGATCACATCGTTGCTTTTACTTTTCTCCATAAATTGAACATGTCTTACGATTGTTACAAGAATATCACGGTTGAAACATCTGAAACTTTCACTGTTCTTATAACTTAACTTTTGTGCAATTTTTCTAATTTCTCTGAAGTAAGCAACTGACAGAATATAAGGTTGTTAAGACAGGCGGAATGACATTTTAACTGCATTAAATATGTGAGAGAACCATATCCTGTGCCAATAAATTCATTTAAAAAGTTCAGACACGTCGTGTGATGTACGTATCTCACCGCCGAGTAGAGATTTGTTATGGAAACGTTTAGAGAATCCGAGCCAAAGCTCCAGGAAAAGTTTCTTCAATTCAATACCACCCCAATTTTACTCGTATAGCAAGAAGTTAAATGTATTGAAGCAAACGTCAATTCCAAACGTCGAAAATACAACTGAAGATTTGTAATAAAAATATTGATTTCCAATGCACGTTTAAAAAATTTAATTAGACGTGGCGCAGATCAAATACAAAGAAAAGGAATTCTGAGAAATAATGCGTATCACGATATGATATTCTATCACTGGCCCTTAAAAATTTTACACTGCTTTCAAAAAAGTTTTAAAGAATAAACGTAGCGAAAATGGCGGTTACGAGGAAAGACGTTCTTCATTCCTTTTAATGTTTTTCCCTCCACTGTAGAGTCTGTTGAAGTTGGAGATTGATCTACGCGGTTCTGTGTGCCGTCGTATGTCGTTCTGCTTTTGAATAGAATGTCGATATGCCCGCGTCCGTCATTCGCCCATTGAAACCTTCAATAAAGGCTCTCCAGCGGCGGTACTACCCCCAGAGAACGGGAACGCTGAGTGAATACCGTCCAGCGGGAGGCGGAGAATGAGGAAGGAAGAATATTGTGTACCCAACTACCAAACCTCCGAAATGAGAATGTAGCAGAGCATATTGCAGCGAGAAAATAGAGCAGCAGTTGATGTTTTCTGCAATGATGTGTCACTTAATTAGCGAGAAGAATTTATGTTTCATTTTGCCGTTCCTGATAGAATAATTTATTGCGAACTATTGCGAACACACACTATGTTTTAGCTATTAGACGTAGAACCGATATGCTTGTTATAGGGACGTCGAGTCAAAATTTGACGAATACCGGAAGAATTGAAATATTTTTTGTAAGAAAGAAATAACGGGTGAGCAAATTTGGAGCGTGGACAGCGTTTGTAGCGCACGATGCGGTTTTCCTATGGCTTCGGAACAAGCTTGTAAGGCACGTGGACGTGACAGATATTAACTTTGTGCGGAAAGAGGAAAATGTCAATGTGGAGCGAGAACTCATTAATCTAGATTATTGATTCTGACATCGTGAAAAGATCGCAACACTTTCGTAACTTAACTCAAAGTGAAGCAATTCAGGCAATTGCTTTAATAAAAAGTAAAATGTACACTCAGTGGTTTGTACAATATTTCCGATGTCATGCTTATCATTCCAAAGTACACTCCAAGGTTTAAAATCACCGTTCAAAGATTATATCTCATTGAAAAGAGTTCAATAAGCAAATATCACAGGCGTTTCCACGAAAAATCTGCAGTGCGGATCCAAAATAGACCTTTTATTTGCGTGAATACTTATTCAAAGAGAGAATTCTTAGGAAAAAACCGGACCAAATTAAAATAAGTAAGGGAAGATACGTTTATGTTAAGTACAATATAGAAACGAAGAGAACTCTATTATGAATATTACGTCATTACATTAATGTAGCTGTTTAATTGTAGATACAACAATGAACAACAATGATTTTCACCAATGTGACGATGTCTGTTCAATATTATTTAAATATATAGTAAATTTTACTATATACATTTTGAATGATTGTATACATTTTTCTTCAGCGAAAACCAACAGACCAAATGTTAACTTCACAACCTACTACCAACACCTCTCAATAGTATTCATAAAAATTCCAAATTCATTTTCAGTTGTATTCAAGAGAAAAATAAACACGGGAAAACACAATAATTGTAGCCAACCTTTGAAATGTGGGTAAATCAACTGTAAATATGTAAGTCTGCCTGGTCTTCTAATGTCGCATAGTCTACATACTACGTTACAGTTTGATTCACAAAAATAGACAATACAAGTGCTTTTCAAATTCAACAATTACAACTAGTGGAAAGAATATATAAGAATTTGGATTCGTAAATTGAGTAGTGTACAACTAGACTTTGCTTCACATAATACACGCAGATTAGCATCCAAATAACATGTGAAGATAGCCGATATATTGACCACATTCCTCTTACGTGCCTCTTCGAGTCTGAGAGGTGGCCCAAAATGGTATTGCACAGAGAAGAACCGATGTAATATCCGAAGCAAGTAGTTTTCTCCTTTCATGGCTAGTGACCTCCAGTGTTCGGCATTAAGCTAGTCAACGCAGCATTCACCACTGCTGTCTTCTTATATCTGTATGTATCTGTGTGTGTGTGTGTGTGTATGTGTGTGTATGGGTAAATGGAGAGGAGGCAAATAGAAGGAGATGATCATGTGCTCAATTGATCTGTGTGATGTGTGTGATGATCTGGCTCAATTATTAAGATACTCATTTTGCAATCGCCTGGCATCAATTGAAAAAAACACGGAAGATAAGCGATCAGGGTAGTCAGCTTTTAGAATCTCAGAATCTCACGGTCATAAACGATGCAGCAGCAACGTATGATGCGCGGAGACAGCTCAGCAGAAGCAAGGAGAGAATGTTAGGGAGTAAATGCCTTATTTTACGTGGTGAGACTCGGGCCATCAGGTCCGCTCTTCCGTCTGACCATGCATATTACGCTACGCTCTTTTCACGATCTAGCGGAGAATGAAGGTATCATCTCGGGCGACAAAACAGGTGATTTGAATTTAGCTCAGAGGCTTCTTTTAGGCTTGAAGATCCTTTACATGCAGTACTGCATGGGGTATCCGGCTTTACTTCCCCTCCGAAGGAAGACGTACGAAGGATTATTTCGCGCTTAAAACTCCACGACTTCGATTATCTTTTAACCCACAAACCTCGGTACAACAGCTCGATACGCTAATTTGAGAATGCATTGCAAAAGTGACAGGATCTGAGTTTGAGAATGAAAGTGAGATGACTGAGGCGACAATAATTTTTTTCATTGAAATAATCTAATAAGGGTGAGGGTTGAGACTACACTAAAGATAGTAGAGTGTAGACTAGCCTTCAAAGCAGCAATTTATTCTCCAGCTGTTTAGGAGTACCATTAGAATAGTAATAGCCGTGGTAAGAGTGTACATACGGAGCTCGAATGGGATTGGTAGCAGAGGAAATAAAAGGGACACTGGATACAAACCATGTTTAGTCTGCTACACTCCCATTTGTAGAATTTCAGGCAGTTCCACTCCGTACTACTCTAGTGAAGTGCATTCATTATTCAGATGTTAATGGATTAGGATAATAGTGTGAAATGCATTGATCATTGTGATGATAGTTGTGTTAGAACATCCCAATCATGTTCAACTGAGACGCATTTTGAAATACGCTCTCGAGGAATGGTGCAAAAGGGTCCGTTTTGATGGTACTGTTCTACTTGATTTATCGCATTTGAATGGGTATTAATTGGCCATTTGATTAAAACGCTTCCCCATAATAATGCCAAATATAATGTTGAAAAATTGCGTTTTTTGGGTTAAACATTATCGGAAAAAAACTTAGAATCCTTTCTTGAATTGTAAGGATGAATTTGAATAATTTTGCTTCCTAAAAATTGTGTTTATTATATATAGGTGATTTTGCTTTTTAATTCTTAACGAATTTGTTAAGTAACTAAGTAATTGAATAGACTGTCGAAACTCAATGGTCGCCGCTTGAGAGTACAGTAAACGAAAATGTAGAATGCAAACGGAAATTCAGACAATATCTGTCATCATGTTTCTAGCGCCTTAACCCGTTGTTTACATGTAATGAGTTTTGTGCAATAAAAAAGAACAATTGTGGGCTTACCAACAAAACGGAGGCTGCCGTGAACTCCACACTGGGCTCGTAAAGGGCGCTCCAAAGCTGGAGAGTGTGGGATTGATCTACTGATTGTCAGTGATTTCGGGAGCGTCAACTACGGATGTCTTAGTCCCGTAAATATAGTGCATGTCTTTGCTCGGGAGATGGCTGTTGTTTTATCCCGTTCCTGACCCGTCTCTCGGTATGTGTAGTAGTGCATGCATGTTAGAGTACGTGTGTGTATGTGTGTGTGTGTGTGTGTGTGTGTGTGTAAGGGGGGAGATAGGACAAGGAAGAGGAAAGAAAAATCGCGCGCGGTCCGTGGCTCTTTCTTTAGGGTTCTTCGAGCACTCGCCTGGTGTTGTTCTGAGAAACCTCGGAAAACCACCGATCAGAACAGCCGGCCGCTAGAATTATCTCCAGACAGCGACTGAACTCGACCTAGCTGACAAGCTAGTGCCGAATATCATGCAGCCGTCAGGACTCGAACCTACGACCTCCCGGTTGGAGTGACTGCAGTGACATCAGTTGAAGACCTGAGGCATCTCTCCCGGTGTGCAGTCGGAAATTGAGACAATATCTGTCAGCATGTTTCTAGCGTCTTAACCCGTTGTTCACTTGCAATAAGTATCGTGCAATAGAGACAAACAATGGAGGGGTTTCAAAGAAAACCGTCGGAGGCTGCCTGAGCTCCGCACCAGGCTCGCGAGGAGCGCCGCAAAGCTGGAGCGTTTGGGTCGGGGCGCTCCACTTGCCTTATCACGATCGAATGGGCGCTAAGTGAGCACCGGAGGCGGGGCCGGGGGCGGGGGCCGGGGGCTGGGGCGGGGGCGACGCCTGGGCCGAGGGGCGTCGACGTCGGGGCCTCTATCGATTCCCTTCGCGCGGCGGCGGCGGCGGCGGTGCGGCTGCCCCCCGTCCCCCTCACGGGCCCCTAACCCCTCGCCTCCCGGCGGAACTTCCGGGGGCCCATCTTTTCAAGTCAAAACGTCAACTTTGGAACAGAGAATTTTGTTGTAAAATATGTTTCAGGGGAGAGCTGTAACCCTCGATAAATGAAGTTCTGTGTACAGGGCATTTAAGATGTACGCTAGTAATTAATGATAACTACTTCAACTACGGAGCACAAAAGAATGGATAAGTAGAAACTTGAACTGAAATCTTGTGGTTTTTTGACACTGTAAAGCGATAAAATCAGCATCACCAAGCAGCTTGTCTCGCATGAGATAACAATGATGTTGTCGTTGAAAATAAGACTGAGATGACTTAGTTCTTTAGCGAACGCAGAACAAAATATTTTCGCCATTTAAAAGAATTTCAATCAAAATCTTCATAATAGAAATAATAATAATAATAATAAAAATAATAATAATAAATAATAATAAATCGTCTTTGATTAAGGCGAGGCTTCGGCCATGATTTCCTAAAGGCCTGATTTTCCGCCAAATCAAAACACGTATCTGCTAAGCAAAAAAAAAAAAAAAAAAAAAAAAAAAACAACAACTTGTTTTATCTTTCGGTGGCAAGGAAGTTATAAAATAATCTATATTAATATTCTAAATATTTACCCTATTGATCACTTACACACTTCAAAATTTAAACATATGACATTGATGGTAGTATTTTAACAGTAATAAAATTTATTTTTTAATCAAACAAATAAGGAAGAAACTAATGTACACGTACTTGATATTTATTGGAAAAATAGTCCTCCTTAATGTTTAAACAATAGAAAAAGTCTACATTTATATATTTTGACACTTTTACCTGATAAAAATTATCAAATGAGATCAGAAAATATTTTAAACATTATAAACAAGAACGATAGAGGTACAATGATATAAGTATCCAAAAAGTCCTATTATTGTTACATTAATGTCACATTGTATCAGTTTTATTTTCTATATCTATTTTCAGGTTCTAATACAGTGTCGTACCGCTGTACTTCGCTCGTGTCTTGTTCACAAACGTGAAATATCACTTTACCCCGCCAAATGATTACTGTTGTCACACAACTCAGCATCTTGTGCTTGCTTTAATAAACCAAAGCCACACTTTTGCCGGATATTGTAATTATGTATTTTGAGTTTATTATGAATGTATGTTAATAAATTCACATAAACGAATAATTTTTAAAGAAATATAGTGCCAGCTAACAGCAGTACCAAGACGTTACGGAGTTGCTGTATTCTGAGTTCGCTACGTAATGTAAATCGCTGGAGGCGTTCCCTCTTTCCTCTCACCTTACATTGCCCGTCATGGTAAGCACCGTGGTATTAGACTGTACCGTTCCTCAGGAATAGCTGTTGATACATTGTTATTTTTGTTGGAACAAACTGCACCGAAGTTTGTAAGTTCTACTATTTATCGTGTTTTACGGACAAATATGAACTAAATATAACGGCATTGAATTTTCAAACATCAAACTTATTGCTTAGTCTTTTCTACTTTTCATATATTTATTAACAATCACTCTGAGAAGTATAATAATGCAATATTTTAACCTGCGTTAAGATAAATATTATTATGAAAGCAAAATGAGCTTGGAAAATTTAATGAGTGAGTTGCCAAGTGATTTAGCTCTATGTAAATATTCAGAGCAAATGTCAGCAAGTGACTTCAATTAAATGTTATCCTCATTTTTGTCTATTATAAGAAAGCCACAATAATGCGACACAAGCCATTATTTCGTCAGCTGAAAGATTCGTTATATGTTGAAATTCGTAGCCGTAGTGTAGAAATTCAAAAATAATAATCACAAGGACAGCGTAGTTAATTGAACAAGACTGAACTAGTTTAGTTACATCCAAGAAATGAGAATACACACCAAATAAATGGTCCTGTGAAGTATGATTTTAATTTAACTGTTGGTATGAATTGGTAAACCAAAATTAATTGATAAATAATAAATTACATTAGTAAGAAATTTAAATTATTTACTGTTTTTAAAACAATTTAAAATTTCCATAATGATTAATGTATAAGACAGTTTGAAGTATTGAAATGAAATTTGTAATTTATGGTGCAATTTGCAATTTAGTTGCTGAAAAATTATATTTAAATGTCAGTTTATTTAAAATATTTTACACATTACTGATAAATGAAATAGTATTAATAAGGAATGAAACATAAGTGAAATAAATATACACTGTAGAAATCTTAACTAATGTTTTCTTGCACAGAAAGAAAGAAAGAATGTGTACTCGACACTCTGTTCCCACCATTTTCACAATTGGAGCGAAGTTGCAAGCTCGAATTCCGTATATGGACAGCGAAGAAACTGACAGCACGAGTAGAAGGTTTGACACGCACCATAGGTCAGTAAGAGGTATTACGCTGCCAGTGTTAATCAATGACCAGTTGCTAGTCTTAAATAGTAAGATTGATTTCGTGTGTTGTCGGGCGTACCAACTGCAACGATCATTACTGTCGTGAGTGCAGTGCATGTTAAATCCTGGCAGATAGCGGTGTTTATTCTCTGGTGCAAAGAGATTTCCGACATACCGTCGCTATGTGGGGTTTCTGCCCCACAGATGTCTCCCTCAGCAAGGCTCCGTCACATCCGGAACAAACTCTAAGCTCGCAACAGATATCTAGGAAAGTGAATTAAAGCATGTAAATCTAATTATATGTGAGTTCGGAGAGAAGGGAAAAAAGAGGAAGGAAAGATCGCGCGCGGTCCGCTGCCTGTTTGTTAAAGTACTTCTATGTCCTTTACCTGGTATTGAAAAGAGAAAACACGGAAAATTACCTATCAAAGCTGGCAACTGCTATGATACTCTTCAGTTTAGCATATTAATTTGACTTAGCTCTTTCACTGGCAAGTGTTTACACATCACAAATGACAATGCCATCCAGCATATCCAAATAACTTGCCAGAAACCCCATTTTCTGCCTCGTCTCCGGCCAGTCGTACGCATAATTTTCAGTAGTTGTAGTTAGCCATTGTGTGTCCCATAAAGGGGAATTGGCCTCGGCGCCGTTAGTTCCTAGGATTCTTATTGGGTCACTCAACCAGGAACCCACCAAATCTCGAATTCGCTTAACCTTCGTGACTTCTCGTAGTTAACGAATTCGTCCAGCGACGCCGGTGGGAGACTTTCAGCAGAACCATCCCAGCATTCGCCTTGATGACCGAAGGATACCATGAAAAAAACCAATAGGGTGGTCGGCCCGGGGATTAAACCCGCGCCTCCCGAATGCAAAGTCAGCGCTCCACGCCCTGAACCATCTTTTTCGGTCCTATGTATATACTTCCATTTTAACACAGATGCATTTCAAGGTCATGATTTGTGAGGAGAGGGGAACACTGTCAGCCAATCGGGAGCTGTTTCGACTAAAAGTTTTGGCATTGGAACTCCCGATTGGATGACAATGTCACTCTCTCCTTCCACCTCGAGACCTTGATGAGCAGCTATGTTTAAATCGGAGTGTAATACGCTTTTTTTCTACTCCCATTGCATAATGCTGTTATTTGATAGCTGCAAACAGTTGCATAATGATAGTCATTTCGATACAGTTTGTATTATGATACCGGTTCTTGACCAATCATAGAAATGTTTACAAACCATGTATTGATACTTAATTAATCATTGAGATTCGTTTTAAGAAATGTTTCGTACGATTGTGTCGATTAAAATTGTATTATGTATGATATTATATTATGTTCAATAGTTTTCATTTCTTTATTATTAGTATTGTTTCATGGTATATTATTTAAAATAGTGTGGATCGGAATTTCACTTTGATCCACTTGACTAACACAGTACTCCCTAGCAGGCGGACAAGTAACCACAGCCACCTGCGGCAGCATGCGAGGGTAGATTTAGGTAGCTGTCCGCTAGGTGGCCTTGGCTGAATCAACTGCCACGAAACTATTCATTGTAAAAGTTTGACTTTAAACAGTCGTAGAAAAAGGACTGTACGAAACTCGATGTCATGAATATTAATACACCCCTAAAGTTTACGATACTCGGTCGTATCGTAATATCACACTCGTGTATTAATACCCATCATTACATCATCGTTTCATAATGTTCTGTTATCATAGCGCTGAAAGACATTAGGTAGAACTTTCTTCCCGCCGACAGCAGTTTCTCCATCCCTTCTCCAGAGCCACCGCCGCCGTCGCCGCCGCCCTTCGCTTTGGCGCTGCGGCTACGCGGGCGGACGCGCGCGCGCCCGAGACAGGGCAACCGCTAATATGTACGGAATGGGGGCGGGAAGGCAGGCGGTCGCCGCATTCCGCTCCGCCGCCCGAGCCACCGCGCCGGGGACATTCTTGTTGCCCCCCCCCCTCTTCTGCGCCACGCCGCTCGCCCCGCCCGCCCGCCCGGTGGTCTGACCCGCGCCTGCAGACAGCGGCGGTGGCGCTGGCGGGGCTGGGGCGGCGGCGTGAGTGGCAGTGGCGGTGGCAGGAACGGTTGCGGGGTTGGCGGCGGCGGTGGCGGTGGCGGTGGCGGTGGCGGAGGCTATGACGGCGGGGGCGGCGGCAGCAGTGGTGGTGTTGGCGGAGGGGGAGGCGGCGAAGGCGGTGGAGGCGGAGGAGGCGGCGGCGACGAAGCTTCTGTCATTGCTAGCCGGGCCTTGCACCGAGTTCCGTACCTTCTGCACCCGCTCTTTGTTTGCTTTACCGTACCATCTCTTAATGCGTCTCGTGTCTACCTACTCGGCTCCGATTTCTTTGTCACTTCCTCTTCTTATGCTCAAGTCCATCTTCGTCATTTCTTTACTTTGCACAATCTCGCCTCCAGCTACATTTCTCACTCTTCGCTTCAATATATTTTTGTCAATTCATCTGAAGTGTATCAATTTCACTCTGTACTTCTCTCTACACTTTTCCCATCCTTGGAATTACACTCCATTTCCTTTATTTTGCTTTCTTCTTTTCCTTTTGAATGATTGACCCTCTTCGCGTTATAATGTTAAAATATTCATTTCCCTTCGACGGCTTAGTTTTTTTTCTTGTGATTAATATCTTTAGTGACCATTATTTTCTTCTTTGGATTTTCTCCGTTGCTCTTGGGTGTTCCTTCGTCTGTCTCTCTTCTATTCAAGATTCCTCTTCTCTTTTCTCTAGTTTTATTCTCTTTCTCGTTGTTTTCCCCATACATATTTTCTTATTTTCTTCATCACCTTCCTCTTGTCCTTCCGTGTACTTTCAAGCGTTCCCGTCTACTGACTATTCCAACCTGTTCCGAGCCACTTTACTTCTCGGTCTCTGCTTCTCTTCTCCGTGTGCCCTGCGTGCGTGGTCAC
Source organism: Acheta domesticus (assembly GCA_031308135.1). Classification (NCBI taxonomy): domain Eukaryota; kingdom Metazoa; phylum Arthropoda; class Insecta; order Orthoptera; family Gryllidae; genus Acheta; species Acheta domesticus. The sequence goes on from JAHLJT010004567.1 coordinate 216,856,157, forward strand.
CTCAGCGCCCGCCGCTCCGCCCGCCCTCTGCCGGCCTCCCCCCCCCCGCGAGGGGCAGCGGCCCGCCGTCGCATCGCGTCGCCGGCCGCCCGTGACGCGCTCGCGGCTAATTAGCCACCGCCCGCGGCCGCGCCCCCGCCCCCGCCCCTGCCCCCGCCCCCGCCCCCGCCCCCGTCCCCGTCCCCGTCCCCGTCCCCGCCCGCCCCCGCCCCTTCTCCCGCCCCCGCCCCCGCCCCTGCCCCCGCCCCCGCGCCCGCGCCCGCCCCCGCGCCCGAGAGAGCAAGGGGCCGGGGGAGGAGGGCAGGGGGGAGCGGCCTGCGGTCGCGCCCCCGCCCCTGCCCCCGCGCCCGGGAGAGCAAGGGGCCGGGGGAGGAGGGCAGGAGGGCGCGGCGGCGGCGGCGGCGGCGGCGGCGGCGGCGGCGGCGGCTGCGGTCGCGCCCGGGGTGCACAGCGGACGCCGCCCGGGGGACCGCCCCCGCACGGAGAGACAGATTCAGAGAGAGAGAGAGCGGCGTACAGGAGGCTAATGGAGGATTCACGGCGCGGGGCAACTTAGGTTCCGGACCCGCTTCTCGCCACGTTGGGGGCACAAAGCGTGGAATTTGCTAAGTGAAAGGAAATCGTTACAACCATTTCAATCGTTCTCAGGAGATGTAAGTTGTTTTGTTTTCCCCATCTATGGGATTAATGTTTTTTTAAATAAATCGTTTTCAAACTCTAAACTAAAAATTAATAAGGTAGTGAATTGGTATATGAGCCGCGGGGCTTTTAGCACCCTACCAAAGTGATCTACGAAGTTCGTATTGACTAATCTCCTAAAAGATTTGTCCCATAAGCCATTCAATATTGTTTTCATAACGTGGCCGGTTATTAAATAATCTATTACAATTAATTCTTATGATAATAACTGTAAATTTCTACACATAAGTATATATTCAAATTTGTAAGAAATACAAATAATGTAAGTTGAAAAAGTAAAATGGAAATATACATTTCATTTACGATATAAAATATATCTAAACCGATGATTAAATACATGCATTTTAATTAAAAGAATGTTAATTATCTACTTTAATATGATCGCTGTAATATAAATAAGCAATTGCATCACCTGAATAAAAAGATAACAAAACTATTGCATCAGTAGTTTGTAATGCATCATGAGTGTGAATTTCGATATATTCTGTAATCAAACAATGTAGAGAAAATAAACAAAAGAACGATGTATTTTATTGCATTATAACAAAGAATTATTCCAGCTTCATTTTGTATCGATACATTTGCTTAAACTTAAAATTCCTTCTACGTAAATGGGTCTCTTAAATTAGTATTTAAACAAAGTTTTAAGCAGTCCTGTACATTGTAAGAATGTTTCATAATTCTTTTTAGAAGTCTCCAATCACAGATTGTTATTTTATAATCCTGAGATTCTTCTTTGGAAGTTAATTAAATCATACGCAGTGTCGAGATCTTCAAGGACGGCGTAAACGAAGATGAACCGAAGACATTAATTGAGAAAGAAATGAAAACTGAAGAAAAGGTGGAGTAGTAAAACGGATTAGGTTTAAACAAATGCACACAGTAATAGTAGTCAGCACACACCGACAGAGGCAAGGTGGTTGAGATATGTGATAGGTGAAACAGTAAGTGGTAGTTTGCATCAGTAAGAAGGCCCGAGAAAAAAAATGTTGTTTTTTCTTCCGAGTGTGGTTTCTTCGATCAACACCGTATATCATCTTTCATTTCTTACGAGCCTGGGTGAGGCAAAGCTCGAAATTCCCAAACTTCAATCCTCCTTCATTCATTTTCTTTTCTCGCTTAGTTGAGGATAAGTAAGTTGCGTCGATAAGACGAAGGGTTTCAACGACGAAGCCTAATAAATATTACAATTAACCTCCTTTCATTGTAGTATCAAAATTCAAATTAACGACCAATTTAAATACAGAATAGTATAATTTAAAAAAATAAATTAAAATATTGAGTACCTACATTTATGAATGTAGATACTCTTATGTGTAGTTGCAAACTAATTAATTTCATTTGTAGGTTATCTTTCCACTACTCACTTCCGCAGGTCACACACTTCTATAGACCAAAACGTCGTAACACACATAATACGTACTCAATGTTTCAACTTCTATTTAAAATTATTTTTATCCCGAATTTAACTTGGTCTTAAAGTAGAAGTTCAGTACGAGCGTAATAGACAGCGTCATCTTCATGTGATCTTTACTAATAACGATGGGTTCACGAGCTAAGCTTATCGAATTTACAGTGTGTTTCAGAATACACGCTATGTTACGAACGTCTAGATCATGTAGGGTGGACTATGATGATTACTTATAGACCATCGGGCATTCGTGCTCAGTAAATAAGCGAAATCCCTTTGCGTCAGGACGTGGCCTACCAATAAGGGGCAAATGTCACATGGGTAACTTATTAATATCACATCCGTTATATGAAATTTGCCATCACTTGTTCTTTTGAAAAATAGTAGTACTAAAACGGCACGTATTTCTCACCCGTTTGTTCACACAAAATGACGTAAGAGGAGAGGTTAGGACAAGGAAGAGGAAGAACAGATCACCTGTGGCAAGGTGGGACAGAAATGGTAGCATCGCTGTAACTATGAGAGAATCCGAGAGCATGGGTATTGTATGGGGGACATAGGAAATGTAGTTGGAACAGAGCGGTGGTGAGATAAATTGGTGGTTGGTGGTGGGAGGAGGGTAGGTGGCAGGGGGCGTGTCGGTGGTTTGGTGGGGACAGGTAGTGGACGCAGCGGGGACGGAGCGGTGGCGAGATAAATGAGAGGATGTGGGCTGGAGAAGAGCAAGGGGGAGGGAATGAGGCGAGGGCGACGGGCTGAGCGGGAAGAGAAGTGGCGGGGAGGGATCTGGCAGGGAGGGAAGGGGCGGGATGGAGGTGGCTAGGAGGGAAGGGGCGGGTAGGGAAGGGGCGGGGAGGGAATGGGCGGGGGAGGGAAGGGGCGGGGAGGGAGAGGGCGGGATGGAAGTGGGCGGGGAGGGAAGGGACGGGGAGGGAAGGGGCGGGATGGAGGTGGGCTAGGATGGAAGGGGCGGGAGTGAAGGGGCTGGGAGGGAAGGAGCGGGGAATGGAGGGGAAGGGATGAGCGAGGGGAGGGGAAGGGTTGCGCGGGGTGGAGAGGGGAGGGGCAGGGCGGGGAGGGGTCTTGGCGTGGGCGGGGCGGGGCGGTAGGCGCTTACGGAGCGGAACGAAGGGCGGCGAGTGACAAAGGGACGCCGTGTGACCGCAGCGGCCAAGGCGGCGCGCCGCCGCACGCGAACGCATCTCGACGCCGCAGCGCCGCAGGCTGCTCGCGCAAAGCAAGAATCTCGACTCGCCGGCATCTGCTTTGAAGTCGCGCTGACACTTCCGCTATGGGCTTAAGCCCTTGTGCGCCCGCGCAGCGGCGCAAGGCAAGAGGCTGGCGTGCGGTGGGGCGCGGGAGGGGGCAAGTGAAGCAGGAGGGAGCTGAGTCGAGGAAAGTGAGAATGGACAAAAGTTGCTGGAAATTGTGCCTGCTATTTCTAGGTTTTCCTCGCCTTCCACAAGCCCATGGGTTTTATTTTAAAATTATGTTATTCCACTTAACTCAGACAAATAATAAGACAAGAGAAATTTCTAGATAAATAATGAAGTAAAAAGAAAATCAAAATTATTATTTACTTTTCTGCCTAAAGATTTTTTAATTTCGTTAGACTGTTTTTGCTCTTTTATTTTAAAGACAGAAGATAGTTTTAAGATAACTTTTTACATCAATATATAATATGTGATACATAATAGCAATAGCAACTTTTTTAGAAATAATTATTTGCATCTTCAGGTCAAAACAAATAAATATAATATTTTGCTATTTCTATTGCTATTATGTATCACATAAAATATATTAGTGTAAAACAGTTATCCTAAAACAATTTTCTGTCCTTGAAAGAACGCTCGAATGCAGTCTGACAGAGTCTAAAAAGAATATTATTCAAATGAAAGTATCTCGGAATATATGTTACAAAAATCTAGCGCGTCAAGAGAGGATCTCTTTTGTCAACCACCTTGTAGGAACAGATGTGTAACAAATTTATTTGAGACTATATTGTGAAATTGCGACTCTGGTTGATAGGCAATTTATCCAAGAGTGGTACATGAACTCTCAGGAAACGATCCGCTCACTGGCAATGACAACATCGAGATTTTTGTCAGAATTGACTATGTGTGAACATGCATGGCCGTTACCACGTATTAATCAAACTCTATCCCCAACAAATCGCCAAATTTTTTAAAACAAACTGTTTATTTAATAGGTAATTATTACACATATAAATTAAATAATTTAACATTTGGCTACTCAGAAGGCCTTGAAACCATTACAATACCTACGTTCTAACTCGTTCCTACATTTTGAATTCTTGTATTCACTTCCAAATTTAGAATTTTGGTATCTTTATCGCATCAAAGCTACGGAAAAGAGACAATAAGGTACGGTCAAGAAAAAACACTGAAGGGGGCCTGCCGTCAAAAGCCGAGTACATGCTAATATACCAGAGGTTTTGTAAACTATTTCTTTCTTTCCTGGCGCGGACGTCCTACATTCTCCTACCAGTCTTTGGCGTCCTCAGCACCTGAAATCAGATAGCGTCACAGAAAATTGTCCGCACCATTTCTTCTGCAATTACTTTTCGGACACCCACACCTCTTTGCCCCCTAATGTGCTTATTTACCTATCAATTTACTAACTTAATTTAAATATAAAATAATATAATAAATAATATATTAATTAATGTATTTTCGTAATATACCAATTATATAGACAATCACGAATTTAATTAACTTCATTTAACTTACCAAATCGATTGTATGATTGACATTGTCCCCGCCAATTCCATAGAACTCCTAGATGATACACCAGCCCTTATAAAACCAAGCCGTGTCGAGCGTTCGAAAAGAGCGCGTTAACCCTCTCGTAGGCGCATAAAAACTGCATCCCCCACCCCCGCCCCCGCCCGCGCCTAGCGCCTTTACCTGTAACAAAGGAGCGCGTGCAAAGAGCGCGAGCGACGCGGGTAACAAGCGTAAGAGCTGCTCCGCGGCCCGTGACGTCAGGCGCGGAGACGCGGCGCTCCCGCGTGCCGCTTCCGGGAAGCGACAGCGCGCGAGAGCAGAGCGGCGCGCGGCGGGGGCTGGGGGCGGGGGTGCGGGAAGGGAGGGTCGGCCCGAGACAGGGGAGGAGGGACGGGGGAGTGTAGATGACGCCACGTGGAAGCCGGCGGAATGAGAGTGGGCGCGGGCAGGAAGTGGGATGGGAAAGGGAGAGAGTGGTATTGGAGGGGAAGCAGTGGAATTGGAGGGGAAAGAGTGAAATTGGAGGGGAAGGAGTGGAATTGGAGGGGAAGGAGTGGAATTGGAGGGGAAGGAGTGGAATTGGAGAGGAAGAAGTGGAATTGGAGGGGAAGAAGTGGAATTGGAGGGGAAGAAGTGGAATTGGAGGGGAAGGAATGGAATTGGAGGGGAAGGAGTGGGATTGGAAGGGAAGGAGTAGAATTGGAGGGGAAGCAGTGCAATTGGAGGGGAAGAAGTGGAATTGGAGGGGAAGAAGTGGAATTGGAGGGGAAGAAGGCTAAAGCGGGGAATGAGGCGGGGCGAGGTGGGGCGGGGCTGAGCTCCGCCAGATGAGGGCGTGAGGACGGGCCCGAACGGGGTGGAAGCGGTGTGCGGGGGAGTGGCAAGGTGAGGGATGCTGCTAGCGAGGGTTCAGGTGGGGATGGGGGGTAAGGCTCAGTTGGGATGCGGGCGAGATGGAACAGATGTGGGGTGGGAGTGCAGTGGGGTATGTAGCAAGTTGAGGGAAGTCACTAGCGGGGGTAGAACTGTGGCGTGGTGGCGTGAGACGGGAGTGAAGTGGGGCGTGGTGGGGCGGCCATGAACTGAGCGAGGTGTGTGGAGGGGCCCTTACGGAGCAGGGGCGGAGAGTGGAGTGTGGCAAGGTGAGAGATGCGAAAGTCGGTCGCGGGATGGGGTGTGGGTGGAGCAGGACTGGTGGAGCGAGGTGTGGGTTTGGGAGCGGGGCGGGAGCCAGGCGCAATAGCGGGTGGTGGGTGGTTTGCGAGGAGGAGCGGGGGCGGGGAAGCCGTGGGGAGGGTCGGGACGGGAGCGGGATGAAGCGGGGGCGGGGAGGGACGCGCGCGCGTGGCACGAAGGGAGGGGGTCGCGGGTTGGGTGAGGGAGAAGCCAGCGGCGCGTCAGTTAAGCAGCTTACCAAGCGCCGCAAACTTGCGCCAACTCGTATTAAGAAGCCGCTGCCGCTGCCGCCGGGGAATGATTGATACACTCGCGCGCGCACATGCGACGCCCCCTCCCCCTTTACCCCCTCCCCACTCCCCTCCCTCCCCTCCTCTTTATCCCGCCCCCGCGATTTCAACGCCATTCACTCTCTCTAAAGCATCTCACCTAACCTTCTCAACTCACCTTCTCAGTATTTGTCCGGTCGCTCACCTTGTGCCTTTACTTCATTTCCTTCCATTCAATTTTCTTTCGAAATTCTTTCGTTTTGGTTTCTCTTGCCTCATAATTTCTCTTTCCCTTTTCTTCCTATTATTCTTTCTTTCCCTCTCTCTTAAGACCTCTTGATCCATTCTCCCCGTTATTTCAAACTTGCAGTTGTGTTTTCAAACTTGCAACCCTGCAATTGTGTTTCTACTCTTTCCTTCCTTTCTTCTCTTAGCTATTTGCTCTCTCTACATATATTATCAAATCATTTTATTTACTCGTCCCAAAGCCATTCTGTCTGTCGGTCGATCTGCCTCTGCCAAAGTATATCTTTTCTTTCTTCAACTTCTCTCTTTTCTTCCCCTTTATTTCCCTTTTCATGTTACCCGGGTTTCCTCTACAGAAAATCTCCTCTCACGATTCTTGTCCATCCCCATTCTTTTATTTATTTTTATCAGATGAGATTATATATAATACGGTGGTCGTAAGACTTATTTGTCATTTAATGGCAAAGAGTCGAAAAGAATAGATTTTTACAATATTTTGGGTTTCATTAGATTATTTATAGAAAACTGTTGTCGTTTAGACATTTTACTAATTTGTCATCAAAGAAAAATACGGAAATCATTGAAGGTGTACAATTCAATCCGAAAAATACCTTCTGCTTATGTGAAATGTAAAGCAGGTTCCAAGTATTTGATCTACCTCGATCTTAAACACAAACAATGAAAAAACGCATCAACATAAAAAAATATTACTTCTCGAAAACGAACAGATAGTTTTGAATCGATATGTTTCAATATCCAAGTATTAAATACAGAATGAAAACCAGAAAATTTAATAAGAAAATATACAAGGTTTTCTTGTGCCTACATTTAAAAGTGAAGATTTTGGGGAGATAATATCGGTAACTTTTTTGTTAAGTACATGTCATCACTATCATTAAAAGTATGTTTCGTTCGATTTATTACAAACTATGATAAATAGTGTTTTCTTAAATCAATTTATTGTAATAAATACAATTAGATTCATCATTTTGAGAAACTCCAATCAGACAAAGCGAATGGGTGATGCGAGAAAAACTCATTCTTCGCTTATATCCAATCTTCTGCCTCTAGTATTCACGCAAGAGACACATATGTATATTAAATAAAGGGTTATTCGTATCCATCTAAATGTAAATAAAATATGAATATTAATGCAATTTTTTTGGCAAACTTCGCATATGGAATGGAGAAGTTTTAATACGCAACTTCCTTACACAGCCTCGCGCTTTACGTGATATCTATGTTGCATTCCCTCTTTTCATTTCAAATATCTACTTTCTATAAGTAAAAAAAAAATCCCAGAAAGTATTTTCAAGAAAACGAGATTGTTTGCTGAAAGATGTGCATTGAAATACGTCAGACATGTTACGTGGAATAAAAACAAGACTTTATTTACAAAGTTCAATTCATTGCAATACATGCAAATTAAACAAAACATTTGCATGTGGATAGAAGGATATTGTTCAAATAGAAAGCTAAAAATTCAGCACACAATATGTAAGTTATAAGAAAGATACAAAATTCGTCATTGATAGTAAAGTATCGGTATCTAGGTATCGGATTATTCCATCATCGCTCTGATGGATGAAATCGCATTCGAACTATAAAATATAAATTTGTATTAAAATTATTAATTAATTAATTACCATGTTTTTAATTTTACAGTTTAAAAATATCGTGAAGAACCATACATTCTAAATTATTTTTCGAATTTATCACTAAAAAGTTCAATTTGTTTTCGGTGGTTTCTGCCATGTTTTTTGTTTAGTATATTGTTAAGGTGAAAGAGGTGAAGAAGAAGATGTCATAAATCCATACTTTTACATAAGAACGCAATCAAAGAAGCAAAATGACTTTGAAAAGAACAGAAAAACGCCAAAACTATCTTTTGGTTTTAATTATTTTTAACCAAACAAAATGCTTTTAAAAGAAAATACAGAATAAATTTATTTTTTGATGATGTCTTCTTCTTCATCTCAAAATTATTTATGCTTTTACATTAATTTAATTACTTATCAGTTATCATGCGCTGATTTTCAGAAACGACAGAATCCACGAAGGATCCATGGAAAGAGACCAACGATCGCAACGACTGAATGAAACTTTGAGTGATTCGGCGGGATGATTGCGAACAGAACTGGACTAAATTTGCGTACAATCAAACTTATGAAATCCATTCGGCTCCAGTTTCGAATATTGGAAACAAGTTATACTTTCACTCGACACAAAACCCTCTCGACTGCGCCCCTTCTCTTCTGATCGGCAGACATTTTGTTTGCTTAAAAGAAGTCGTTTTGATTAACTTGTGGAAAATTTGTAGATTTTCAGTACAAACGGTAAGAAACTAAAGATAAAAATGCGAAGTACACTTTCACATCCTCGTGAAAGAGATTACAGTGTAATTAAACTTGAAAAGCCAGCCATTATTATCAACATGCTCCACAAAAATTACACATTTCTGCATCTACGTCCAGTTATTCACCGCACTATTAGATGCAATTAGGTGGAAGAGTCTCGTTTCTAGTGCCTCAGTTTCCTCACAGTTGCATCTCCCTTCGGAAAAGCACTTAAACCAATTAGGCGAACAATAGTAGGAATTTGAAAACGAAGCTTCAACCACGGCAAGGGAGACAGAACCTCCAAAACCGAGTTCGGTATCAACTTGGTGAAAAATGCCGTCGGATTCAGTTGGGGAAGTTGACCCTTTCACTGCTTTCGATTCGGAATCAAATACCCGAGTTAGCGTGGGATTGTTGGAAATCAGCCCGAGGGGAGAGATAGTAAAGGACAGAATATAGAGAGTTTGATGCTGAAAGTGGAGCTTCCAATAGGCAGCAGTTGGTGAGAGAAAGACTTTTGGTTCTCGATCCTGGAACACAGTTCTTGTTCTGAGGATTATGCACTTAGAATACTATGAGCTAAAGCAGTACACTCTTAACTTAAGGCTATGAATTAATGAGTATCTTCACTCCAATTCATTATTTTTTTGTTTCATTAGGAAACTGTTTTCGAAGGGAGACAACATACTTTTACTTAAGTGGCAATATTTCAAAGATTTATTGCTCTGTTCACAGGGCTACAATATATAATTACAGTAAAGTAGTGACAAGAGACAAATATGCTAAAAACAAAAACAAAAGTCTGTGGTTATATTCGTGCAGGACATTGCAGAACTCATCCTCTTCAGTCCTGTTACGAAAGTGTATAACTTCAACTATGAAATCACATTTCATCTTATTTTCACAAAAACCAATGAACAAAAATCATTACACAAACTTCATCATCACAAGTTTACATCCGTAATGCCGAAGGATTCCAAAGAGAATATTGATGTTTTTTTCAGAATGTTTTTAAAAGAGATATGTTTTTATATTTTTAAGACTTAAAAAACCTCAAATATAAAGTAAAAATAATGAAAAAAGTATGAGTATTTGCATATTTTATTTCCATGTCTTAATAGTTCGCAGAATGTTTTACATATACTCTTTTAAACTTCTTTTAACCCACAACACTCTTTTGGTTTATAGTATATTATCACAATTTTCTAACACCATCACCACCACGTTTACTAATACCCCCTACCTCTTTGCATTTTGTCTTTCTCGCATTTGGTGTTACTTTTGTTGCAACAGCCTCTACCTCTTCTTGCTTTTCTTACCTATTTTACTTACCTATTTTGCCACAATAGTTTTGTAACTCGCTTCCAGTCATTGATGCATTTTGAAAATATGGTATGTATTTTGAAAATATAAACAATGCGGTATTTTGTACTAATAAAAAATTATTCTGCGATTGTTTTGTTGTATTACCGTTTGTTTTGCATTACATTTCCCACAATTTCATTGTATTATGGACAAATTGTGTCTCTTTGGCATATTCTTTGCAATAAAATTCAATTTCGCTTTACAATCTAACCTCTTTCAATCTTCCTCTGTCGTAAGTGTCATGTGATTTCCGTCTCCCCGGCCTCGAATCTACCGTCAACTCTGTTGCTGTCACCCGCCTTTCCATCAATTCCTGCTCTTCCTCTCTACCCTCCCGCTCTCTCCATTTCCGCCCCTCTATTACATTCCTTGCAGCATGCGCCTCCACCGCCACCTACATCCTCTCTCGCTGGTTCCACCTTCTTCTTTTGTCCCTTTGAGTGCTTGCATCAACCTCCCTCAATCCTCTAGCTTGTCGCCCCTCCCAGCACCCCTTCCGCTTTTGTCGTGTCACACACCCACCCTTCCCGACGGGACGTCGGCGCTCTGTCCGCCACCGATGTCTCCCCTCCAACCCATGTTCACTGTCGTTTCGTCACTACGTGTCCACACAGATCCTTTTAGCCCCTCCATCTTATCTACTTCCATTGCTTCCGACCATTTCTGTTCTTCTTACGCTGCCTGCCCATCTGTTCTTCTCCCCGCCACCCGTGCCACACCCGTGCAACTTCTCTTTTTGTTCACTCTCTATTTCTGTTGTACACTGCCGTCCCCTTACACACGTCGGCCATTCCGTCTTTTGCTTCATACTTCAGGGTTCCTACCACACCTCCACTGCACCTTCTACCTGTCCATCATATCATCCCCTCAACGATTCAACTTATGTACGTTTCTGATTGATTAATTAGTGATTCCGGGTCTGTCAACTGCTAAGGTCATTAGTCCAGTAGATGTAGTGAATGATTTTATTGAGGGTGGTAGTGGTGATCTTCCCCCACTGGATGGAGAGGACCGAAGCTGACCAACGTTGGCCTGGTTGAGATTTTTCCAACCAGGTATCTCCCACCAGCGAGGCTCCATCTTAACTGGGACAAGCTCCAAGTTCCAAAGCAGCCTTTTGGCATATTGGGTAGCGTAGTGCATGTAAGTTGACGTGTTACCCTATTTAGCATCACAGCTTCCAGCACTTCCTCTTCTTTCCCCGACATCTACCTTTTCGTCCTGCTTGCATCCCCAACATCGCTGCGTCATCTTCATCGTCACATAGTCGCTGTCTAGAGGAGAATTCTAGCGGCCGGATGCTCTGATCGGTAGTTTTCCGTGGTTTGTCCGATCAACACCAGGCGAATGCCGGAGCAGTAGCGTAACAAACGGGCCACGGACAGCGCGCGATCGTTCCTCTTCTTGTCCTGTCCTCCCCCCTCACACACACACACACACACACACACACACACAGACACACACACACACACACACACACACACACTTACACAAACATTCACCGCACTTCAGTTTTTTCTTTCTTGGCGCACAGGGGCGTGTCATTAAAATGGAATCTGATACTCGATACTCGATACTCGATACTCGATACAGTCACGATCATGCGACTCCTAGCGGCACACCCTAGAACGACGCCAAATACCGTGAGATATTCCTATTTTATTGACAACCCCCCGTGCGCCAAGAAAGAAAAACCGAAGTGTACACTACCACACATGCATGAAAGACCAGTCGGGAGCCTAGAGCTTGTCCCGCTGGGGCGGTACCTTACTGGTGGGAGATACCTGGTTGAGGGGAAATCCCGCTATTTGACGGTAGGTCGGCGCCGGATCTCGCCATCCAGGCGGGGATATATCACCGCCACCTCCCGAGGAAAAAACACGCACTACACTTACGGGACTAATGACCTCTGTTGTTGACGCGCCCGGAATCACGAATCAATCAATCCATAGTCACCTATCCAAACTTACAGCGTTCTCCCCCCCCCACATTCTTGCAACCATCGGGCATTCCGCCTCTGCGTCAGACGTCATCGCCCTTGCCTCTCCTCGAGATACCTCCATTGGTCCTCCCGCCCCGCCATGACGCTCCCCTCCGCCTTCCTCTCTCCCTTCGGCCCAGTTCCCGCTCCCATCAGTCCGGCTGCCGGCCGCCGCGGCCGCTCCAACTTCGTCCATTTGTTTGACGCGACAGACTTCGCCGCCGGCTGCGGACCCTCGGGCGGGACATGGAGAAGAAGAAGCTTTGCGGGAGCGGAGAGAGAGCGAGTGAACCCGAGCGGAGTTGGCGCAGTTTTTGGGTGCAGCCTGGCAAGAAAAACACGGGCGAGTTCCTGCAGAGCGTGTGAACCCGCGGCGGGCGTAATGTGCTGAAAGCGTTCTGTCAAATGGTTCTTTCTTTGCGCTTGGCCATTCCGGGGCGGTGTTGTAGAAATATGATTAGTTTCTTTGTTCAGTGTTTGGAAGCTGGGCGAAGAAGTGAATATTTGTGTTAAAGCTTTATATATGCATTTGATAATTCTTACTTTAGACGTAAAATTAATGAACTTTCTTTAAAGCGTGGATTAAAACGCTTTATTCATTTAATATGTCGATAATATAATGTTGAAAGTTAATTAATTTGGGTATGGATAACAATAGGATCTCGCATTAAAGTAGAAAAATATGAAATCATCTTGTTGTCGCCAAAATCATCAATCAAATTGAACATCAATTCGAATTTTTTGTATTATTGATGTAATTAGATTCTATTAGATAATAATTTTCACTTAATACGAAGATGAGTAAGAGTATAATTAAAACTTAGAGTGGCACTGGTGTAAAGTTTTCGGTGATTGTGATAGTTCTTTCAGATTTCCTTGTACTTAAGTATTTCAAATGAATTAAATTATATTACACTCTGGAATATTTACTCAACGCACACTTTTGAACAGTGTACTTGTATTACGTATTGACAAATTTGTTAGCTTCAAAATAATTGCCTAAAATATGAAATTAACTGTGCTGCAAATTTAAATTTAAGTTTTTATTATTTATTGTCATTTATACCCGTTTTTAGCTATTCGATGTTACTACAGTATCTACGACAAAGACCTCCAAGACTCGTCACGATATCGATCGGCTTCCAAATAAATAGTTACTCAACGACGGGGATGTTTTTCTTGTCGGTGGTGTGCCACGTGAATACACACATTTGGAAGAAACGGTGCATGCAATCGCGTGTTAAGTCGGAATGTTTGGTGTGTTCCCTTTCACTGCCTTTAACTTTCGGACTTACATCTCTTATAGATATTCTTCCCAGGTATTACTTTGATCAATTTGTTCGTATTAAGTATTGTCAAATTTGTTCACTCTGAAAACAATTACGTGAAAAATGTGAATAATTGCGCTAAAAACTTAAAATTAAGATTTTATTATTTATTTTCATTATCACGCATACCATACGTATTTCAATCATAATAATGATTTTCGTAACACGTATTTATAGTAAATAAGTTCATCTCTTAAAATTGTAATAAAGCGAATATAAGGAAGTACATATATAAGTACACATAATATATATAAATACAGAACATAAGTAACAAGAGATTGTTCTGAGAAGAATTATCGTAGCTCAAAAGTCCGAGGGTTCAAATTCCACCTCAGACATGGACGTTTGCTTGAGTGTTGTGGCATGATGGGGTCTCCAAACTGCCATGAACAATCTTTCAATTATCTTCCTTGCATTTCCTTACTAATTACCCTCCACTATATTCGGCTATTGGAGCAAATATGGGGCCTACTGGCCACCTTTTGATCGTAATGTAGACACAGTTAATGTGGAGATAGGCTTCAAAGCTGTATCCTTAGCCTAGGAGCGCGAGAGCCCCGTCCTACAAAAATCCCTGTAAATAAACAAGTGGAGGGGCGACGAGATGATATTCCCCACAGTAATGGACGGTGCCCGAAATGAAGGTCGCTGAAATAGACTAAAAATAAATCTAATAAATAAACTTTGAATTTCCAATCATATTTTCTTTTATAGTGTTCAATATTTTTCTACCCGTTCTCCAGGATCCTATGCGATGCTCACACATTGCATTGGTTCTTGTGCTTGTCTTCCTGCCGCAAAATGGTTAGCTCGTTCCAACTTTACTCTTTATCACTTTCCAGTCTCATCCTTTATCGCCATCTAATTCAATTGTCTTTCCACACCATGTTACGTAGTTTACACTGTCTCCATAATATAGCAAAACATTAGAGCTTCCATTTTCTCAACATTTACAATCTTCTACATAATCACACTCAGATCTGTTTCTTCCGTAGTGTATCTTATCTCTTATGATTTAGCTTGGCTTCTCTGTAGTAATGAAGGGCAAATGCATTGTCCAGTCTGGTTTCCGTTGTTATGAGGACCATAAATTCACACTTTCTAATTATGTTTTTCTGTATCTCTAACATCCAAGTAGACCTTTTGAATTGCCCATTTTTTATATCAAGCCCAAGTCTAGTCGTCACGATTAAAAATTCCAGAGTGACAAAAATTGTGGCACTTATGGATGATATTTCCTCATCGTACATTCAAATAGAGAATTGCAATCCAGGATAGTGCAATGAGTGGACAAAGCTCCTACCTGAAAAAGAACTACCTGAAAATACAATAAGTGCGAAGAGAGATAAATCTTTACAATATTTCAAAATTGTACTGTGTAGCGTGCATTGAGACCATACAATTTCAAAGCACGTCAAATTAAATACGCAACAATAGTGTATTTCAAAACCTTGCAGACAAATCTGCAATAAATATTTGAAAGTTATTATCTTGGACGATACAAAATTGAATGTTTGACCCAGCCTTGTAAAAACAAATTCTTCATAATTTAGCCAAACGTTCAGTGCAGCAATTGTAGGTTGTGTCTAGCGACACCGTCGAAGATTATATCGTTCCCACATTTATTTCCCCTTTTCCCGACTTTGAGCATTTCGTATTAAATGAATTTCAAATAAATACAATTTCTGAACTGAATACAATTTATCAAAAGATTTAGAAACAAACTTGCGGAATAATTTCAGTATTCGCAAAGTAAATATTCACAACTGTGAAACTCATCTCAAAATCTGCAAGTATCTGCAAGTGCAATTATCTGCAAGAGCAACTCTCTGAAAGTTTGATCTTGTGATGAGACTAAACATTTACAATCCACGATCAACAAAACTAAATAAAAAATGGTGCAACTATACCCACTAATCAATAAAAAATCTAAACTAAGTGAAGGTACTGGTAAATTAATTTATATTTCTATTATACGACCAACTCTGAGTTATGCCTGTCCAATTTGGCGAAATACCATCAAATCTCTCCTGAATAATTTAAAAATTACACTAATAGGATAAATAGTAAAAACATCTTGATTCATTTCAAACACGCAAATATATCATGAATTACAAAACCCACACTTAACACTTCATAATAAATAAAATTAAATATGTTTTGATCTTCTTCCATCCGCAACTAGTGCCAAATATTTCAATTCAGGTCAAACCGGAGAGTTAGGGCTCCGAATAAAATCTAAATTTCCAAGAGATTAGTTTCGCTCCACATAATTGTGTAATATTTAAATAGTTTAAATTTATAATTATTCATATTAAAACTTCTAAAATAATTTATTGTTATATGTCTTTACAACTATCTTTTAAAGCTAAATGTCTCAGTTTCTCGACAGGATTCCGCAGCTATTTATATAACTAAATGTTACTGAACAGACGAATTCGATTATCTCCCCAGAAAAACACGTATTTGTAGAAAAAATAGAAAATAAATTTAAAAAAACACACATGAAACCTGACTCCTAGCGACTTTAACACAATGTACGTTTTCCTCCAGCACGTCGCAGCTCAAGCCAGCAGTTCATCGCCGTCGGCCGCGCGACCTTCCCGCGTTGCAGGTCACCGCAGCCACCCGCACTCGGCGCCTCGTCCCCGCCCCCGCCCCCGCCACCCCCGGCCGCGCGGCTGCGTGGGAAAACCCATCTTACACACGGCATCGGCAACAATGGACGTTATTTCCTTCGAGCGTAGCGTGCAGCCTGCGAGACCCACAGAAGAAATCCATCCGGCCTTTAACGAGACGCAGGGGCAGGGAGGATGGACGGAGGAGGAGGAGGGCTGGGTAGGGCGCTGGAAACGTGGATGAGGGTGAGCTGGGTGACGATGGTGGGCGAGGGGGTTGAAGAGAGAGGTGGGGGATGAAGAAGGGGATGAATGACGGGGGTATGGGTAAGCGATGATGGGCGGGGAGGGAACGTGGGTGTCGGACGGGATGTGGGAGAGGTGGGCGGCGATGATGGGTGGGGGGGTTGAGAGAGAGTTGGGGTATGAAGAAGAGGATAGATGCTGGGTAAGCGGCGAGTGGGGGAGAGTCGGGGGAAGGGGAAATGGTAATGGAGTGGGTGGATGGTTGGTGAGAGCGTTGGATGGGGAAGGAGCAGAGTGGATCCTGCGTTGTGGGAGAGAAAGAGACTCGTCGCAAAAAGCGGCTGAGAGACACGACTATACGACTAGCACTGGACGATTAATAACGCCCGACGTAAATAGACTCTGGCTTCGTATTGGGAACGCTTCAGCTGTTGCGAGAAGGAAGTTGCTCTCGGGTCCGGGCGGTTGGTGGGGGGAGTAGTAGGCCGGAGAATGAAGGACGAAAGTGCGTGAGAAGAGTGGCGGAGTATTCGGATCACCCATCGAAAGGAATCCAATTGAACGGAAATCTGGAAGCAAGATGGAGGCAGGAGTTCAGGGGATTTGGATAGTGACAAGATCCAGATATTTGTTAGACATCAAGGAAAGAATGTCTGGCTCCAGAGAGGCAATATGAGATGGAGGGTTGGCAGACTAAAGTAGCACCGATGGAATAAAAATAAGACACGGAGAAGAAATCAAGAGATGAAGAAAAGTAATAAAAACAGTTCATGGAACAGTCGTTTCAGTCTAGCTAAATTACTTTTTGCAATGTGAAACACAAATTCTCGAGTTCCACTTATCGAGAAAAAAATACTTGTATGGGTACAGCTGTTTCTGAGAATGGGCGTCGGTATCTCACAAAAAATCACAAAATGAATTTTATAATAGCACAAAATGAATTTTATAATAGGATAAAATGAATTTTATAATAGCACAAAATTCAAGGTCAAATGCATTTTCAAATTATATTAACAATTGATTATGTTTAGATAATAAGCAATTTCAAACATTTTTAAGGAACAAAATATTATATTAGAATTAAAGAGAAATACAGAAGTCTCTTGCCATATTCATTTGTCAAATACTGCTATGCACACTACGCCATAACTTTAAAAGTCTAAATTCATGTTGATATTTAAATAATTCAAGAATTTATTTTCTTGGTTTTCATACTTCACATTCTCTTTCCAAATTCCGTACGATTTCTGTACGATTCCATTTCGTACGATGTCTGTAATAGTAAACTTATGTGTAATTCAATATCCTAACAGGTTTATCGTTTGTTCAATAACTTTTATTTCAAAAAACTTTTTCGTTCACAATGTAAAAAAATTTATATGGGTAATAACCCGTCTTTTCACAATTAGGAATCATTAGAGTATCAACACTACGTACATTAATTTCCCACAAAACGGTTAGTCTACAACATCCATTGTATTGCAAACACAAAAACAACTATAACACAATACAACACAATAAAAACAGCAACGTGTACGATACCTATAGAATCATCGTCGTTCTACGTGCTGGGAGAACGGTCAGGATCTTAGAGCTTTTCCCGGCTGAGGTGGTGACTGTTTGGTGGAAGATATCTGGTTGGAGGAAAACCCCGTTAGCTGACGGTAGGTCGGCGCCGGATCTCACCATCCAGCAGGGGAAGATCACCGCCATTTCTCGTGACAAGACATGAACTACATTTACGGAACTAATGACTCGTCCTGAATCACTAATCAATCAATCAACCAATCATAATCTTTTATTTTTGTACCACGGCTAACACTCTATTAGTACTTATATAATATCAACATAAGTTTCATAACATCTATTCCATAACTAAAACGAATTCTTAACTTTTGCTCTCAATACTTGCTATTCCCTATACTTCCGTCGTCGTTTGTGCCACATCTAACTACTTTACAGCCCCCATTTTAGTCTAGTCAAAGCCTCGTCAACGGATAGTGTCAAAACAGTTTTCCACGCGTACATGGAATTAAATGTATTTTTAAACTTGAGAATATTAGAAGGAAGACACACTAATGCTTTTGTAGGTAGCTACTACTGTGCAATTCACAAAGAAGACTGTCCATTTCAGTTCTTTGCTTTCGGCGACGTATTTTCCAAGAATGGCTTATTCTGCTTTTGTAATCCGGTTTCTTTTATTTTCTACCATTTTCTGCTCATGCGCGTCTCTCCTCTGTGCGCCTTCGATAATTCTTGTAAACTCACCCGCTCCCTTCTCATAGGTAAAGACTCCTATACTTCTCGAACAACTGCAACTTGGTTTACAAACATTTGGACCAGGTCTTGAATTTTATCTAACGCTTCCATTTACCCCTCTCTCTAAGGAACCACGCACGCTACTCCACAATGTAGGAAAGGATGAACAAGTGTAGGGAGTATATGCCAAGAATGGGGCGTATGAACTGCTGTTTTTTTGTACTACGCGTTACGAAGTGCAATGCGCTCCAGTTGCCAGATCCATTTTGTCACTAACGGTTCGGGACGTGCAATGACCACAATTCCGCATATACCTCCGTTGCTATTACGGAGATAAACATGAAGGATATACATGTTGTGGAAATAGAGTGCAGTACAGAACGATTTTTTTTCTAATTTTGTCCTAAACTCACGTCGTCGCGCGCGCACCATGTCATTTAATTAAATAGATATCTCCACCGGCGGGCGCGCCACCCAGCGACGTGGCGGATCGCGCTGTCGGCCTGGGCGCAATATCCTTCGGCGTTTGTGAATATGGGCGCGGCGTTTGTAGGCTATTCCCATGCGGAAGGCAGGAAATTCGACCCAGCGAAACGCGGTTCGCGCCGCCGACGCCAGAGGCGCCAGGTGCGCCGGCAGCCAGCCAGGTGCGAGCCTCCCCCCCCCCGCTGCCGACGCCCGTTTACGGCCCCGCCCCCCCCCCGCCCTCCGCCATCTTCCAACATCACCCTCCTACATCACTCGTACCTACGCCGGCCTTTGCCTCGCCTGCCTTTATTCTTGGTCTCTTTTGCTTGTTTCATTCTCCGCTACCCCCTCCCAACCCGCTCCCCCCTCCCAACCCGCTCCCCCCTCCCAACCCGCTCACCGCCCCCCCGCCCTCCGCCCTCTTCCAACATCACCCACCTACATCACTCGTACCTACGCCGGCCATTGCCTCGCCTGCCTTTATTCTTGGTCTCTTTCGCTTGTTTCATTCTCCGCTACCCCCTCCCAACCCGCTCCCCCCTCCCAACCCGCTCCCCCCTCCCAACCCGCTCCCACCTTCCAACCCGTTCCCCCCCCGCCCTCCGCCCTCTTCCAACATCACCCACCTACATCACTCGTACCTATGCCGGCCATTGCCTGGCCTGCCTTTATTCTTGGTCTCTTTGGCTTGTTTCATTCTCCCAATCTCCCCGACTAGTTACTGTCCGACAAACCCTCAGTGCGATTGCAGGCACTGCGTGCATTATCGCGAACGCCCCCTCCCGTACAAGTCCCATCTCTCCCTGCGAGTAAACCACCAAACTAATCTGCGTCCGCATACTCACCCCGATTTATGCCTATCTGCCACCAACGCACCACACAACGCACCAACTAAACAACGCACTAACGAACAACGCCTGTTACCTATACATCCTCTCACTAATCCACCTTCACATTAATTTACCATCTTACCATTCTACCCTCTCACTATCTCACGCTTTCACCCATCTACCCTTCCACCAAACAATCCACCAATCAGACGATAAACCAACTCACCCACGAAACAATTATCTGCTCACCAACATAACTTTTATTAACATAACCATATACCAACACAGACGACAGTACCTACCCAATCACACAACTGCCTGCAGAAATCTCTTCCATATTCTCATTCTCAACTCTGTTCTCCTTCCACGGACGGACTCTCTTGGCTCAACTCTTTCGGTCTCTTTACTTTCGCTTCAGGTCTCTTCGCAATTCGCGACCTTTCGCACGTGCGTCACGCCCGCCACTCAGCTAGATCTTTGACACACTTGCGGTCCACACGCACTGTCCCTATCCCACCTTACATTGTTCTTCTCCTCTGCTATCTCGCACCGCTTTTCTATTCCGTCACCGTACCGCTCTGCCATTTCGCCCATTCTCCTGCCGTTCCCACTCGTACCCTCCTTCCTCCACCCGACGTCGGAGCGGGGAGGAGCAGACCAGGTGCGGGGTGTCCGTCGGGAGAATTTAATAACACCCTTAACACAGTCGGGTTAAGGGGAGCTATCGGCCTCCAGGGAACAACGCTCGACTTGCAGCGCGCCACCCCAGCGCACTCGCCGACGGTTTCCGGAACTAGGGCCTGTCGACGAGAACTTGCCGCCTCGGGAGCTCCTTTTCATTCGCAGAGCTTTCGTCTTTTGTTTGCTTTTTTTTAGACCGAACGAAAATATGTGGCGCTGGTAGTTTCAAGTAATAATGGTCATGTAATAGCCGTACAAGAGTTAATTCTGGTTTCTCCCAATCCCATAAACCTATTTTCCAACGACAATAACTTTATACTATATTTTATGTACACGTTTAGAAGTTTTGATGCTTGTGTAATTTTTAAACTAATATCTAAATTGGAATATAAAAGCATTTTCGTAGCTAGCAATTACTTTGTAGTCTTCCTGAAGTTCCGTACGATACTAAAGAAATAATTCTACAAAATTTAAGTATTAATTTACATTAACTTAAAATACTGACATACTGATAACTACTGATATACACTGATAACTTACAATAACCGAATATATGTGACATCATGTGAAACAATTCTCCTCTTTGTAAAATATAACGTACATTTTATCCAAACTCTGTGGTGGTAGCTAAGATTTTGTGGTATTCCATGATGAATTTCAAGGATAAGGAGGTATCAACCTCAATAAAGCATGAAATTTTTTATATTCAGAAAATTTCGTCAAACATGTTTTTCCCATCATCAGTGACTACAATAGAAAATTCAGTAAAAAGTAAGCAAATGAAAATTACCAATGTACATAAACATATAGAGCTTGAAAACTAATTAATAAAGGTACTTATCCAAATAACATAGATTAAACACTCATAATTAAATGTTATAACAGTACAACGACCAGTATGCCGCCATCTTGTGCATCGCACGTGGTTCGGGAACAGACTGAAGGAAGAGGGAGGGAGGGAGAAAGAAAAATAAAACTAGTCAAATAAATAAATTTAAAATTGGGCTGGATTTGAATTGTGATTGTTCATTGAGACAATTTCTATTTGTATTTTTGTACAGTTTTAAAATTTCAAAATTTTCTAGAACGTTTAATTTAGTACCCTTGTTTTCCAAATGTAAGATTTTAAAATTGATATCTGGGTCGAAAGAGAGGTTATTTTGGATGAGATGGTTGGAGAAAGTGGATAAATCTTGTTTGAGTCTCCAAGAGCTTAGATGTTCTTTTAATCTGCAGGTAAACATTCTACCTGTTTGTCCTATGTATGCTGAATTACAGCTGTTACACTCTAACAAATAAACTCCACTTCTTTCCATGCAGGGTAAAGGCGATTTGTTGCTGGGGAGTAATGACTGAAGGGTCTTAAGGGTTTTATAAGATACCTGTATGTCATTCTTTATGAATATTCTACCTATCTTTTGGGATATGGGTCCAATATATGGAATACTATGAACAATTTCATATGAGAGGAGATATTTTGAGGGAAGGCTTCTTTAGTTATTAATTTAATTTCTTTTGATTTTATGAATTTCATAATGGTGGAAGGGTTGTATCCATTGTTTTCACCAATTTGTAAAATGGTATTAACTTCATCTTGAAAATCTGATTGTGACATGGGTATGTTGAAAAGTCTGTGTATCCATGAATGGAATACTGCAAATTTATGTTGATGGCAATGGTTTGAATTGAAGGGGATGATGAGATCTGTTTGGGTGGGTTTTCTAAAAATTTTAAAATTATGTTTATTGTTCTGTATGAAAATGGTTAAGTCTAGAAAATTTATGGTATGATTCTGTTCTAATTCCATTTTAAATGTTAAATTTAATTTTTTTTAAATTTTATGTTAAATTTAAATTTTTAATTTAAAAGCAAAAATTAAATTTTAAGGTGAATGGGTCCAAAAACTCGTTTTCTGTATCGCATACGTTATATCTCTGACATACCAATTGCCGTTTGGCAGATACATAGCTATGTAAAGGACGGAGATTTCTACAGAATAATTTTGTACAAAATTAAAAAATTTTAGAAAGTTTATTTTAATAAAGTAAAAAACGAAAGGACAAAGATATTTTCAGTATAACGTATAAAACCATATTACTTAAGTTTGATTAATGTGTAGCAGATTAAATTGTAGAAAAATTAAATTGTGTTCTTGCATGAAACAGGAAGTTAGTATTACAACGATATGGCAGAAAAGGAATGATATGTTGGTAGAAAACTATGACCATGAGTTCCAGTATTATCCTACTTCTACTTTTAATACCGTTATTTAAAGGGTGTAATTTTGACAATTGCATTGCAGAAACACGCGGGCAAACAGGTGGCTCTGTTATCTTCTTCAACCAGTTTTTTATAAACAAAGACCATTTTTTAAACGTCTATTACATATTTGAAGTTTTAGTTGTTCTGAGTACTACATAGCTGCATCAAGATTTATCGCAAACAATGAGAATCTTGAAATCTATGTAAAATGTAATAGACTATTAAATATTTTGTGCAATTTAATCTCAACGGTTCGAAATATTAGAATGTTTGCCTAAACACAATACTGGGTCTGTAATTATATGATACACAGTTCCGACGCTAGTCGTTCGAAGTTTCTTCCCACTCTTAAGCTATTTTCAGGTTTAAACAATTGTTTGCGAAGTAGAGAATTGAGAAATTGCGAAGTGAGAAAGCCCAACAAGTAATTTTAAAATACTCTGGCGCACAAAGGAATCATCATAATAATTCAGATTTCTCTCTCTTCAAAACAATATTTACAAGACGTTGGGAAAGAATGCATACGAATCACGCTAGTAAATCCGCACGGTACGTTATGATTTTGTGAATTGTTTTTTCCTCTCTCATTTAGGATAATATATTGAATAAATAAATATTTTTCCTCCCTCATTGTTTATAACTAAATAATGTATCTGCGTCCTAGAAATTATTTTATTCATAATGCGGTTTCGATGTAATGTTAATTATTGCGTATGCATTATGTTTTTGGAGCTCCACGCATTCGCAATTAGTTTTCAAACCTCATATTTTTGTAAACATACAAATTAGTTGGAGGGCTGATTAAATTTCCAGGAATTTACAGTTATTGCTTCGTAATGTTCTACATTGTTACACATTGGTCTCTCTATCAACGAAATATCGGTTACAACCATTATTTCAAAAGCCAAAGAAGTGTATTTTTAAACACTCATTTCTCCACATGCAGGTGTACAGTTTTTTAAAAATTATTTCACAAAATGAACTATATATATTGTTAAAAGGGTAATGTATTCAAAACCCACCTTTTGGAGATATCGATCTCACTCCACATTTGTTTTCAATGCAGCTTAAGCTATCTTATGAAAATAGAGTTTCATTTCTCTGCAACGTCTATAATAAGATCTATATTTGGGGTTTTCAAAGGTAACTAGTGGTGCTACAGAATGGCACAGATATTCCCGAACTAGTTTTCTATTTCATTGGGTCTAAGCTAGCTATTCGGAATTGCCACACACTCGTGTCAGCTGCCATCTATTGCCGCGCAAAGTTCACTTCTTTTATATTTTTTAAAATTTTTCAGATTCCTAATTGTAGAACGGAAATATTATTTTTAGAATATTAAAAAACACTAAAACCTCGTCCTAAATGGCAATTTTCATTGACAAATTTTGAGCCGTTTTAAAAAAAAATGGCACATAAGCACTACTAAAAATGCGAAATTTATAGCTCTTTTTCGCAAAACATTTTTGAGTTTTCGACAAATTTCATTTGAAGTAATTTGAATCATTTTAATTCACAAATTCAACAGTGTTTAAAACTTTCTAGCAATGTCTATATTAAAGGTGTGAAAGATCTTAAAAAAATACATTTGTGTAATTTTTGCAAATCAAAATACCCCAAAATGAACTTGACGTCATATTAGAGTCCAATTATCACCACCCGTTCGAAAAATTTGAAGAAAAAATTTCGAGCCTTTTATGAGAGAAAGGCGATTGAGTGTTTCTGAAAATGCGAAATTCTGACCCTACTTTTCACACAAAACTTTTGAGTTCTCGAAAAACTTAACTTGACATTATTTAAAGCATATGTACTCATAAATATAATAATGTGGACAAATTACCGCTAATATAAATATTAGACGGGAGAAACAAGTCAAAAAAATTTTTTTTGTAATTTTTGAAAAAGAAAACAATAGAGTAATATGGCGTTTATGCCATCTCATAGAGTACATTTAGCACTATCACTACCAAAAGCTTAAAGAATAAAATTGAAAAAATCTTGTTTTTGTAATTTCTTAAATTGTACATATTTCACGCAATACTGCGCGAAAAATACTACAATTTTCAAAAAAAATATACAGAATCTTCATGAAATAACTCACTAAAGAGAACAAATTTTCTTTCTCTTCAAAATCTTTAATTTTGTAACTGTGGGAAGAGGTTTAAAAAATTCACTTTTGCAATTTTCAAAAATTCCGAGTTAACGGTGAAATGAAGACCTATGTCACCTTTATAATGTATTTTACTCTAAATTTAAAGAAAATATTTTAAGCCGATTTTGAGAAAATTTTGATAATGTCCGGCGAGCTTCTTGTAATGTACCCCCAAATTTTTAAGAAAGTTTTTCAAAATCGCGGCGCCTCGTGTGGAACGAGATCGACTTGGGAGTATTCATTTTGGAAGATATCGTACTTATGGCTTAGGCTCTAGTGCTGTTCACAGACTAACGGGCGGGCGGGCGGACGGACGGACGGACGAACAGAGAGACGGACAGACAGACGAAAACGGACGGACGGACGTTTAAAGAAACTTTTTTTCGCTAAAAGGAGACCCCCAAAAGGTATTTCCGTTGATATCTCGAAATCGATTTTCCGCACATATATATTCCTCCGTACATATGTACGTGTACGGGAATGTAAAAATTAACGTCCCGAGTTATTTATCCTCTAACATTCTACAAAAAATTCTGGATCTACGATGACAAAATGGAAGAAACTAAGGAGTGTCTTGTCACGTGTGAAACTTTACCGTAAATTCATCATAATATACAGCCAACGACAGATGAATTTTACATTTCGGGCAGTCATCACCTATTGATCGAGAATAAGTGATTTTTTTTGTGATTGCCAGAAATATAAAAAATAATGTATCTTATCTCTGATTAGTTGTTGTAGTGTCTCTTCAAAACATGCACCCTGATCGAACAAATTGGCCGTTGCATCTTCGTTGTTGTTACAGCGTTACGCCCAGGCAGAACACTACCTCAAATGCAGGAATGTGTTGCGGATTGCCTAGCATGTTCCGAAATTCATTTCTTCTCAATGCATACATAGATTTAATAACAGGCTTAAAACTTGATTTAATCAAGATTTAATAACTTGTTCTTTGTGCATTATTGTGCATATTAGTATAAATAAATCGTAAAACAATGTAGCTGTACTAAACTATTCACATCATCAATACTTTCAAGTATTTTTTTACGGCGATTATAATTTGGAAATTGCATTATTACCAGTTGGTATCCCGTATGGAGGTAACAGATAATGCATTGGATGTTGGGAATTTTTGAAGAAGAGTTTAACATTATCAGTAAGTTAGATTCATAGGTAATTCCAATTTCAGATAATGTGAGAACGTATTTGAACGAATTTACGCATGAAAGAAATGAAGTATGAAAGAAATTTTCAACACATGAAAATACATTTAAAACTATTTAGAGCATCGGCGACGCCACATTTAACTAGTATTATTTTATTATTATAGACAAAATAAATATATTAAAAGTAGTCCAAATTTAACAGTTATAAATTATTTATATATTATTAAAGTAATGAAAACTGAAAACATGGAAAGTTTATATTGAATCACAAAATATTAAATACCTAAAAAATGAAAAATTAACAAAGGTTTCTAAAAATATACCGTGTTATTCATTTAATATGAAGTAAATTTAACAACACATACATAGATGATTTGCGATTTATGGGAAGTATTAACTGCAACATAATTTTTGTAGTTAGGTATAAGAGGGTTTAATGAAAAGTAGCCGAAGACTTTAAACCTTGGTATTAGGCACTGATATAAAAATAATATTCTTTGACCCAACGTCTTCACCACACGAATGTGCCAAAAATATAACGAGAAAGTAAAAAGCACGAGTGATACATTTTCTCCTATAATTCTACTATTCGAACTGGCGGTTAAATATGTAATTATATTGCATTACACATGGATTATTTATTTGTGTTGTTGTTGACTTTAGGATGCTTCAGAGGCGGCTGCAAACGAGTATTTGAATTGTTAGAGAGGGTGTTGGGGAAGACAGTGTTTTTATGTACAAGAAGATACGTGTCGATGTACGGAATGATTTGGAATGAGAATATAATCGGAAGTGCATAAAGAATGTCTTGTTTCGTCATTGTATGAAAAGTATAAAAGAGAATATACATAACAATGTGTTTGGGCAACTGACTAATATCTGCCTACGTTGGGTACTCTACGCGGTTGAAATAAGTCACAAATTCCTAATAGAACTTGCGATGAACTTTAGAGTACAAATACGATTACGATTAGACGCCGTATTTGCGTATCAATTACGTACCTTTCAGTTTATCCAACTCGCAAATACGTACGCTAACGGAATCGCTACAAAAATATCCATTTGTCACCAATGTACATGTTTAACTGTACTCTGACCATATAGAAACAGAAAATGATGCTTCCCCCTTAAAGCAGTGGGGGGGGGGGGGTCACGTCCAAAGCGAATGAAGCTGTTACAATGAGGCAAGATCTTTCCACAACCGATCACTTTCCAGTGTCTGCGCAGATCGCTCGTGCGTTGAACTTTCCACTCTTCTCGAGGCCACGTCGCCCGTGCAACCCACGCGCTTGGAGATGGTATTTCCGAAGCAGGCGTGATTATGAGCGAGCACATAACGCTCCCGGTAATTGCATCGCTAAGCAGTGGCGGGGGCGGTGGGTGCGGGGGCGGGGCGGTGGGGGATCGGGGAGACGGTGAGGGAACATGATGGCGTAGGTGGAAGGGATCGCATGAATGGCGGGTGCCAGAGGAAACGTGCGTTGGCGGAGGCCCTTGTGACGGCGAGAGTTGAGGGAGCTGTACCAGGTGACGCAAAACATGTGGAACGGGGGGGAAGGCGTTGGAGGCGGTGGAGGTACGTGGAACAGCAGGGGCGGCGGAAGTGGTGGAGACGATGCGATCAGTGGGGACCACGAAGCTCGGGGGCAGCGGCGGGTGACGCGAGATGGGAGCAGTGGTGGGAGCAGTGAGGGTGGATAGAGCGGCAGGGGGCGGCAGGGGTGGAGGCGGCGACGCCGGCGGTGGCGCGGCAAGAATGACAGGGGAGGTGGGAGCGCAAAAGGCGCCAGGGGCGGCGGGGGCGGCGGGGGCGGCGGGGGCGGCGGGGGCGGCGGGGGCGGGCGGGGGCGGCGGGGGCGGCGGGGGCGGCGGGGGCGGCGGGGGCGGCGGGGGCGGCGGGGGCGGCGGGGGCGGCGGGGGCGGCGGGGGCGGCGGGGGCGGCGGGGGCGGCGGGGGCGGCGGGGGCGGCGGGGGCGGCGGGGGCGGCGGGGGCGGCGGGGGCGGCGGGGGCGGCGGGGGCGGCGGGGGCGGCGGGGGCGGCGGGGGCGGCGGGGGCGGCGGGGGCGGCGGGGGCGGCGGGGGCGGCGGGGGCGGCGGGGGCGGCGGGGGGCGGGCGGGGGCGGCGGGGGCGGCGGGGGCGTTAGAGGCGGCAGGGTGACAGCGGCGTCAGGGGCGGCAGGGGTGGAGGGGGCGGCGGGGTGGCAGGGTGGGGGGGCAGCTGTGGCGGTGGGTGCGGCGGGTGGCAGGGCGGCGTGAGTGGTGGAGGGGGGTAGCGGGGTATTGGGGGCGGGGGGGACCGTCGCAGCAATGCGATGGGCGCGAATCCACCAGTAATTGGACAGCGTTGTTTTAGTATGGTAATGAATGGGTCAACCTTGTACCGCTAATTGTAAGACCACGCGCACACCGCAAATATGCCATCGGCTTTGGGCGCGGACCGCAGCGTTTGCGCGCGGACTGAAGACCGGAGAAGTTTGTCTCCCGCTGACGTTCCATAAACACTTCAGCTGATCTGCGCGACGCGTAATCTATCGCCAAGGAAATACTGAGATCATTGATCACACGTAATGGCAGTGGAACGAAACGCCTTGCAGAGTTTGTCTTAGGGATATCTGAGGAACAGAGGTCGGGATTGAATTAACATATCGATAATGTGATTTCATTCTATTTCAGAGTTTTAATTAGAAATTTGTGAGTTTGATCATTTACACAAGTACAGTCTTCTACTCACTTAATTTTTATGTTTACACAAATCTATACACGTTCCATTGGTTACTATCCAGGGTAATTAATGGGTAACTTGACACATTCACCTTTTGATAACACGCAATGTCATCATGTATTGATTTGTAATTAAAACTTTATCTACTATATACATAAAGTTTTTGATTTTAAAAAGAACAGCACATACTTTCTCGCGACGTTACAATGTTATCTTTATGTACAACGGGACTTCTATGTATGTTTCATTAATTTTAAACAGAAATTACGAAAAAATTTCTAACTTTTACAAAAACTTTGTAAACGCAAATACGGTTTTCAATTATAAAGTTTAAACTTTTTTTTCAATTTTCGAAAATCAGGAATTTGAACGAAAATGAGACAGGCACTATTCTCTTGGACGGTGTTTGCACTGTTAAACAACAAAATTTAATAAAAGAATTTGAAGCCATATTTTGAAAATTTTGAAAATGTCCGACGGGCTTCATGTAATGTACCTCCCAAAATTAAAATATCTGCTTGAATTTCCACAATCTGAGACATCGGCTAAAACAATTAAGAAATATCAAGTTTTAAGAAGATGGCTTGAATGGTTTATAAGCTAGCGTTGTGCGCAGGCGGCTAGAAGGACGGATAGACATTTTGCCGTCAATCGATTTTTCTCTATGAAGGGCTCAGAAAATATAGATTCTGGCTACACCACCCGTTAGAGGATTTTTTTCTATATTTAGCAACTATATTATCCACTTTTTCGCTACAATGGCCCTGCAATAAGAGTGTTTGCTCGAAAATTTGCCGTTTTGCGGCGCACGATTACAATACTTTCCCTTCTTATATTAGTAAGTGAAAGAAAGTAAAATAACTAAATTTGTTTCTGTTGAAAAAATCATGTGTCAAACGTATGAAAAGTTAATAGGTGTGTTAGCAATACAAATGTTTTTTAGGTTCCAAAATAATTTGTCCCAAGCGATAGATCATTTTACTTAAAATCGCAGCTGTACATTAAAAACGTTAAACCAATTCTTCTTGATTGCAAAATCCCATTATTGGAAAACGCAAATAGTTATAATAGGGACATTTTGTCGTTTTAAAAATGTCGCAAATAATACTCGAACATAAAATTAAAAGTTCTATGAAATCGTTATTGAATAGTTTTCAAATAATGAGAAAACGGACTTCAAAACACTTGAAATGAGCATCCGCGCAGAATTCGCACTATTCGTAATGTGACTTTATAACACTGCTTTCTTTTGCTCTCCCTGATGGCTTTGCTTTTGCATTTGGTTTTGCAGCAGACACTCCCCAGTGATTACCGCGGTTAGTAACGATAGATTGTTGATTTTATTTCCTTTTGTTTCATACGTCCTTTTTTGTGAATCAGGATCCACAGCCACTCCAGGCAGCAATCAGGAGCTGAAGGCAAATTGTAACAATTGGTGACATTATGGAGATTTTCAAGAATATTATTATTGGTCAGAGATAGATAAATATTTCTCAATACACAAAACAATACACAGTTCCAATTTTCCTGACAGCTGGATATAAAATGGTGCGATTGGTGTCACAGTGGAATGTGCTACGCTCGGCATCTAGGGACTCGAGCTCTGCCGGTGGCAGTGGGCTGCAATAACGCAGGTGCAGGGGCCAGGGGGGGGGGCCTGCGAGGAGCCACGTGGCCCGGGCGGGCGGGGGAGCCCGAGCTGTTGGCTCAGCGTTTGAGGACCGCCGGCTGGGCGCGAAGGGGAAGGGGGGGCGCCGACGTGGCAGCGCGAGGACGCAGCCACCGCAGAGAGGAAGGGAGGGAGGGCGACGTTGAGGAATGAGGCAGCGTGCATTGGGTGAGGAACGCTGTCAGAAATGTCATCAAATTTAATGTAGAATAATGTATTAAAGTACATGGAACTTTACGTACTTGTGCATTAAAAAGCTTAATATACAGTATCTGTACTTTAAATATAATGCTTGTAATGTAAATGAGAGTGAATTTAATGTAGAGATTCTCTCATGTCCCCTTTCTTTCAAGTTTCTTACCATATATTCATAATCACCTGTCCATCAAGATCATTCATTCATTCGTTTATTCATTCCAGAAATGATCATAAGCTTTGAATTTTGAATCCCAATGTACATGTGTAAATTACATATAATGTGCGTTCATGATAAACAATTAAATGTATTATACTTTGAAATAATGCATAAATATTTGACAGTGTGGTAGAATGTGATGCTTAGCGATGTAGAGTGAGAACCACCATGGAGTACTGTCGTGATGAAGGATGTAGAGAAATTACGATTTTGACGATTATAGTTGAGTAAGTGAAGAGAATAAGAGAAGATTTAAATAGAGGGGTAACGCAGAGAGGCATGGTACGAACTATGCGGTGTGGTGATAATGATGGCTGGTGGGAGTGGTACCTGAACGTGGCCCAGTGAGAACGGGCAGGACGGGCTCACAATGGAGATGGACCGTACGTTGAAGGATGAGGATACTTGAAGAATAGGCATGGTATGCGAAGGTGACGCAAGAAGGGCAGAATGATGCACTTTAGAACGATGACAAGGGCTGAAGTCAGGCTCGGTATTAGAACCTTCAAATGCCGTTCGTGGAGAGGGGCAGGAACTGGAGATAAAATAGTCGAGATGAAATGGAATAAACCGAGATGAAAGTATCGGGACAATGCGGAGGCAAGTATATTATATGAAAAATATAGAGACTTTAAAAAAACGAGTCTCGTGACAAAATAACACTTCGATGGGGAAGGAGTTATGTGTACATGCGTGCTATGTAATATTTAGGTAACCTGGGGTAATGCAGAGAATAGTGAACTTTTCAGAACGTGGTGAGCGTGACACTAAGTATCGGAATAACGCAGAGAATGGTGAAACGTTAGGAAAAATAGTTGAGAGATCAAGTAGTAATGAGGAAAACCCAAAGCGTCGTGAAAGACTTACCTGACCACATACGTTACATTCTCATGTCTAGGTGCAGCAGTGTACGGAAAGGAACGAGAGGCAAAGTACTGAATGGAAAGTAAGAGGACAACGTGAAAACTGCCGGCATTGTGAGAAATCATGTTAGAAAATGAGATTATATGCTTCGAGAAGTTGATAGAAGAAAAAGATGAGACAAGGAGGGTCGTTGAAAAATGAGTGAACACGAGTAATCTGGTTGCTAAGTTGTAAGGAAAAGAAGGCGAGTGTTTCAAGCGTTTGAAAGGAGAAATATGATGCGGATAATGAAACTGTTTTGAGATACGATGAAACATGAATCTTTTGTTATAGAGTTCAGAAGACAGAGCGGAGCCCTGTCTGGAGGAAGGGAGGAAAGAAAAAATAGAACAAATCACGAGAGAAACGTCGTATTACTCCATGTATAGTTATAATCTTAATCAAAGTTAAAACTTTGCTTCTAAATTCTCCCATCGCTTCATCCCTCATACCCCATACGGCTCATGTTTCTTTTGACTTGCTACTTTTTTAGACGAGTGATTCGTTGAAAATTAAATGTTTCCTGGCAATTCCACAAATTCCACAAATAATGTGGTCATTATTCCCACATGTGTACTGTTCCAATTTGTATTCAGGGACTTGGCGGTGTCACTTCCCAAGCGAATCGTGAAATCCGTCGCCAACTTACAAGTCAACTTGAAAGATTTTTGGCCCAAGTATCTTACATTGCGGGGCACTGTCTCACCCGGAACAAGCGTTAAGCTTAGGACTCGTCTCCGGGCAAGTGTGTTTGTGTAACGAATGTAATTGAAAGTGTTTGTGTACGGGGAGGGAATGGGACAAGATGACGAATGAAAAATCGTGCTCGGTCCATAGATTATTTGTTATAGTACTGGTTCGGCATTCACTTGATACTGGATAGATATCCCCGTTAAACTATCAATTAGAGCCGCCGATTGTTCTAGTCAGTGATTTAGTTTGACCTAGCTTTGGAGCTAGAACCAAATATATGCAGTAGTCTGATCTCGAACCTTAGGTCCCCGGTCAATGATCGTGACTACAACCTTGTACCCATAAGAGAGAAAGATAGGAGGAAAAGACAACCTGAAGATAAGATTAGGATGAGGCGAAATGCAGAAAGTGACAGAACGATTTCGGGAGGAGAACGAATGAGAGTTTGAGAAGGGAAAGTCTAACCTAGTTGTGAATACAAGAAAACGAATAAAGCAAAGCAAACCAAAGCAAAAGACCTCGATTTCTGGTTGGTAAAGAGACTCCTAACGAGATTACATGCGGAACAAAGAGGCAAAACATTTTTTGTCAAATCGCGACCGCTCCTAGAGCTCTCGTTTTTCGTCTTCGGGCCTACAGTTCTGCGTCCGCTAAAGTTTTGAGATGTGACTGGTTGGTTGGTTGTTAGTGATTCCGGGAGCGTCAACTGCTAAGGTCATTCGTCCCGTACAAGTTTTAGTTAAGGAGGTGACGGTGATTTACTCCATTGAATGGTGAGATCCAACGCCGAACTACCATCGAATAGCGAGGATTTCTCTACTAGGTATCTCCCATCAGCAGAGCACTATCCCAGCCGCGACAAGTTCTAAGCTCCCCATTGGTCTTTTGGCATATGTGGTAGTGTAGTGCATGTTAGTGAAAGTGTCTGTAAGGAGTGAGGATAGGACAAGGAAGAGGAAGGAAAGATCGCGCGCAATCTGTGGTCCGTTTGTTAGGGTACTACTCCGGCATTCGTCTGGTGTTGATCGGAGAAACCACTGAAAACTACCGATCGGAGCATCCGGAGGCTCGATTTCTTCTCCAGACAGCGATTGAACTCGACGTAGCTGACAAGCTAGTGTCGAAAATCCTTCCACTGTCAGGACTCGAACCTAGGACCTCTCGGTTAGAGGCACTGTAGTGACATCAGTTGATGCCCTGAGCCATCTCTCCCGGTTCGAGATGTGGCAATTGATATGTGACTCATGAAGGTCGTACGGAACAATGGGCTATGTGAACTGGCTTCAAGAAAATTAATGCAATAGATGCATTATACAGTAAAACTAGTTCAATGCGGAACGCATAGAATGTGGAAATCTGTCTAATGTGAACATCAATCGCGGTCCTGCCAATTAGCAATTCGACAGTATTTCATGGGCATAATGTGGAATTTTGTCTAATACGAAAAAAAATTCTGGAGTTTGAGATTCCGTTTTGAGCAAATTTTACTGCACCTTATTGTAGAAAGAGTCAGGAGGGAAGTAGGAGAGTCAAGGTGAAGGTATTACGCATGAAGTATACGGACTCAGTAGTGTATTCGTCAGCTCAGTGAGGTGCAGAACAGTGAGTATTTGAAGGAGTGCGAAAAGGAGAAATATAGTAGAGAAACGAAGCAGGGAGGTTCCAGGTAGTTGATCGCCCTAGTTCATCCCGCCACTGCACTTGAGTAGATGACAGCTACAGAAGAAGAATCGTGGATTAACTAAGTGAAGAAAGCGACGAGGAGCGGAATGGTAAGCTGTGGAGCGAGCAATGCAGAGGTGTAGTAGAGGTACAAAACGAGAGTAGAATCATTTGAACTGATGCGACGAGGAGAGCTTGACAGAGGCCACGCGTTGCGGGACTAGGAGTGTCGATTGTAGGAATGAAGGAGACTTAAATAATCATCGGAGAAGGATGTGGCGATTATACTCCAACCCAGATCAAATGATGCAGTGAGGGGAATGCCGGGAGGTAAAGTACAATCGAGGCGAGTAGTCCCGATGGAATGAAGGAGCAAGACTAATATACAACCATCTTGGAAGGGTGAGGTTAGGAGGGCCTTAGCAAGCCATCACAGAAGCGATGAGGATCGAATGGAGGGCTGCTGGACGCGGGGGGGGGGGAAGGCGAGGAGAGCCGGTTGCAAGAAGTAGCAAGACTAAAGGAGAACCTGTGGGAGAAGACGAGGCTAGAAGTTTCGGATCGAAGGAAGAGACGAGAGTAATATAATCACTGCGAGGGGACAAGGGGATGAGTGCCGAGTGGCAAGAAGCAAGACTAATGCACAATAGATGGAAGGGTAGGGCGAAGAGTACCTGACCAAGCTATTACAGAAGTAATGCAGAGTTGATGGAGAGCTGCTGCATTCGTGGTGGAAATGCAAGGAGTGCGGGGTTGCAGGAAGCAGCAAGAGCAAAGCAGAACCAGAGTGAAGAGACGAGGAAAGGTGTGTCGGGATGCAGGAAGGAGCCTTACTGAAACGGAACCAGCGAGAGGTGACGGGGTGCGAACTGCTGGGTTGCAAGTAGAAGCAACACTGAAGCACAACCATTGTGTGGGGACAAGACGAAGAGTGCCGGGTTGCAGGAAGAAGCAAGACTAACGCCCAATCAGCGCGGAGGTGCGCGGCGAGTGACCGTCCGAACTCTCTCAGGGCGGTGCGGAGCCTGAGGAGTGCCTTGTTGTAAGAAAACGCAACACTGAAGCAAGACGAAGTGTGCCGGGTGTGGGGACAAGACGAAGAGTGCCGGGTTGCAGGAAGGAGCAAGACTAACGCACAACCAGCGCGGAGGTGCGCGGGTGGAGTGGCCGTCCGAGCTGCCTCAGGGGCGGTGAGCAGCGGATGGAGCGTCGCTAGTCACAGGAGGGGAGGGGGGTGGGGCGAGGTGGGACCGCGCGGGCGGGCCGGGCGGCTAGGGTGGCAAGGCGTCGTCAATATTGACGCTCTGATAACGGGACGCGCAGGTGCGCTGGAGGCGGCCGAGCGCGGACGCAAACACGTGGCGCGGGCGCGGGTGCGGGCGCGGGCGCGAGCGGGAGGAGCGACGGTTTGGGGAGGGGGAGAGCGACGGCTCGTGGCTGATTGGGGGATCGCCGCCCGGCGCTCCTCGAGCCGACGCGCGCGGCGGGAGAGGGGGCGCGCCTCGCTCGCAACGGGGAGAGAGCAGTTGAACATGCGGTGTGCGAACGGGAAATGGTTTCGTGGCGGGGAATTAAGAAACTTCTAAAGACGTGCAGCGGCAAGGGTCACACAAAATAGTTTTTCAAAAAGTAGCAGGCTCACTGCTCAAGGTCAAAAAACACTTGTAGAACACCGCAATAAATAATTTTTTTAACAAAAAGAGTATTCATAAATTCTGCGGAAACATAGTACAGTATATTCGGTTATACAGTACATCAATTCTGTACATACCAAGGGTATAAATAAGTTTCTGAAACCCTGCACCTAAAACTTCATTCTTTGAGTCTGGTTGTATGTTGCTAGCTGCGCTGTAAAGCTGAAACATTTTGACTATGACTTTTCGCTCAGTACGAGTAGAATGATAACAGTGGAATAAAACAATTTGGCATTTGTATTTTTCATTAGAATTCGTAACTGTTTAATGGTTATTGGATGTTTCTAGAGTTTTTGGGTATCCAATGAATTTATCGATACTTCTCATGTGTTCATAGGATGTACAGTTTTATTTCAATTTCTGGGCTATTTGGAAATGAGCAATATAGATTATTGCGAGCTAGCAGGTTGGAATATCACTCACTGGTAGTTGTTTATAAGGCTTCCAAACGTGTTTACATAAAAATTACTGTAAAGGCTGTAGAGAAGATAATTATTGTGAATGTAAATAATCATCCGAAATAGAATTATTGAGAATGTAAATAGAAAATAAAGAATAATTTTCGTACTAGAATCCCAATGTCCAATTTCAAATGTAAATTAAGAATTAAATTAATTTAGTGACAAAAAGTTGAACTGAATTTCT
This sequence comes from Acheta domesticus, assembly GCA_031308135.1. Classification (NCBI taxonomy): domain Eukaryota; kingdom Metazoa; phylum Arthropoda; class Insecta; order Orthoptera; family Gryllidae; genus Acheta; species Acheta domesticus. The sequence continues at coordinate 216,892,803 of JAHLJT010004567.1, forward strand.
TTTTCCCTATTTTCAGATTATTCAGGCTTCTTTTTGTGAATGTTCGCAAAATTTTAAGCACTCGATTGTAATATGCAGTTTTCTATCGCGATATAGCAATGTTTACGTGCTCAGTAACATCATTTTCTTGAGCATCCTCAAACAAAATGTGCAATGAAATTAGATGTAATTCGAACAATTTTAATTTTAGAGGACATATCATGGTCCTTCAGAAATTAAATCTGTTGCAAACAAGCAGAGTAGGTTGTATTGCGTGTTCTTAATGTTGAATTTCAGACGTAAAACCTGTTCTGTTGTTATATCCTTGCTTCTTTGGTGTATACATTTTATAACCAAACTTCTTTGTAGTAACAGCAATACGATCACAGAAAAATGGAAAAACAATTTATGTGAAAGTAATAATTAAAATGATCCCGAACTCACCAAGCGCAGTTACGTCATCATTCTTAGAATCCGATGGGATCTGATAGAATAAAGTTGTAAAATGGAAGAAACCGTTATAACTAATGTGCATAATAATACTCCATAAGACGCTCCAGTAGATACTCCAATATTCCATAATAATAATAATACTCCATAAGATACTCCAGTAGAGCTGAAAGAGAGGAAGTGCTATTCCTACGCCAATTGTATTTTAACCTCCTCAATCAACTATATCGAAGTAGTCGGCCTCTGTAGACTAGCGACTTTGAGCAGCCGGTAATTATATAGCGTGAAAATTGAAGGTTGATATCTTGCGGAAGGTAGATGATTTTGTCATGAGGTTGTAATGTGATTTCCTTTTTACTTCCCCACATATCTCACTTTAAACACTCTTTCATTTCCCATTATTTACCATTCGTAATCACCACCAATTCTTTATTTATTCTGTTACTGTAAAAAGCAAACCACCATTTTCATCATCTTCAGGGGAATGGTGAAAGCGAGCCACCTAATCCTTCCTTGTCGAAACCGAGAAATGACTGTCAAAGTCACCACATCACAGGCGAGGCGAAATGCTTGCTTTGCACCTCCGGGAGTCGTCGTCCTGCGCGTTTCACGTAGGGCTAGCGAAGCGATCCAAAGGGCGGGGAAGGCTGGGGGAGGGAGGGGAGGGTCGGCAACGCTGGCGAGGGGTAATTAATAGAGGGCTCTGCCGGCCGTTGATTCTGCGCTCTCAGGAGCTCCCGCCCGCGCCTGGTACCTGGGTGCTGCTCTCGTCACCCCCCGCGCGCCCTCGCGGACAATGGAAGCCTTTCGCCCTTGTTCTTCATTACAATATTAGTCCTCCATTCTACTTCTTCCTATTATTATTATTATTATTATAACTTTTATTCTTTGATAAAAGTTTCCAAATCAGAAATAAAAATGAAACGAAAATAAAAAAAAATTGATTTCGAAACTTTTAACAAGAAACTTAATACAGACATTTATTAAATAATGTAACAAATATTACCATTGTTGTTATTATTATTATTATTATTATTTATTTGCGAATTGGCCATGCTAGGATCACGCGAACGCGTCACTTGTACTCACAGAGGGCCAGTCGGATTGTTCCGGGTGCACGTGCACGTGACCTTTTGGGGGGATCAGCACTTCTATGCCAAATCCAGTTTTACACCCTAGGGTTGTTATCTCTGGGTTATTATTATTATTATTATTATTATTATTATTATTCCTCTAATTCACGACTAAAGACGTTATAAATCGGTTAATTATAAAGTCTACTCCGGGTTCCAACCATCATTATAAGGAGCAGATCTGGGGACCGTCGGTGTCTCCAAAACACTGCGCAAAATGTGGGCTGGTCCAAATAAAGAAAGTCTTACACATCCCAGTCTTTGAACGACCTGGAAGTTTAGCCAGTTTTTACACAAATTTTGCAAAACTAATTCCAGAGCTCCGATAACTATCGGGAAAATCTGTGCTTTTATATATTTATATAAATTATATAAATTAAATATTATTATATTGCACACTACTCGTGATCAAGATTGGTGGTGTCCAAGTTCTCTGATAACTTGATGATATTGAATGTGTAATTAGTACGTAGATAAATAAAGAAAATTATGAAATCTTGTTTGCTATTGATAGGCAAAGCCATTCATTAATAAGACTGATGTTGAAACATTCTGAGTGAATTAATAAATTGTAAAAAGAACGAGGATTCTTATATAAATATACTTTTTCTGGCAGTATTGTTGTTGCAGTTGCAAAGAACCATTTAAAACATCATTTGTTGCAAATACGTTTTTTGGCAAGTTAATGATATTAATTAATAAATAATTTGGTTTCTGTTCTTTTGTTGCAGGTGAGTACCAGAAGTGTGGAATGCAACTAGATGTCCGTAATTGCACATACCCCTGAAACAGTAAGTTCAACTCCGAATATAACAAGTGTCACTTCTTTGAACGCTGATTTTTAACTGGCATAAGTGAATTTCTCCTCTTTCATAATGGTTTATGAATCAATGAGATAAAGAGATAAAAATGAAGTAAATGACGTAACACACTTTAATGATTATTGGAAAAACATGGAGCGAAAATATTATTTACGACGATGAAACATTATTTACATATTCTATTCAAAAAAGTAATGTTTACGTGTTTCGTTTATTACTTTTTTATTTAAGTGCATATGAGAAATTATTGCCGTTAGTGAACATTTATAAATAATATGACTTCCATAGAAAATCCTTTATTAATATAGCGACTGAATACATATCAGAAAATGTCTTAATCATGAATGAATAATGATTACACATTTCTTTCTCGCTATCCTGCTTTTGACCGTCAAGAGCAAGTCTAAATTATAAGCAACACTGACGTACTGACCAACTGTGATAAGCCAGAGATCTCGTATTATTGGCATAAACGGCAGTAAGATCTTTATTAAATGGTATATTGATAAGTGTTATTGTATGCATTCAGGGAGGACGAAGTCAAGGAATACAGGTTGTCAGGGCAACGAGTAAATAAACTGATCGGAGAGGGAGAAACTATGTAGAAACTCTCACAGCGAGGCGCAGGAAAAGCAAAGCCCCGAGAAACGGAGAACAATATAAGTGGGGAAGATGTAATCATGTCGAATTTTCAATTTTGATCTCTTTATGACGATAGCAACATCAACCTTTGGTACATTGCGATGGACATTAGATGGGACTCATGGTGTCGATATTGCGATATTCGTTCAGACAGGGTGACAGATATTGGAGGGAAGTGTGTAGCACGGAATTGTATTTGATATTTTTCAGAGTTGCAATAGCAGGAATTTAAAGAAAGTTGGAAGTATTTTCACAATTAATTAAAAATTGGAAATATACCTATATGTCGGAATGAAATGGGAATAGGGAAGTAATCGTAGATGTTTCTTTCAGTGAAAAATGTGTTTTTGAACATTAGAAAGTTTTGAGTAGATATCCGCATGTGATAAAGAATAGGAAAGTTTCGCGTATTTCATTTTATTAGAAATTGACATAGGATAGTATTACGTTAGGTGGGGCAAAATAATTCACATCAACGAGGTGAAATCGAAGAAGTCGTGATGGACATTTCATTCGAAATTCCACTGAGATGTCTTAAGTATTGGAAGATGCAAAGAAGCCACGAATTGTTAATAATATTTTGATTAATTTTCTTGGAACAAGGCTTATAATTTGTAGTCAATTGGTATCAATTAAAAAACGTAATTAACACGAAAGTAAATATATGAGCAGAGCAGCACAATTACCTAAATATAAATAGTGATATTGATATCAATGTTAATAGTTAAGATTCATTTCGATAGCAAGTTTACTCAGAAATATTTACAGACACATTTGTAGAAAATAGTTCATGTCCATAGAGAAGTCGTCAATAGAGAAGTCATTAGGGAACGTGCCCAAGTGGAGTAGATTAATTAGACAATCAGTAGTCACACGGGTGAGTTTCAGTAGAGAATGTGAGACATTTAATTTTCATTAATTATTTGACAATTAAGATACAAACTTTATCCACTTAATCATGAACTTGGAGTCGGTTGTGCTGACACAGGACATTTTTGATCATTATCTGTGGTACACAGAGGCGTATCTAGGTATTCAGACGCCAATTGCAAGCATAAAATTTGCGGCCCTGTCAAGATTCAAATTGAAATTTCTGTTACTTGTTTTAACGGTATACTCTAAATAGCGCCCCTTGTGAATGGCGCCCTTGGCACGTGCCATGTCTGCTATATCGTAGATACGCTGTCACCACATGCAGTGCCATCATGAATTAAGTTTCTTACCACAGTCGATTTTTTTCTCAGTCAATTTTATTCTTCTTTTTCTTCTTTTCTTCTTAAACATCGCTAATGACATGTCAAATTAAACAATTTTCTGTTAATAATATATGGCAGTAGCTGATTTTACGTGGTGAAAGTTACTTTCTCATATCGATGTATACTAACTCTATATCATGACTGACGTCCCACAAGGTTGATGACGGAATATTTTGGACAACCCTGCGGCAAACGCGCTAGGAAAATCTATTCTAGTACACATGGTGATCTATCAGATGCATTATTTCACTTTTAACTTACCTTCCTACACAAACTGACTTTTGGACTATTGAAGAACATTCATATGACTCACATTCACTAACACTGAAATAGTAATTTCTTTGAACTATAATATTTGTTAATAATAATAATAATAACAATATATACATTACAGAGTCGTATCAGTTGTAATTTGTATTACACGCTCCGGCCAGCGATATGCTGTAGTGTGACTGAGACTATTCTCGTGACGACACCATGAAACCTATGGCACGAACTGGAAGCTAGATATCCGAGAACAATAATAGAGAGGTCCTGAAAACGACGGTGTTCTCAAACATTTTCTATGAGGTTCTATCGACGGAAGTACAACTCAGTCGTACGAGAGATCGATGCCGTGTGCCGCAGGGTTAATGAAGCAACGAGAGCGCTTTCAGGGAGGAGGATGGGATTTCCGCCGTGCACTTCACTCGCGTCACCTGAAGCGTAGGCAGCTTCGCCTCTGCCGCCGCCGCCGCGCTAAACTACAGTAGTGCTCAAAATAACCACCTCACAACCACGCTCATTCAATAAAAAATTAATAGCACAATAATCATTATATTAAAGCTTTTGGAACAAGGCTGATAACTTGTAGTCAATTGTCATCAATTAGAAAAAAACTTAATTAACAGAACTTCTATATTTCGCTGGTCTGTACAGACAGCACTTCCATATATGGCATTGTAAGATGCAGCATGTTGTGCAAAGCCCCCCAGCAAGAGCATTATAAAAGCACAATATAATTCTGAAAATGCACCACCTGATTTGCAAAAATCGAGTGAGTTATGAAAGTAATGCAATCGGAAACATTGCATAATCCGCATAAAATATTTGATTACCAATTTCTACTAATTTTTGTTTAAAATTTGAAAGATCTGTAAAACAAAGAACGTACAGAATGCCCACTTTCTTTCGATGGTGCTGTTTCATTAAGCGCTACTGTAGATGGCCGCGCCCCTTCGCGCCCCGCCCTCGAGGAATTTCAGTAACTGCATTTCGACGGATTTGCAACTTCACAGGAACTTCACTCTGACCCTTCGGCGGTCCATTTCCTTTTACAGTCACATACCAATGCCATTACAGCCTCCGGCGAACTCCAATGAGCCGGCGATTGGTATTAAGTCCGAGTGGGTGATTGACCCTGGTGGCGGTCCCACGCCCCCTCCAACTTTCAACGAAAATGTAGGAAAAAATACAAAAAATATTTTTCTCAGATTGTCATGTTTATCATTAAATTGTTATCACATTTATTTTCTGTAACTTCAACACTTCGTTATTACAATGTAAAAGCAGTGCTGCAATACAAACTCATTTAACAATTTTTGCAATTCGTTTTTGGCGGCCATGTCACTATAAACAGGTAAAATCGCAAAACTATTGAATCAATCTTGCATCATAGTTGATCGCATATGCATTTAGACCGTGCAATACCGAAAAACTTTGTTCATTTCTGGAATTTGATGTTGATGGAATATTACTCCCATCCGTGGGGAGTGGGGATTTTACCCAGTCGGAATTTTTCGTGTGGATACAGCTGTCTACCAAACGCACACTATCCGCCGGGTCTGCCAATGAGAGGTCAATGTCGGTCCCAAGAATAAATTGTAATATAAGAAGAGGAAATTTTACCTAGTTAAGAACTGATGCTACATTTATTTAGCAACATATTGCATTGAATTTTTGAGTTAAAATAATTTCAATGTTTGAGATATTGGCAAGGCATGTATATTTTGACAAAGTTTTTTAACCAACCGTCCTTTCGGCGGAGTCACAGGAATGTCCTGTTTTCCAAGACCTTCTTTAATATTTACAATTTTCTTCCAATTACATAACTCATCTACATTGACAGATAATATCAAATTGCAACGTATGTATGGACAGGCCTAACTGTAAGGGAACACCGGAGTTTCCACGAAACGATTATTCAAGAGAACGGTTTCGAATTCTAAATATCTGACAAGCGTTAAAAGGCGAAACTATCACTTAAGTTCAAGAAATGTTATGATAATAGTAGTTCTAAACAATGAAAAAAACAATTGTAGAGATCACGACCACGATAAAATATAGGAATGTGCTTCACAACATTGGTCAAAATATGAACAATTAAACAGTTTACCCACGTTTCGGGATCTCTTAATTCCTTCATCAGGGATGGTGTACAAACAAATAGCAACAAGAAATCAATGTGAAATTACATCCACAATAATATGATATGCTAAACAAAATAAAGTGATATAACACTACACATACCTTACTAATACGTTTTACAGTCAAGCATCATCTCCAACCTCCAGACAAACTATACATGGAGTTGCTACAGCACATCGGTTCATCCCGCAACACGTCTAATTCGAATCAAGGTCACTAAGCAAATTAATGAGATAAAGTTGTGGATTCAGGTCCCCGCGCTATAGCCACTCAACCATGTATATCACGTCAGGCCATTTTAAAAATAAAGCATTAAAGCAACTCAACTCAAAATTGAGGAATTACTGTTACAATTAAATCACTTATATATTATTGGCCATTTTTATAATGAAAAGTTGCATGTGGAAAAAAATTAAATTAATTAATTATACGTAGGGGAAGGATTTTGATAGTCTAAAACATCACAAAAATTGATCAACAAAATGATCTTAAAATCTTTTAAAAATTTCTTAAAAGCAAAGAAAAATAACGTAAAAATTTGATCAAAATCAGTTCACATAAACAACTGAAACTGTTGGATAGGTTACTGATGTAATCAAGGCTTCTCTCATTCGTTTAAGTTAACTCAGCTTGAAAACGTTTGGTTTGGATAGGACCAGGAAATTTTTGTCTTTACTTACCGTGAAATCCGTCTAACAGACAATGGTACCGAAGGTGTCACAGGAATTCTTAGATTACATACTCACAAGAGCTGAGATTACAATTTTGGAGCCAAGAAATTGAATAGGCTACTCAGGAATTCTGTGAAGAACATTTGTGGTATCTCGTAAATATTATTTGAAGCAAGTACCGTTAAATTGGTATTAAAATCGATAAATCGCGAAAAATTCTTTAAAAATCACAAAAAAGATTAAAAAATGACTGATTCGAAATCGAAGAAAAATACAAAAAAATGTCATATAAATATGGGTAATTTTCTTTTGTCAAAATGTAAAATGAATTTCTATACTAAAAGGTATCGTTCTAAAGTGGAAAGAAATAAAATGACATCTCATTAAAATCCGCCCGATAATTATAAGTTTCAACTTTCGAAGTTTTGGTCAATAATTTTTTTGTATTATTTAGTTTTTTAAATTAATTTTGAACAGTTTTTAATTAATGTCAATCTGATAATACGTAAATTGTATAGTTACTAGAATTCTACTACTAGTAATGAAACAGTAACACCTTACATAAAAAAACTGGGACGAGGTCCATCTTTGGCGTCCCTCCCCCCATTAGTCGCTGTGGTGTAGGAGTCGATATGGCGTTTGTGTCGATTTAACTCAGAAGACGCTTTGACATTGGAGTTCATGGTGTGTTTGTGTCGATTTGGAGTTTATGTTGATTTAGCCCTTTGGCGTTGGAGTTCATGTGCCGTTGGTATCGAAGTGGCTTTCTAGTCGATTTGGCATTAGAATCGACTTCTCATTACAGAGACTGGGCTTCGGAGTCGATTTTTCGTTCGAGTCGCAGTCGATTTCATCTGTTGTACTTCTTTCAGAACCCGGAGGCACTCCTCTACATCAGAGATTAACTACTTTGATTCCAATCCAAGCAAATAATTGGTATTTCTACTTAACCCGTAACACCTGACGTCAAGGCGGCTCCACCTATTTGCCTCGTTGCTGCCTGGTTAATCCAGATCTCTCTACTTAGCCTCGTCATCACCGCTTGACCACTTCCGATAACTGGATTTCGAGAGATTCTCCTGACGCGGTTACCGCTCCGAGGCTTCTAGATTCGACGTCGTGGTAAAGTCGGTTTCACCCGATAACCATCGGAGTTCCCGTGGCAATTACTCCCAACTCCTCGTATCTTCATAGCAGTAGTGTGATGTCTCTCTACTGGTAATGATCATTTCGCACAGCTTTCGTCTTCAGTCACGTGAAGCATAGAATCATGATAGAAAATATGATTACGGACGATATTTTGATGATGAATATTGACAGTTTTATCCCGCGGTTGATGAAAAAGAATATAATGATGAGATACGAAGGCTGTTTTTAAAGGGGAATAGACAAGTACAAGAACTCGTGCCTTTTAGACTCAAACGTACGACATTGTAAACCTGTGAACTCAAACCAATTAGGCGTTCCCGCTGGGTTCTCGCCTATTCATACCAGCATTTATTTCCAAATTCTCTACAACCATTATATGGTAATTGTTAACACACGATGTAAGATGGAACCAAATTCCAGGCCTTCTGTAGATATTAAATCAGTAGGTTTCTTGTTAATGACCTCCGCGTTTAAAATAGATTCCGGCTCATGGCGAGGGTGGAGCTCTCTTTCCTTCTCCCTGTCCGTGGGGCGGGGGCGTGGCGGAGGCGGCGGAGGGGCGAAGCATCGCGCCGTCGGCGATCGGGCGGCGAAGCGCATCTGCTCAATTAGGGAGCGCCGACGCTGGGCGCCGCTGATTTGCACACGGTAGCCGTTTCTCCACTGCGCCCCTCGCCGCCGCCGTCGCTGCCGCCCGCCTCCTCCCGGCTCCGCCTGCTTGTCTCCGCCTTTGCCTCCTCTTCTGTCTGCGACTGCCCGACCTCTTCCGTTTTCGCCTCCACTTCCGCCTTCGCTTCCCCTTCCAGTTCCCTCTACATTTCCACGTCAACTTCCACCTTCACTTCCGTATACATTTCCATCTCTACTTCCGTCTTCACTTCCATAAAAAATTTCACCTCCACTTCAATTTCCACTTCCTCCTCCACTTCCTTATACACTTTCATTTGCAGTTTCACTTCCACTTCTCCTGTACACCTACTTCCACTTCAATCTACGCCACCCCCTCTATTTCTACATCTTCTCTATCTTCATCCCCGCTTCCCCATCTACTTCTATGCCTTCTTCCGTATCGACATTTCCTTTCACTTCCTCTTATATTGTCTGCGTATAGTCCCAGTTCCTCTTCCTCCGAAGTTTCCTCTACCTCTCTCAGCCTTCTCTTTGTCACCTTCTCTGCCTCCTTCGCCTCCGCTCTTCTTTCACTCCTCATTTTCTACCTCCACTGCCTCTACCTCCAAATCTACGAGTACCGCCACGTTCCTCTTCGTAGCCGCTATGGCATCCACCTCCACTCCAGCGCTTCTTCCACTGCACCTCCACCAACTCCTCCCATTTCTATATCCTCTTCCCCTCTTTATCACCCCATTCACCTCCATCTCCTCCGTCCCTCCCTCCCTTCCTTCCCCCTTTTTTCCTTCAACTCTGACACCGTCTCCACCTCTATCTCTTACCCAACTACTCCTTCACATCACTATCTCCGCCCATCTTGACCTCTGCTTTCGTATTCTTCTCCGTTACCGTTCATTCCTTCGTCTCCGCATTCGCCTCTTCTTCCACCTCCAACTCCACTTCACCTCCACCTCCTGCGCCTCCACCGCCACCGCCGCCGCTGCCGCCAAACCTCGATTTCATTAAACAAGTAAACGATCTGAGCGCCCCGGGCGAATTCGATTTGCGCCAAGTACAGTAATGGCCAGGAAGCGATGAAACAACTAATCGGTTTAAAGTGCTAATGGATTAGCGCGTCGCTAGGGTGTTCGTAGAGGCGGAGGCTGTGCATGTGACTGTGCGGTGGATGTTGGGAAAGGATGGCAGTGCTGGGTGGCCAGTAGGTGAACGGGAGTGCATGTTAAGTTGAACACGGATGAGGAAAAGAACGAGAACTGTGATGAGGTCATGTACTCGTACGTTAGGGAGCACTGAGAGAACGAGTGTCTCCTAGAACAGCTCGTATTTGCTGGTTCTAACTACCAATTACTATTCTTAATATGTAAGCTGTTGAATTTGTGTTATATGTCTTCTTTCTGTTTTATCTGCCTTGGCGAGTCAGAGGTGGCGATCATCAGGTGGATAATGCAAAACCAAATCGGCAGAGGAGGCTACTGTATGTCTAATAATATATTAGATACTTAATTCATCAATAATGGCTTATATTACTCATTGATTTATGTTTTTGTTATTCAGCACAATTTTAAACAATGTGTGGACTGAAAATATTAGTAATTTTTGTTGTAGATCGTTGCTGTCTATATTATTATTTCTCGTATATCTGAAATATGCGTAACACTTTTAATATTAATTTATTGAAAAAATATTAATATTAATATCCTCACTTTCTGATAAAACACACATATTCCCAGATACACATTACTCAGTAAAAACTTACTTTGCCGCAGTAAAGAATCGATTCTGTAATATATGGCTCGTGTATTGAATTAGGAATATTAGTTTCTCCTACTCTTCTTCTCTCCTTACTTTGAGCCACCCTTGTTACTTTCCCTTCCTATGTATTCTCTTGCTTGTTTCCCCCTGATATATGATCACCTTGCCTTGCGCTCATCTCCCCTTCTGAGGCACTGTTTCTCCCTCCGTACTCAATTCACCCCTGTCCAGCCACGCTCCTCCCACAAGGGCATCAAGGTAGACGGATCCGATCCTCGGGTGCGGCACAGCTACAGCCATTTGCGAGACAGACAGGTCAGAAAATGAAGATTTTCAAGTAGTGGACGCCCTTCAATACGTACGTACTCACGTGCAGGCAAAATCTTCCCCGAAGAGTTTCTAGTAACTAGTGTCAAACATTAAAATTTTTATTGTACATCTGTCTAAAAGAGAAGATTATGTTAAAGTTAGTTGATTATGTGGTATTAAGTTAGTTCGCGACATCGGTAGCGCGAGTATATAATTATTAACGTAATATTTATCCACGTTTCAGTTATGTTAATAGATTTTTAAAAAAATATTTACAATTTCGGATTGTTTGCACTGCTAAAAATTGCATTTTTATTGTACAGATTTTCTTTGTTGCCAATAAGAAACAAATTGCAATTAAATTAATATATTAATATATCTTTCCAACCAAAAAGTGTAAAAGTCATTAAACAAACTTTGTTGTGAAGTGGCATCATGTCATACAACAGGCCATGCCATAAAATCGGTAATTCCGGGGATTTGTTTCTTTGAACAAAATCAATCATTTACTATACAAACTACACTAAGGTAATGAAAAGGTTGTAACTTTTATTTGCAATGTCAATTTTATATAAACATAGGAAATAAATCAAATTTATCTTAGAAATAGGATGTGCGAAAAGAAATATTTTGTGTAATAATGCGTCATGTGGCATGAAAAATCGACTTTTATAACTAGAGAACACAACTTTATAATCAATTATCCTTTTAGTTTCTTCTTCTTGCATGTATAATTTCATGTAAATTAACGTAATTTCTTTGAGCTAATGTTCTGCTGTGTGGTATACATAAGTACTATCACATACTAGAATTTAAATTCTGTACATGCGTTACCGAGAAACCGAAGGCTTGCAAATATTCAATTATGGTTTTCATTAACTATTTTAAAAACACATGAATGAGTTCATTTATTCTCTAATTTAATAAAACGTAACAGATTTAAATCAAAAAGACTTCAATAAAATTCAGTTTGGTGGATTATATTCCTCCCGAATTAATTGCGAAAGCTTGATTATTATTTTCCTATGTAAACAAAGTAACACTCAGTAAAATAGAAATAATTGCCCTGATTGTTTCTCTAACCACCATTTCATGAAGTATTCTTACGTTTACGTGTTGCGATAAGAGATAACATGATTTTATTAGAACTAAATGCATCGTTATAGTTATAATCATTATTATTATTATTATTATTATTATTATTATTATTATTATTATTACGATGATCGTTAATATTCGTTTTATTATTTATGAACCTCGGCAACTCAAGCAGTAATACATCGTATTCTGCATTGCAAGAAATATTTCTAAATTCGTATTTTACTGATGATCGGGGGGGGGGGAAGGTATACTTTTCTGCACGCCGGCTTCAGCAATCTTAGTATTTTTAAAATTATGTCTTGGGCCAATTAAAAGGTGCACTATAACACACTATAATCTACAGCAATATTTGATGAACATTGCGCTTAAAGCAGTTAAGCACTTCGGTACTATTATTATACGCACATGCAATTTCTCGAACTGTTTCCCTAAGGCCATTTCAAATAACGAAAAATGAGGAAAATATAGCATACAGTTTTTAACTTTCTCGCTCTCACGAAGGTACTTCAAAAGAATAGAAAGCTATGTGACCGTCCATCTATGGTCAACGCTGACGCCTAAACCGTTCATCTGGCTTTCTTCAAAATTGATATTCCCCGATCGATCTGAATGAACTCGAGATATTGAGAGTTTCACACGAATATTTTGGTTTTTGAGATGACTTTTTATGAAGATAGCATTTTCGTTTTTAAGCGTTGGCCCAAGTTGGTCTCATATGGCGCATCCGTGGCGTAGTGTTATGAGTGACGGCACGTTAACTCTGAGGATCTGAGTTAGGGCTTCTGAGCGGACAACAATTGCTGGTTGAAAACACTTCTGCAAGTTTATGTAACGGTTAAGTATAATGAAAGAAAGTATGTGTTTTCGTAGCACCACTAATTTAGAGTAGAAGTTCTCATCTTCTTCAGCTGCAGCTAATTTTTTTCGACTGTTCCTAACCTACGCAGAGTAGATTTCTAAACGTACATTACATCGTACATTGTACTTACTGTACATCGTACATTAAGAAAAGCATTTCATTTCTCTGTTTGGTGGCGTTAAGTCGATATAACAGAGCAGTATTACCGAAAAAACAATTTTCTTGTTTTTTTTCACAGGTGGAATAGTCTGAGTAAATATCGCTCATGCCTTAGAAATTCCCGAATAAAACCACATCCCACTCTGCGGAACGTGGATTTATCGGTAATTCCTAAAGCACTCATGGAATTTGCCTGTGATACTTTTAAACAGGCAAAAATATCGGTTCCACGTTTGTTGAGGGTCTGTCCGCCAGGGGAGCACAGTTTTAGTAATGAAGTTTTGTAGCATGAGCGTTCGGGTTTTGCACACCCACGTTGTTTTGATACTGATTTTAGTATATTATGGATATTAAGTATTTTTTAATAACTTAAATTTTATATGTTGAATACTTTTAGCAATTTTCACCAAGTGTGTATGTCCAATGGGTGAGAGAATCCAGGTAATAATCAATGTTCTAATAAGCTATATATTTCATAGAAGTGAATTAGTCTTAGTATTCTATATACAGCATTTCGATAATCACAAACTTCGTGACATTCACCTTTAGTAATTTTGAATGTAGAAAAACTTCGATTGCGACTAGATTGCTTTATCGGCCTACCAGATGAATATCATTAATAGTATCTCATAAAAATACTTTCAGAATTATTTATTATTTAATGGTTTGACCTGAACTGTTTTTATCTAATAGTTTTCAAAAATCCAAACATCTCCTGCCAATCAGCGTATGTGTCGTTTTACTCTCTAGAAATCCGATAACTCCACACTCTCAATTATCTTGAATGGTGCTTTACTGTACCATACAGGTTTCAGAGTTTTGGTTGCTTGCAGCCTGACAGTTCTAATTGAAATTCAGTGAAAACATTCAACAACTAACATGACAGAAAAGCCTCTCTCAGGTTCACATTGTTTTCCTCTTTCACAATGCAAGGTTATGTTGACATTCATTATATCCATATATTGTAGATACTACGTTAAAAATAGTTAAAGTATCCATATGTAAGCATAAGAGTGGATTGAGTTGTCTGCTTGTAAGATGAATTTAAGTGATTGTGTGTTATCTAATAATCTCAGAAATTATATGAATAAGAATTAAAAAGTAATGAATTTTACATATGAGGGTCATTCCAATATAAACCAGAACTTCGTTTACTTGCCTCACTTATTTACGTGATCAGCGCGGCGTTGTCGGGAATCCGTTGACAGGAAAATAGAGCAGAGATAACCATGCACACGGCTTTCATACTCAGGTCTGCCATTTCAGTATCACTAAAATGAACAGAAAATATCAGTGTTGCGCAACGCATAATTGTTCGTTTTCTCGCCAAAAAAGATTTGAAATTGTATGAAATATTGATGGCGGCTAGCAATTCACAATGTTATCCTTCGTGACAACACATAGCTGCATGCACTAGCGCACTGACTCGTGATGAGTTCAGGAAATCGCACTGGCTACTTCTAGAAGACTCGCTTTATTGTTTGGACTTGTTTCCATCTGACTATGTGTTTCGTTTACTATACCATATGTTTAGTGTACTAAAAGAGGCGTTAGATGGACAAAAATTTGAAGACGACGCTCCGGTCAAACAGTACGTGCGCAATTTGCCACTGCGGATGCCATCTTTTTTCATGAAAGATTCAGAAAGTTTCTTATGCAATGGAGAAAATGTATTTCTGTTGAAGAAAACTTTGGTGAAAAATAAGGGTCTTGATTTGTATTTTTATGTATATAGTCTGATCAATAACGCTGTATTGCAGTGTTCCGGTTCATATTTGAATCATCTGCATTCCTGACCCATTTTCAATCTAAAGCTTTTCTGTCACGAATTAAAAATATAACTTGGTACGAGTGTAACATCTCGTAAGAGAACCAACAATTGAGTAATGCAATGGGTTACTGTTCGAAAGATATGGACGAATGTCGATTAAGTCGGGATATTTAAAGGGAAAATGCTTGCTTAAATACCCAATTAGTAGTGTCTTCAATTTACTATAAGATTGGCGAAACCTTGGGAAAGGTATTAGATGTAATTAATCGGTGGGTCAAGAATACAGAACAGGATATCTGCGAACCGGGAGCATGTAACAGTTCGCCGATTGATTAGCCATACAGAACTTTTGAGCAATATATACTTTCTTTCTCTTGCAACTTTAAGTGACTTATTCGCATTTGACACTCCTCGAGAGTGAGGAGAACGAGCAGCGACGTTGGGTAAGTGGAAGGAAGCGGCAGCTGAAATTATATTGGATAGGTCTACCATCGCGGCGCCTATCGGATCATAAACAGTTGCGGGACATAAGTCACAAGAAACGTAACATTTTCAACAGTCAAAACATCTCGTGCGAGTGGCAATAGGTGCTCCAGGTGGCTGCGTTCTAGTGCACTCGGGCGGGCGACGGCCCATTGGAAAATCACTGTCGCGCGGCCACGTCAATCCTCATTCGCAGAGCGTTCTCCCCCCCCCCCGCCAATGTCCCGTGTATTGATTTGTCCACCGTTCGCCCGTGAAAAGGAAAGCCTTTGACCCGCTGAGTGGCTGAATTCTCTCGTTGAAAACTTGTCCTTTTATGTTTACCACGCATGAATACATGTATTCATGCGCATGTTTGAATTTGTTGATCTTGTTTCTTGCGTCTCGCAATGACTTACGATGTGCGTTGTTCCACGTAGGTTAGATTAGGTTTTATTACTGTACGCGCTTTTGAAGAGATGCGTAAAGGTTATAAAGTAGCAAAGCAAGTCCTACGTTTACAGAAAACAGTATTAAATATTGCAGTTGGAATGAACGGAGGAATTCTTTGTTTCGTTATTCTGATTCTGGGAAATCGCAACGTTGCAATGCGTTTACATAAATAATTTCCATCACCGTCACAGTTTGCATCGTCGATGGGAGAGAATTTCTAATGCTGGCGACTATAGAGGAGAATGTATTATTTGTGCTCCAGTGTAGTACGTTCATGTCAAGAGAAGGCCACCCAGCATGCGGTACTCCAATGATTAGGTTTTCATGATTTCACGATTGAGGGAATGTGTGTCTCAAACATTAGCTTTTGATGAAAGATGAAAGGGTGTATCAAGTAGTATTTAACCACTGTTGATGAGTCTAAACAAGAGTGGCAGAGAGCAGAGATCCATTTTGAAACAAACATTCGTATATTTCTAAGCAAATATTGTACTTCTTTGCACGTGCTTTTCAACTACAGAAGTCCATTGCCTGTAAATATTCCCCTCATACTGCATGGTTTTCTCAGACACAATTATTATTTAGTCAATTATGCATAACACACTTGCTATAAAAGAGAATTTTAGATGTGTTTCTCTTGAAAATCTCATATTGGTAAATACGTAATATGTGCAATATTGTAACCAATAAAGCGTACAGAAGGACGACTGGTATTTCTTGGATTTATATTACAGTTTATCACGCAGTCAACCGCTTACCTCACAAAACAAATATCTATCCTCACAACGGAAAAGAAAGATCTCCAAATTCCCAACAGCAACTCCCGATTACGAAAGAAAAGCTGCAAATATTTGCTATCGTTTTCCCACTGATGAACTCGAAAAGAAGCCTCCACCACGAAAAAAAAATTTGGTAGATATATTTTACGAGTATCGGGGGGGGGGGAAGAAAAAAGCAAGCAACCAGAAATTTCCTCGAAATTCCCATTGTGTACATTTAATTTCATTAAAACGAAGAAGTGTCGCAAGACCGCCGCGCGCCGCCGGCCCAGACCGCTTTTTCTTCCGCGCGTCTTCCGCTTAGATATTGGCTGTCCCCGCCCCCCCCCTCGGGGCGCGTTGCTTTAAATTATTCATAGCGAATTATAGTAAAACACGAGCTAAGGCGCGGAGAAGACAGCGGGGGAGGGGGCCGGGTAAGTGTTCGCGGAACGAAAGGCGGGTGAGCGGTGAAATGTGGAAGAGGAGAGAGGGAAGAATGGGGATGAGTGAGGTCGATAGGCTTACCGGGAGAGGTGGCTTAGGGCATCAATAGATGGCACTAAAATGCCTCTGACTGGGAAGTCCTGGGTATTGTGTACCGACGGTGACACTAGCTTGTCAGCTAGATCGTATTCAATCGCTGCCTAGAGGAGAATTCTAGCGACCGGCTGCTCTCATCGGTTTTCTGTGGTTTCCCCTATCAACACCTGGCGATCGCCGGAGCAGTACCCGAACAAACGGGCCACGGACCGCAGGCGATCTTTCTTTCTTCTTCCTTGATATATCCTTACCACACACACTAACAATCACTGCACGACCTGTGCGGTCGTGTGCTGCCAATTGACACCTCTACCACATATGGCATGACAGCCACCACTACCACACATGACAATTCGGGAGCTTAGAACTTGTCCCGGCTGGGGCGGTTCGCCGCTGCTGGGAGATACCTGGTTGGGGGGAAACGTTGCTAGCCGTCGGCGACTTACCGTCGGCTAGCGAGAAAAAAGTGTCAAGATCCACCAAACTATGGATGAACGAAGATCGTTAATGAAGCTGGATGCAGGTGATGGAATGAAGAAGGGAATGATGCAAGGAACAGTGGAATATGAAAGAATATGACAATATCCTAAATAACTTTGGGGGTGAATAATTAGAGCGGTCTTGTGAAAGGAATGAGATATGAGGTAAGGCGCTATATGAAAATGAAGTTGCAAATGCAAAGATAGTATGAATCTTTTTGGGGTCGTATTAATCTGACTTTTGACGGCCAGAAAGGTTTCCAGCCTTGGGCTCTGTTTTCATAAATTATCCACGAGATTAAGAGAGAGACATGGGGCGATACTGTCGTATTCCCTTCAGCCTATCTAGCGTACGTGGCATGCCTGAGCTTTTCTTTCGTCACACAGCTATAAAAACTCAGACGATTGTAATGGAACTCTACAGTTCTGTTTTCTCGCCGACCAGGAATCTAATCCGGGAACGTACCACGGAAAGCTTGCACGCTTTACTTGAACCACTCAAGTGGCAATAGGTAACAGATAATTTAATGAGAAACTAAAATCTGTAGGATGTAAGACGCACTTACAGACTCGTCTATTCTAACTACAGTATATTTAAAACAGTAAGTGCAACAAAAATGTAAAGAGTTTGAATGATACACCTACGAATTTTAAAGAAATTAGTAAAATAATATAAAATACATATGAGAAAATAAGAAAAAACATGTTAAATGAATGATCCTTTATTAAATGCGTGTGTTAAATCAAGAAAACACCACTCTAGAAAATGACGTAAAGAAAAACACACCAACCAACATTGTTTGTGAAAGTAAAAGGGAAATACCATATCCTACAACCTGTGTATTTATGTAATTGAGTGCCGTGCTGAGAAATTTGAGTACAATTCTGTGAAAATATGTTTGGATATTATACACCAGTGCGAGGGGTTCTTCTGTCAAAAGTGAAGTTTGTCTACCATGTGCAGGATATTTTTGTTATATTATGGTACCCGTCGAATTTCAGACGTTAATTAAATTTGATTTCATTATAACAGTCAACAATGCTATCAGCGTTTTCAACATTCTCAGTTCAACAACACTTCTGTTTCATTCAGTAAGAAATCAAATTTTTGAAATGTAATTTTTATCTTTATTAATTAGATCTGACAAAAATCTTGTATGGTGATTGTATAACTTGAGTAAAAGGTATTTTCTTATAATTTGAGAGTAAATCTATCATCCGTAATAGTTGTTTTTTATAATATTCATAATAATGGAAATAAAATAAAATATGTTAATTCACTATTTAATCGGTGCAAACTGTTTGGTGCAACTGTGTAGGGCTTAAAGGCGACTAGAGCTTAAAGGCAACCAAAAGTTTGCTGTAGAACTTTGGCGATAAAATCACATGCGTCATCTCAAATGCTGCATATCGCGAAATATTGTACTGTTGCAAAGAATAGAAGTAAACAGTGCAACTGACGTCCTGATATATGGTACATTCAATCATTTCGGAACTTACTCAGCAAAATATTTTTTCGATTACAAAAACACGGCTGTCCTTTACATCGATATTGGCCGTTACATACCTTCTAGGACCATCTGTAAAGAATTAAATGTTTTCAATTAATAGGATGTTAATGTATCTTTGTTATTGTTAATTCTTATTTCCCCCAAAGCAGACTAATCCCCAACGAAGAGCCTCCACCCAGGGTAAAGTCCAACGTCGTCCCACTGTTGACGGCGGGCCAAACAAAGGGCAGCCGGGCAGAAAAATTCCTCGTGAGAACCGTCGTCGACGGCAACGGGCAGTGGGCGGGGCTGTAGAATGGAAGCCATGGGTAAGGGAAGATGAGGAGGATGAGTGAAAAGGATGAGGGGAGGAAGGGATTGGAGGGGAAGGAGGAAAGGTGGGAAAAAAGGAAGGCAAGGAGCGACGGGGAAGGGGGAAGAGAATGTGAAGAGAGAGAGAAAGGGGGAAGGGAAGGGACGCCTGGATTATTTATGTTTCATTATTTGAGCGCGCGGGGCGGCACAGCGCTGTGCAGGGCCCAGCCCGGCGGAGCCCTGGGGGGGGGCCCTTGAAATATTGAGCGCAGCGATTTGGCTACGTACCTTCTCTCCCTCACCGCCGCCGCCGCCGCCAGCACAGAACGCCCTGGGAGTCAGGGATTTCTGGAGCGCTGCGGCCATGCGGTCGACAGTTGGAACTGCGCCTCGTAATTAAAAACCGGCTCCGGATCGCCGCTCTCGCGTTGCCGAAAGCGAGTAGGTAGTTGTGAAAATGGAGATGTCTGGAAAGTGAATAACAAGTTTAAAGGAGTTTTTGTGAAACGATAAGAGGTGGCTACCATGATTTCGAGCTTATATATCAAGAGAGTGTATTCATTTGATATCAAACTAATCATTTATTTGTACAAAAAAATGTCAGAAATTGGTTTCAATCGTCAAGAGGAATTGGATTACAAATAGAACGTAGAGGTTCCAAAATTGAACCCTGTGGTACGTGATGCGTAATTCGCAATGAATTAGATGTATCAGAGTTAATGTCTACATTCCAGTATACGGTATTTTCACTCTCTGAAGTTGTTTTTTAACCCTTCGCTACTGAGGTATTTTTGACTCGTCGAATACCGAGAGGGTAACGGATGTACCCCAGGGAAAATTGAATATTTTTATATTTATTAGTTTTATTATTTTTACCGTAAATGTAATATTGTTTTGGTTATGCATATTAAAGATTGTTTTGATATATAAACTATTTAGTGATTTTAACAATAAATTTTACTAACAGATCTTAGTCCACGACGAAGGGATTTAGAATCACAAATAATGCTACTTAAAGAACTCATTGTACTATTCGTGTGTCTCTTTCACATGATACTCTTCAATAATTTCTGAACTGATATAACAAAATATAAGATGATGAAAAACAATAAAATATGCATTGGAATAACTCAAATACCTCCATTGTTAGCCGAAGGGTTAAGGCACAAAGATATTCAAACTCCAGCATTAGACGAATTACATACTAAGTTAATTTTAAAAGTAAAATGTAACGATCGATGACTCAAATGATTTCAAAAGAACAAAAAATTCAAATATATACATCAACTTCATCATTGATAAGACGACAAAAAATGTTGGCTATTTCCAAAGATTTTGATTTTCTTAATTCATGTTGGCAATTTGAATACGCTCAATATTTTCCGGAAAGGGTTTCTAATCTAATCTAATTTTATTAAATAATATGTAAATATGATGTTTGATTGTTTCTTTTGTGTAACTTTTTTGTAACTACTGAGAAAACGCTACCACCGGAAATATTCTAAGTACTCCTAAGTACAAAATAAATATAAAGCAGAACTTGCACTGTTGAAGCACCAGTAGTTAAAAATTACTATACAACTGTGCAATTAAATCGCAAAGGCCAAATGCCGTTGCCATCATCCTGAAAAGTACATTTCAATTCAGAAGCGTAGTAAAAGCTCATACTGAAACAAGGAAATGCAGCTTCAAACTGCATTAAACTTCTTAACCTAACACTGCAAACAAATGACAGACTGCTACTTCACTTCCATCCTGCCGACAGAACTGGTTGCTTACATCTTCGCCAGACAGTGCTTGATATGAACATTTCAAAACAATATTTTTACGTTATTAATATTTATATAGCATACAAACATGTAAGTAATATGTGTGGGCAACAGAGACTTCCAGCTTTCAGGTAACGCCTTATTTGCTGAGATATTTGGAATAGTTAATCCGAGAAAGTGATACTTACACAACACGCTTTAGAAATAACATATACTAGTGGAAATCCATAGGATTAAATCTCATGGGAAGTTTAAAGCCGAATCCTTTTACTTGTTTGGATGTCTATTTACTTTATCTATTCATACAGGAAAAAGAATGCATTCTGTCTGTAGTTTATCCTCCCTCTAGTCTGGCCTGGCATGGACTACTTCCCCTTGCTTTGCTTTACCTTGCTCTGCCCTAGCCTGCTCAAATCCTCACTGCCCCTTGTCACCGTCTTCGCCCTCGCCTTTCCCGACCTCGATACTACCCGCCTTACCAACACGTAGTGCGTGATGTCGACATTTCCAATTTTTTTTTACCGGCCGTTCTTAACCACGGTTTTCGTCGTTTCCTTCGGTCATCCAGACGAATGCTGTGATGGTTTTACTGAAAGGCGATGGCTGCAAAGCTGGCGTCGCTAGCCGTATTCATTAACTACGTGAAGTCACGAGAGTTAAGCGAATTCGAGACATCGCGGGTTCCTGGTTGGGTGACCGATCAGGGACCCCGCGATCTAACGACACCGAGGCCAATTGCCCTTTACGGGACATATAATGGCTAATAACGCACACAAATGTGTAAACTACACTGGCAGGCATTGGGGACTTCCAGCTTTCAAATGATTCCC
The DNA here is from genome assembly GCA_031308135.1 of Acheta domesticus. Classification (NCBI taxonomy): domain Eukaryota; kingdom Metazoa; phylum Arthropoda; class Insecta; order Orthoptera; family Gryllidae; genus Acheta; species Acheta domesticus. The sequence goes on from JAHLJT010004567.1 coordinate 216,914,990, forward strand.
AATTGTTTACGACTGCCTGAGTCCTTCATTCGGATAAGGGATGTTTACATAACAGGTTTTATAAAAAATATTTAAGATTTTACTCTTTTTACAATATTTTTAGTACAGTTTCCGTTGAAATGGCCACCGATTCCCTCCAAATCTTGTACGCAGTACACCCCTAGCTGCGCCAAACAATATCTAGAAACACTATCCACGCACGCATTGCTTATAGAGGGGCACCATCGGAGAGAAATATAATGACCAAAACACACCCACACAAATACGTAAACTACATTTGCAGGCATCGAGGACCTCTAGCTTTCAAATGACACCCTACGTGTTGCGGCTGGTTGAGCCCTTCATTGGGAAAAGGAATGTTTACATAACATGTTTTATTATATGAATTTATGATTATAGGTACTATTTTGACAATATTTGTAGTATAGTTTCCGTTGAATTCACCTCCGATTCCGTCCGAATCTTGTAAGCAGTACACCCCTAGCTGCGCCAAACGAGGTCTAGAAACTCCCTCCACACACGCATCGCTTATATAGGGGCACCATAGATAGGAAATATAATGACCAAAACACACACACAAATACGTAAACTACACTTGCAGGCATCGGGAACATCTAGCTTTCAAATGACACCCTACGTGTTGCGGCTGGCTGAGCCCTTCATTGGGAAAAGGAATGTTTACATAACATGTTTTATGAAATGTATTTATGATTATAGGTACTATTTTGACAATATTTGTAGTATAGATTCCGTTGAATTGACTTCCGGTTCCGTCCGAATCTTGTACGCAGTACACCCCTAGCTGCGCCAAAGGGTGAGGTCGGCCGAGGTCTAGAAACTCCCTCCACACACGCATCGCTTGCAGAGAGGCGCCATCGGAGGGAAATTGTCTCCGTCTTAGGGGGATTAGGGGCGGTGCGTGCATTTGTGGTGGCAGTCGGCAATTTCCAGGCCAAGAACACTCGCCTGCAGCAAGCGGGGCTTAGGCGCAGGCCTTTAACCGGAAGAGGATCCTAACCACTCATTACGTACGTAGTTGACTTCGTCCTTCGCAATGTTCCCCCGGAAGTTGCCCAACTTTCCAGGCTTTGGGCCCCGGTGGGCGGGAATTCGGAGCCTCGCTTTGTAGGCGTAATACCTGATGCTTGTGGAACTGTGATTGCCCTGGAAATTCACTGCAGCGTGTGAGATAGCAAATTTTTAATGCGAGTAATTGAATCGGGAATGTTATTGTTGTGGTAGAATGAAAATTACTCAAATTATTGTCAATGTACGAGAATATACTTGCAATAAAATGTATAGGTAATTGAGGAACAAAAAAGTACCATTACAAAAACTGAGGAGAAATGTGAGTGTTGCGTTCGGACTGCAGAGGTAATGTAAACGGAATCATAATTACAAATCAGTTTATTTTTTAAACGACATATTAACAGAAAATATACAGAGGAGTTATTTCAAATAGAATAAAAACACCGAAGTAATTCTCATAATTATGGCAATGGGCAATTCCTTTACTTAATTCCTTAATATTCTGACCTCAGAGACTTATATTTCTGTAGAAAGTGTTAGTTTTTGTAATTTATTCGATTTCGTCGCAGGTTGATTTTGTGGAAGGTCATTAGTGTCAGTTGTGAACGAGTGTACTGGAATTTACTGGACTGCCGGTTGATGATCGGGCCTAATGGTAGGGCAGTGCACGATACACAAGTGTAGTTATTTGTAGTTCAATTACGATAATTTATACATTGTCGTTTTCTTCGTTTTATATAAGAAAGAGGTAGAAATTTATTTGACAATACTTAGAACTACTCTAAGAGCTTCGACTAATTGTAAGGATAACTTTTCGATGTTCTAAGAGAAGAGATATTGTCAAGAAATTGCTGCGCGGAAAGAAAGGTGTTGTTTCCCCTCCATCGATCCATCTTCATCGACGCAACTCCATCGACCCAACTTCATCGACCCAACTCCATCGACCCAACTCCATGGACCCAAATCCATCGACCCAACTCCATCGACCCAACTCCATCGACCCAACTCCATCGACCCAACTCCATCGACCCAACTCCATCGACCCAACTCCATCGACCCAACTCCATCGACCCAACTCCATCGACCCAACTCCATCGACCCAACTCCATCGACCCAACTCCATCGACGCAACTCCATCGACCCAACTCCATGGACCCAACTCCATCGACCCAACTTCATCGACCCAACTTCATCGACCCAACTCCATCGACCCAACTCCATCGACCCAACTCCATCGACGCAACTCCATCGACCCAACTCCATGGACCCAACTCCATCGACGCAACTCCATCGACCCAACTCCATGGACCCAACTCCATGGACCCAACTCCATGGACCCAACTCCATCGACCCAACTCCATCGACCCAACTCCATCGACCCAACTCCATCGACCCAACTCCATCGACCCAACTCCATCGACCCAACTCCATCGACCCAACTCCATCGACCCAACTCCATCGACCCAACTCCATCGACCCAACTCCATCGACCCAACTCCATCGACCCAACTCCATCGACCCAACTCCATGGACCCAACTCCATCGACCCAACTCCATCGACCCAACTCCATCGACGCAACTCCATCGACCCAACTCCATCGACCCAACCCCATCGACCCAACTCCATCGACGCAACTCCATCGACCCAACTCCATGGACCCAACTCCATCGACCCAACTTCATCGACCCAACTTCATCGACCCAACTCCATCGACCCAACTCCATCGACCCAACTCCATCGACGCAACTCCATCGACCCAACTCCATGGACCCAACTCCATCGACGCAACTCCATCGACCCAACTTCATCGACCCAACTCCATCGACCCAACTCCATGGACCCAACTCCATGGACCCAACTCCATGGACCCAACTCCATGGACCCAACTCCATGGACCCAACTCCATGGACCCAACTCCATGGACCCAACTCCATCGACCCAACTCCATCGACCCAACTCCATCGACCCAACTCCATCGACCCAACTCCATCGACCCAACTCCATCGACCCAACTCCATCGACCCAACTCCATCGACGCAACTCCATCGACCCAACTCCATCGACGCAACTCCATCGACCCAACTCCATCGACCCAACTCCATCGACGCAACTCCATCGACCCAACTCCATCGACCCAACCCCATCGACCCAACTCCATCGACCCAACTCCATCGACCCAACTCCATCGACCACACTCCATCGACGCAACTCCATCGACCCAACTCCATGGACCCAACTCCATCGACGCAACTCCATCGACCCAACTTCATCGACCCAACTCCATCGACCCAACTCCATGGACCCAACTCCATCGACCCAACTCCATCGACCCAACTCCATCGACCCAACTCCATCGACGCAACTCCATCGACCCAACTCCATCGACCCAACTCCATCGACGCAACTCCATCGACCCAACTCCATGGACCCAACTCCATGGACCCAACTCCATCGACCCAACTCCATCCACCCAACTCCATCGACCCAACTCCATCCACCCAACTCCATCGACCCAACTCCATCGACGCAACTCCATCGACGCAACTCCATCGACCCAACTCCATGGACCCAACTCCATGGACCCAACTTCATCGACCCAACTCCATCGACCCAACTCCATCGACGCAACTCCATCGACCCAACTCCATCGACCCAACCCCATCGACCCAACTCCATGGACCCAACTCCATCGACCCAACTCCATCGACCCAACTCCATCGACGCAACTCCATCGACCCAACTCCATGGACCCAACTCCATCGACGCAACTCCATCGACCCAACTTCATCGACCCAACTCCATCGACCCAACTCCATGGACCCAACTCCATCGACCCAACTCCATCGACCCAACTCCATCGACCCAACTCCATCGACCCAACTCCATCGACCCGACTCCATCGACCCGACTCCATCGACCCGACTCCATCGACCCGACTCCATCGACCCGACTCCATCGACCCGACTCCATCGACCCGACTCCATCGACCCGACTCCATCGACCCGACTCCATCGACCCGACTCCATCGACCCGACTCCATCGACCCGACTCCATCGACCCGACTCCATCGACCCGACTCCATCGACCCGACTCCATCGACCCGACTCCATCGACCCGACTCCATCGACCCGACTCCATCGACCCGACTCCATCGACCCGACTCCATCGACCCGACTCCATCGACCCGACTCCATCGACCCGACTCCATCGACCCGACTCCATCGACCCGACTCCATCGACCCGACTCCATCGACCCGACTCCATCGACCCGACTCCATCCACCCAACTCCATCGACCCAACTCCATCGACCCAACTCCATCGACCCAACTCCATCGACCCAACTCCATCGATCCAAGTCCCATCGATCCAAGTCCATCGATCCAAGTCCATCGATCCAAGTCCATCGATCCAAGTCCATCGATCCAAGTCCATCGATCCAAGTCCATCGATCCAAGTCCATCGATCCAAGTCCATCGATCCAAGTCCATCGATCCAAGTCCATCGATCCAAGTCCATCGATCCAAGTCCATCGATCCAAGTCCATCGATCCAAGTCCATCGATCCAAGTCCATCGATCCAAGTCCATCGATCCAAGTCCATCGATCCAAGTCCATCGATCCAAGTCCATCGATCCAAGTCCATCGATCCAAGTCCATCGATCCAAGTCCATCGATCCAAGTCCATCGATCCAAGTCCATCGATCCAAGTCCATCGATCCAAGTCCATCGATCCAAGTCCATCGATTCAAGTCCATCGATTCAAGTCCATCGACCCAACTCTATCGACCCAACTCTATCGACCCAACTCCATCGACCCAACTCCATAGACCCAATGCCATAGACCCAACTCCATCGACCCAATGCCATCAGCTCAACTCCATCAACCAACTGCATCAACCAACCTCCAACTCGACTCTTTATACACAACTACAACAATTTAATATTAACCCAACTTCATCAACATAACGCCAGCAACCCAACTCTATTAGCTCAACTCCATCAACCCATCTCATCAACCCAACTCCCTAAACCCCCACGTCAACCCACGACCCTCAAGAGCAACCCACGACCCTCAAACTCCCTCGACCTAAGTCCCCAGTCGCCCGGCCGGCCGGCCGCAACCGCCGATCAACGCGCGGGGAGCGGGCGGCAGCGGGTCGGGCGGGTGACGTCGCGTGGCGTCGCGTGACGGATTCGAGAGGCGCGGCGGCGCGACGCGGACGTAAAACTCGGGCACGGGCGCAGCGGCGTTTTTCCGCGCGGGCGGCGCGGCCCATCCGTCCACGTCGCGCGGCGCTGCCACCGCCGCTGCCCCGCGCGACAGCCGCCCGTAATCGACGTTGACGCATGGCGCACGCCGCCCGGATCGCGCTCCGCCGCCGCCCGCGCTGATCGCCAAGATTGCGCCGCTGATGCCGCGCCCTCGGCCCGGCCTGCTGCCGCTCGCCGCTCGCTCCGCCGCCTCGCCGGGGCTGCTTCCCGACCCCCGCCTCGCGTTGGTCGTCTGACTGCAAAGTAAATGACCAAATATTACCATCTTGTCCTGTATTCTGAAGATCTAAATAGATTAAATTAATGTTGTAGATATCCGGATTTATTTCATTTATTCAAATGAAAGAAATTCATTGATCTGATATAATATGTCAAAAAACAGTAAAAAAACGACAAACGGGGGAGATGTACAATACAATCTGCAAAAGTACAATACTGCGGCCTCTCTACAGATTATTTGCCATTCATTCAAACCGACCTTTATTACCTCTCTTATTGTATTCTGAATGTTTACAGTCTTCATTAGAGTTATGATTCCGCCTTGTGTTTTAATGCTTTGTTTTCTTCAGTTCATCCCATTCATAATTTTTGTTTTTGTGACTCAGTCTTTTAAGCCCTTTCTTTTGTATCTCCTTCCAGATACAATCTTCATATTAAATTGTCCCTCCTGGCCAGGTTTTTTTGTCCTAACATAATTTTTTTGCTAAGACACATAAGAGATATTGAAACGGGTACTTCAATGTGTAGGCTTGTAAGATAGCAAACAGATGATTTGTATCCTATGATCTAAAATAGAAACAAATGAGGATAATATGTTGTAGAAGTTAAAGTAGTTTAATAAAAATATATATTATAAAATGAAACTATCGCCAGAGCAAGCTTTTCCTTTGCGTTCGAATCTGTGCTCATTAATTAGCAATACATTTGTCAATTTTGTTATTTTATTTTTTTCTTATCCCTTCGTCTTTTACTCTCAATATGTCATTTATGTCTTTATATTGTTATACTTAAACCGGAAAAAATGGCTGAAAGAGGAGTCCTAACCTCCTCTAACCCTAAGCAGGACAATCCTGCAGCACTAAGTGCAAAGGGTAAATTAATTAATTATTGTTATACTTACTTGTCCTTATCTTGTGAGTGTATATTGTTATCACTCTATGATTAAATACCAAAACTATTGGAGTATCTTGATTTGAATTTAACATAACACGAGTATTTTACATTGAAAGATATTAAATAATTTTTTTAAATTTAATTTACTAACTGAGATCAGACGTTGGATGTTGCATGCAGAAAACACTGTCTTGTTAACTTCTGTTTACTCAGACACCACTTCACTCGGCCTGTACAAGATGTGTTAAAAATACTGAGAATAGTTTTATTACAATGTAATAAACTTGTCGGCCCCGTGGCTGAGACCGCTAAGCCAGTAGTGCCGTAGTGATCTCGGACCGTAGGGTCGCGAGTTCCAGTCCCGCCTCGGGCATGGTTATATGTATTCGTTCTTTCACCCCCTATCGTCACCATATTGTTTCATTCTGATACCATAACGAGAAATCCAATAGTGGTCGCTAATGACCTAGTAGTTCATACCACCTTAAGTAACAAAAAAAGTAATAAACTTACATAGAATTTGAATTAATATGCTTCAAAGTGGTGTCTTTGGCTAGCATTGCAGTTGTGCTAACGTTGAACCCATGACTGGAAGCATTATTTGAAGGCTTATTTCGGAAGGGCTTTCAGTTCCTCTGTTTATTTTCATTTCAATGTCAGGAATGGTGTCAAAAAAATTCCCATTAGCTCGTTTTATATTTTTGTGGAAGAGACACAAATCACAGGGTGCTAAATCTGGTGAGTAAGTAGAATGCGGACAGACAGGAACATTTTTACGGCCCAAAACGCGCAAGTCAAAGCGACATGTGGCACTGCGTGTTGTCGCGATGGAGAAAGATGTTATTGGCTCATTTTTCTGGTCGTCTTATTTGCAAATTCATTGAAAACTATTTGCAATTTGTCGTCTTAACTGTTAAAATGCTTTTCACGGACCTATACTAAACTTCTAATAGTCATTCATCTGTTTGAAAGAAAAGTATTTGCCACTTTTTGCATGTTTTCATCTGTTTTGCCAGGAAGAAGGACTGACCGTGACTCGTCTTCAACCGACTCATTTACGCTTTTAAATTCATCGTACCATTTGTAAGCGTCTTTACCACATTATCGTCATACATCGATTTTAATGTTTCATGAGCTTTATTGACACTTTTTTTGCAACTTGAAACTCAACGGTAATATGTTGTTCGAAATCCATTGTACACGATTGGCATTGTAAGCACGGCCTCTTTCTATGGTACTGGAAGCTGACTGACAAGTCAGAATATGTTAAAATCTAACAGTGTCCATGTCAGAGATCGGAGAGGCTATCGAACATACTAGGTCAAATGGATATAGGGTCAGCAATTGCTTCTATACAAATTTATTCACCGTTTTTTTACACCTCTTGTATTATCAAGTTATTCAATTTTATTCTTCGTTTACATATTAACCGCAACCCATCTTGTAGCTGACAACTACCGGGAGAGGTGAGCCATGACATCAATTGATGCCCCTGCAGTACCTCTGATCAGGAGGTCCTAGGTTCGAACCCCGAGGGTGGCAACATTTTCGGCAACACCTACATAGCTAGATGGAGTTCGGTCGTTGTCTGAAGGAAAGTTGTAACGGCTGCTCCTCTGATCGGTAGTCATCCGTGGTTTCTTTGATCAATATTAGGTGAATGCAGGAACAGTACCCTAACAAACGAGCCACAGACCGTGTGCGATCATTCCTTCCCCTTCCTTGCCCTATCCTCCCCCATTACGTACACACACATAGCGCCCCTTCCGACGTAGACACTCGTAGACACTCGCGATTCCGAGTGGTGCGACTGAGAGTAAAACATTGGTTTAAATGGAACGAGTGTCGGAGTCGCGTAGCATTGCCGCTCTGTGGCGGACCCTCGCCACGAACAGCCCGGGTGGGACACCGCTACCGCTCCGCGCTGCCGCTAGCAAAGCATTGGTTTAAATGGTGGTCTACACACTGGGACACTCGTCGTGGCATTTCAACAAAGAGAGCGTCCATGGATTCTCGGAAGTGTGAGAGAAGACTCTGCTGCGGTATCTTCGTTGGTCGTCGGCGACGCTTCGGCGAAACCTATCCTCTCCGAGCCCTCCCCGTCCAACCGTATTCGGCGGTGCGGCGGTGGCTTCCTGTGGTGGCCCCGTAGGAAGTGCCCTTCTGCTTATCGTAAGCGCGCTAGTGTCCTACGTGTGAAGGAGCCCTAACATGCACTGCACTACCACACATGCCCGGAGACCTGGCCGAAGCTTCGAGCTTGTCCCGGCTGGGGCGGTGTTGCGCTGGGGGGAGACACCCCGGCGTATGCCGGTGTGGTCCCTAGTTTTGCTCTCCCAGACGTAAAAGTACAGCTGGCCCTCCCCCTCTTAAAATATTACTACTCTGTATTAATGTAGATTGAGTGGTTAGGCGGAAGAGCAGTCCCTATGGCGTGAGCCTCGCCATTAACAAAGACATTATTATTATTATTACTTTTCCATTACATCACGACTAAAGATGTTATAAGTCGGCTGAATATAAAATCTACTCCAGGTTGCAACCAGCTACCTAAGGAGTAGATCTAGGGACTATCGGTGCCTCTACAGTACTTTGCGCAAAATGTGGGCTGTTCCAAATAAAGCTATTTCTTGCACTTCCCAGTCCTTTGAATTACCTGGGAGTTTAGACAAGTTCTTACTCAAATTTTGCGGAACAAATCCCAGAGCTCCGATAACTATCGGTACGACCTGTGCTTTTACGCCCCACATTCGGCTGATCTCGATTTCCAAACTCTTGTATTTAAGACGTTTCTCTGCCTCCTTGGTAACGACGTTTTGATCGCAAGGTACAGCAACATCGACAAGTAAACATGATTTTTTCTCCATATCCCGGATGACTATATCCGGTTTGTTTGCTGCTATCGTGCGATCAGTTTGAATTTGTTGGTCGTACAATATCGTACACAATCCAACAGACGTCACCGGTTTCGGTGAGTGTTCGTACCACTTGGGGCATGTGTTTGGAACTTCGAGGGCGGTACAGATCTGCCAGTGGAGGTAGCTACACACCCTGTCATGTCTTTTAAGGTATTCGGTCTTTGCTAGAATTGGACAAGCTGAGACAATATGATCAATGGTTTCTACGTGTTCCTGACAAATGCGGCATTTATCATCTTGGGAAATTTTGAGAACCGCTTTATCATAATGTCGTGTTCTCAAGGCCTGATCTTGGGCAGCTATTACAAGTGCTTCCGATTCTGGCTTCATTCTTCCCCTTTTAAGCCACATAAATGATTGATCTTTATTGATCTGCACCTTGTCCATTCTTTTTAGGTATTGTCCGTGGAGTGGTTTGTCTCTCCACGATTTCTTTAACATTTTCTGTGTCTCAAATTTCATGTTAAGTAGCATCAGAAGTTCAGTGTCTCTGTCATTCTGGGTGTCTTGCATAGTCTTGTTCGCAATGCTTCTCGCTACACTTACAATGCCTCTGTTTCCCATTCTTCGGTCAGATTTCATGACCTGCCTCATTAGTGGGTCATCTTGATGGCTGACTACATACTTTCCCATCCCGGTTATTGCATTGTGCCAGGAGGCTTCAATTTGTCTCAGGCCTCTTCCTCCTTCCTTACGTGACACATAAAGTCTATGTACATCAGCTCGGGGGTGGGCGACATGATGCATTGTAAGCAGTTTTCTGGTTTTTCGATCCATGATGCGAATTTCCTGTTCAGTCCAGTCTACTAGTCCGAAACTGTATTCGGCTACAGGCACCGCCAAACTACCTATTGCTGATATTTTATTCCTTGAGTTCAGAGCGGACTGCAGGACAAGTCTCACTCGTCTATAATACTCCCTGCGAATTCTCTCTTTCATTGTGTCGTTCGAGATGGTCTCACATTCTTCAATGCCCAGATATTTGTAAGTTTTACCTGGCTCAAGATCTTGAATCACAGTGTGTCTATCAACTTCAATGTTCTCTGACGTTGTCATTTTGCCTCTTTTTAAGTTGACTTTTGCACACTTGTCAAGACCAAACTTCATGCAGATGTCATTGCTAAATTCACTGATGACAGACAGCATTTGGGAGAGAATCGCTTCATTCTTAGCAAACACTTTAAGATCATCCATGTAAAATAAATGTGATACAGGCCTTTCATCACCATGGAGCTTGTAACCAAAGTCAGTGTGCGACAGCTGTCTTGACAGAGGAATCAAACTAATGCAAAACAACAGAGGGGATAGTGAATCTCCTTGAAAAATTCCCCTGTTAATCTGAATACTTCTGGTTTCTACTACTCCCTTTCCGCTGTTGATTAGTAACCTGGTGCTCCACGACTTCATACTAGCCTTGCAAAACTCAACAAGTCTAGGATGAAATCGATAGATCTCCAGGGTCTTCAAAATCCAATCGTGTGGTACACTGTCAAAGGCCTTCTGGTAGTCAATCCAAGCCATGCTTAAATTACGTTTTCGTTTCTTTACATCATTCAAAATTATTTTATTCAGAAGCAAGATTTACTTACAGCCATAGGAACCTTTACGACATCCTTTCTGTTCAACTGGCAACAGATGGTTCTTCTCTAGGTGCCTATACATTTTGTCAGCAATGGCTGCAGTTATAAGTTTGTACATAACTGGCAGGCAAGTAATTGGCCTGTAGTTCTTCGCCAAAGAGCTGTCTCCTCCTTTGGGTAGCAAATACGTGATGCCGCGAGTGAGCCATTCGGGGAGTTCGTTAGGGTTTTCTAAAATTTTATTAACAGCCTTTGCAAGATGAGAATGTATTGCTGTTAATTTCTTAATCCAATAAATCTGGATCTTATCAACCCCAGGGGATTTCCAGTTTCCCATATTCTTAATTGTTTGGCATAGGTCCTCTTTCGAGAATTCTTGAACATGTTCCACTGTTTCCACGAGTCCATTGGCAGCATCAACTTCAGATTGGAGCCACGATGCGTCTTTGTTGTACGATCTGGTTTCCTCCCAGATTCCTGACCAAAATGTTTCGACGTCATCTTTTGAAGGAGTAACAGCTCTGCCATTCGGTTTTTGTGTCAGATAGCGATAGAATCTCTTCGCGTCTGTTTCAAACAACCGGTTCTGTACACGGAAATCGATTCTACGTTTGTACCGTCTTATTCGTTGAGCCCATGCTTGGATTTTTTCTTTTAGCTTTTCAGCTACTATTAGCCTTGTTGTGTCATTGTCAATTAGGAATTTTTGTTCAACATGGAGTATTTTTTGTTGAACTTTATACGTGTGGTTTGACTTAGAAGATGCCTCGGCTAGGAGTGATATTTCACGCCGTGTGTCGGCTATCCGCTTCATAATTCTTTTCATCCATGGAGGTACGGAGCTTTTTACTCTGTCTGGCTGTCGGCCATCGGTGTTCTTAGCTGGCCCCAAGATTATCTGAGATACTAGATATCCAGTTGCATACACGATGTGATTGATTTCAGTAATATCTAGATCTCTACTTGAGGCCTGCACAACCTCATTTAAGACAGAATTCGCTGTTTCTATCACTCTCTTAGCTTTAGCATTTTCGTAAATTCTCCTCAACGGTGCACGAGATTCGAATGGAAGTAGACGAACTCTCTCTATCTCGCGTCGGAGGAGGTTCCGCATCATGTCCTTATCGTGTGACTCATGGCCAGATGAATTTTCACCACTGACGAATGTTTCATTTGGAAGAGATGAACCTTGAAGGGGATCATCGTTTTCAGGGATATTAGATGGTTCTAAATGTTCGTCATGTGGATGGTTTGATCGATGAACATACTCTGCGTTTCTCTGGATGTCTGCAAGTTGTTCTGATGTGAATTTTCCACTGCTGAGTATGTATCGTCGTTGACTGGCAAGCTTCTTTGAGTCTAGGGTAGGTCTCATATCTGGGTTCCGCTCTCTCCATATCTTAAAAACTTCTATTTCTGAGCCCCCATTTTTCGCTTTTGCATAGTAAAAGCACCACATCACCTCCATTAATTCATCCCGGGTCCATCTCTGACGATGGCTTCGAGCTACTGCCGGCTCTGGGTCCCTGGGACTAACATCCGTGGGATAGCCAGATGTCGACAGGGTGACATTAGCTCGGTTTCTGAGCAGGTATGGGACATTGGTAGAACAAGGCACGTTAAGGTTCATTACATTGCTTGTTCTATTCATTTTGCTCATTGGTTTCAAGTGAAGATTCGCAGGTAGCAAGTTCGAGTTCACAGATCACATTTAACCTTTGGGTTGTTTCCTGCGATCCGTTACTGCGACCCACAGTGGCCTCGGGGCATCCCCCCGCAGGGCCCAGCAAGGGGTCCCTCCGATCGCCAGTCGGCATTACTAAACCCTACGGGATTTTCACTGACTGCTGAAGGCAGCCTCCTTCGCTGGCTAATGCAAGGTTCGGGCCTCCACTCTAATCAGTGGCCTGGTGTGCCAACCCAGTTTCTCTCCTGTACCCTCCATGGGCCGATAACAGGAAGTCCAAAGGTTCATGACCCTTCCCCCTCTGCTTACTCCCCACTCTCCTCAAAATGGAGTACTTCTTCGTCTGACCCCTCACCTTCAACCTATTCAGCAAGGGAGGCCCTACCAGTAGCTAGGCTACCACTGACATAGCTCTCAGGCTCATGGGGGTACTCAAGCTCCACCACCAACTCCAAGGTCGTGTACTCCCTAGGTGGAGTTATTATTATTATTATTATTATTATTATTATTATTATTACTACAGTTCTGTCTCTGGATAAAATCTCAGGATTGAGGTAACCGTACGGGCTCTTGCCAAGTAACGGCCCTTTTCGATGTCGAAGCAGGATTACATGTATTAGGCATGAGTAATACTATTGTTGAGGAACTTTCTGACTATTGCGCAAGTATTGAGGATGGCAACTTTCTGTAACTCCATGTACACTGTCTTTGGCATTTTCAACTGTTGTAGGCTGTTATGCAAAGTTGTTGGGATGACACCAGTTGTGGACACAATGATGGGTACTGTGTAAACTTTCTCCATTTTTCACTGTTCTTTTATTTCTATTGCTAAATCAGTGTATTTGGATACCTTTTCTGTGTGAGAGGACTGAAGATTGTGTGTGTTTGGGATTGCGATATCAATTAGGTAAGTGATTCTGTTAATTTTATCAATTAGCGTAATGTCCGGCCTATTGTGTACTATCATCTTGTCTGTAATAATAGTTCTGTCCCAATATAGCTTGCATGCAGAATTTTCCATCACAGTTGTTGGTGTGTACTTGTAATATGGCAGCTTGTTTTCCAGAAGCTCACTGTCTATTGCAATCCTTTGGTGAATAATTTTGGCTACCTGATCATGCCTATGTTTGTAATCGGTTTGGGCTATGGCTTTGCAGCCAGATGTGATATGTTGAATTGTCTCGCTGGACAGATGACACCTTCTACATAAATCATTTCCCAGAGTTGAATCTTTAAGGATGTATTTACGATAATTTCTTGTGTTGATGACTTGATCCTGGATTGCTATCATCAGTCCCTCGGTTTCGGCAAACAAATCGCCACGGGAAAGCCAGGCGTTCGACGCTTCCAAGTCGACATAGGGCTGTTCCAGATCGTGGCGATGTCTCCCATGAATTATTTTTTGTCTCCAGGACTGGTATTTGTCAGGTGGCTCAGTTGCAGAGCTTAATGAATCATGATCATAGTGGTGCAAATTTAGTGGCGTGAGTTTGCTATCTGCTAGTACTATTGCTTTATGTAAGGACGAGTCGTTTTTCTGCGTGACAAAATATTCTTGAAGTGCATGAATTATTTTGTTGTGAAGGTTTGTAATGTCTATTATGCCGCGACCTCCTTCCTGACGAGGTAGCTTAAGTCTTTCTATTGATGAGTTGGGGTGGTGCACTCTATGCTTGGTTAGAGCTGTTCTTGTTTTCCTTTCGATATTTTCCAGATCAGTTTTGGTCCAGTGGATGATACCAAAAGAGTAGGTGAGAAGAGGTACGGCAAATGTATTGATTGCTTTAAACTTGTTTTTCCCATTGAGTTGACTTTTCAGAATTTTGGTCAATCTGATCATATATGTTTTCACGAGTGTTTCTCTAATCACTCGGTGTTCAATACGTCTGGATTGAGCGAAACCCAAATATTTATAGGTATTTATTATTATTATTATTATTATTATTATTATTATTATTATTATTACACCTGGTTGGCATACAGGGAGGTCGGCACCGGATCTCACCATCTAGCGGGGGAAGGGCAGCGCCATCTCTCGAGGAAAAATGCACTACATTTACGGGAATAATGCAATAGACGCTCTCCGAATCACTAATCGATAAATAGTTAACTACCTCGAAGTGAGAATGTACTGTCAAATAAAGGAAATCATAACGTTCCTTTCTTAATGTTAAATTATTCATGCGAGAAAAAAAATGCTCGTCATTCACACTCGTTAACTACCACAGTCGTACAAACACACACTCGGGGTTCGTAGATGCGACAATGTTGACGCAGTAATGACACTCTCACATCAGTGTTTTTCTCATTAAAGAGAGTCAAAATGACTCGTTCCCATGATTAGAAGCCATCCAATTTTCTCCTCCGTTTCCCAGACCACGCTAAACCTCTCCAAACTCCGAATTATCTTTGACCACATCGGCAACCACTTTGGTTCCAGAGTTCTCCGCATCCAGCAGCTCTCACGTACAGACTCGCCGCGCTGGGCCACGCTAGACTGACACACACGTGATTTACGGCGAATGCTCAGTGTCGCTTGTTTCTCGCGCGACCGCCTCCGCAATGCTTCTCGTGCTACGCGCATGCGGCATCCCGTCCGGTGATCTCAAGTGCATGACCGATTTGATGGAGATTCCCTTGTCGCGGATGTGCTTTCGTGTGTGTGCGCCAGCGCTCGTGCCGGGAGAGATGGCTTAGTGCATCAACCTGATGTCACTGCAGACCCTCTGACCCGGAGGTCCTAGGTTCAGGATTTTCAACACTAGCTGGTGTGCTAGGTCGCATTCAGTCGCTGTCTGGACGAGAATTCTAGCGGCCGGCTTCTCTGATCGGTAGTTTGCCGTGGTTTCTCCTATTAACACCAGGTGAATGCCGGAGCAGTACCCTAACAAACGGGCCACGGACCGCGCGCGCCTTTTGTCTTCCTCTTCCTTGTCCTCTTCTCTCCTCTTACACACACACTTACACTAACATGCACTACACTACCACACATGCCGGGAGACCTGTTGGGAACTTGTCCCGGCTGGGGCGGTGCCCCGCTGGTGGGAGATACCTGGTTGGGGGGAAACCGCTAGTCGACGGTAGGTCGGCGCCAGATCTCGCCATTCAGCGGGAAAAAGATGATCGCCATCTCCTGGGGGAAAACACGCAATACACTTACGGGACTAATGACCTAAGTAGTTGACGCGCCCGGAAACACAATCAATCAATCAATCAATCAATCTCAGCGCTCGTAGCGATGGAATTATATGGTGATGTTCGTTTATGGCACAGGAGATGAGCGATTCACAAAAGCTGAGTTTTTGCGTACTTCTTAGAAACAGAAGGGTCTAGAAGAGGAAAGTTTGTGAAGTTCGCTTTTTGAGTAATTTCATAATACTGTATGTTGATTTTCTGTAACATTTGTTGACATTCCAATCAAAATCTTGCAATGATTTTACATGTTCTTTATTTAAACTCTTATGACTATTAAAACCAATTTGTAGTATTCGATTACTGAAAGATCCTGAGGTACAAACTTTAAATCTTTTTTGTCTGTACTTACTTTGGCATATTTCAAAAATGGTGCTAATTCTTTGGCTTTCATAATGGTAAGGCGATCATCAGAGGTGGATGATTATTTATTTACTTACACAACATCAGTGCTCCAACAAAGTTGTTGACAAACTCTATGTGACGTATGAGGGAGAAGTATATTCTGTGCATTTTTTTAAACTTCTAGGATATCTATTCTCCGCTCAGTCTTTTACTACGTCCAAGTAAATATGTATCAGTATAATTGATAATAGTAAAACTACATGATGATTTTCAGAAGCAAAGCAATGCGCCATCTCAAAATTTGCTTGATGGGGCAAGGGAATGAAATGGAAAATAGATAGAGATGAGCTGATTGAGCCAGAAGCTGTAGCATAATAATTGTTAAATGCACATTTAGGATTTTAAAAGTATCATTTTACCCATGATAATAATTTATTAGTTACAGTTTGTACAGACTGTAACTAATAAATTATTATCATGGGTAAAATTAATATTATAATATTTTTAAACTAAGTATAATAACAATTACGCACCCGAAAAGGTTTTACTTTACATGTAAACTTGTGTATTGTGTTTACTAATTTGGTAATGTCATCAGGCAATGTATTGTTGAAAAACATGCAAGTATTATGTGCGGATGTTTGTACTGAGCTCTTGGTAATTAATGAGATGAATTATTATCAATGGAATGATGGTTAAGATAGGAGTCTTATGATCGAGTGAGTCACCACCGAAACCGCTAGACATTTTTGTCCACATACTTTGGAGACGTTCGAAAACCTGGCGTCACCGTACTAGGCATGTCTTGAATGCCATCTCCAAACACCAACTTCTCTGTGCCCTCTGTCGGCAGGGTGTGGCGTATCCAAGTCTTGGCCTATGCAAAGGTGCAGGAGCCATTGTCATTCACTGACGGCCGCCCTTGCAATCCGGGCAGCCGCCGCGGGAATTACGTCTTGTGCTTTAGATATTCGACTTTCCGGGAGACCCTGCATCCTCGGCAGTTTCCGCACTTCTGGTTTGAGAGATTGGTGATACTCTCTTACTAAAGCGATAATTAGTGATGGTCGGTTTAAATCATCTTAAGTTAGTTTCTTTTAATTCTTCGCAATGAGAAAGACAGTCTTCAACTATAAAACTGTACATTGTCATTATATATTTGACTAAATTCATTAGTATAATATAATTATTACGGTAATTATTATAATTATATCAATATAATTATAATAATGATGTATATTGTGTCATATTAATATATTAGTAAAATTATAATACAATTTTAACTATTATAATTATTAATATTGAATGAAATAAAAATGTTAATAGCAAATATTTCGTGATTTGTATGCTACAAATCACCACATCACACAACCCTTAAGCTTGCTATTCTCTGCCCTTATGACATCCTTTTCCAACTACCTAATTATTATCAAACTTCTGCACAGGTTTTCATTATGAGGCATTTTAATTAAGATCTCTTAGCCGTTTATCCTAAACTCATATCTAGAAGATACATTTTTCAAACAACCCTCTTTCATCTTTCATATATTTATACTTTTTAGTTTCTTTATCCGTAACCTACAGTTCTTATTTTCCAATAACCTCTTCCTTAATTTATTAAATATCATTCCAGACGACTTAAGTATTACTACTACTTCCTCTCGTTAGACAACGTGGGGATGAGAATCCAATGACACTTTGGCATCTGTGCCTAGAACGCAGCGTCTTCTGCACAGCCACGTATCTACTGACTCCGTTCACGGAAAGCTAGGATTTCAACCCACCCTTCTATTATTTTTGGCAAACACGTAATTCAAGTGGGTTAATGTGACACATGTGGAATGCGCGTTTACAATTTCAAATACTTTAGTAGTTTAAGTGAAGAAAGTGAGTCAGTGAGTCAAGATAAGTATCAGTAGTATGAAGTATCATAAGAGTGAAGTTAAATTTATTGAAAAAGTTTTCGCTGGCACCCCTGAAGGGTGTTTTATGCTATTCCTGAAGTCCGTTGCCCAGAATACTCCGTCGACGTGTAAGAGCGCAACTGAATTGAACCAAATTGACCGTATTACGTAAACTACGATTTTTTATTGCTAAGCTAACTTGAACCAAGGACCTGTACATTCACAAGAAGAGCTTTTTGAATGCGCTCTCATTATATCTTTTATACAGCGCATTTCGTACTTTTAACCATCAGCTTTAGCCGTTTGTCAAAAAGATACTTTCGCCTCTATCGTCCGCCGTTTAATTGTTTGCCAAAGCATCACTGCTCCCTGTGGTGTCACAGACGCATCTGGTGCGTGTGTTTCCAATTAACTCGGTACTCTTTATAACTCAGTAAAATGTCTGTATCATGAAAGTCGTTAATAGCTATTTATACAACTAGCGAATAAAACAGAGATTTATCAACGAGGGACCTAATTTCCCGAGTTATGTACGCTACTTCGTTAGTTGGTAATATGTCTCCGTAGTAGATAGCAATGTATTACGGCTCCAAAGTATATATAGCGAATATTTCGTTGCTGCATCAAGTTAATGAACTAAAACACTGCAATATGAAAATTAGAGATGACGTGGTAAATACACGGTTTATTATATATTAATTATGTTAATTATTATATATTAATTAGTTTTAAAACACATTGTTGCAATTTTACTTCCAGTTGAGTCAAATGTTGGTCTCTTAGCATATTATTGCTAAATATATTACTATATAATATCCTTAGTGTCGTAAAACCCGTATTATACGAAGAAATTCGACTGTATTAAGCAAATAAAACCAATTTTCCTCTTTACTGTGAATTCGTGTTAACGTATGTGCAAAATAACGATATTTAGTATGCTTTTTGTTTACGAATTTGTAATTTCATTCTGAAACACGATCTTCGTTATCAATATTTTGAATTATTAGTATGGGAAAATTATTCATTTTCCCCATTAACCAAAACTCTTTTATAACAAAGGGCATTTTGTAATTATAATAAATGGACCTTGATTTAGTTCATATAAATCTCGACTTTTCTCTTAAGTTTCATCTACTGTTACACACTATGAAGTTACTTTTAAATGACGATTTTTCGAGATATAAGATATTGAGCAAGAATGAGTGTCAACACTTAAACATATTTAATTGTGATACAGTTCTGAAGCGATGACTGATTATTATGAAAATTGGGATTCATATTCGTGAATAAAGATAGATATTAAATAGCAAAATAAAAATGTTTGACAGAAACGTAAAAAAAACAAGCAGTTATTCACAAATAGAAGCTCTCGTAATAGAAACTCACACTGTCAGAGTTAGACATCCGCTCGAACATCAACAAAATTCAAAACATCGCCCGGAAATATGGAAATCCGCCTCGACACGACAAGTATTTCACGGAAGAAAACTGCCAGCTTCATAGCCGCTATCGAATCGCAGTCGCGTTTCAGGCTCATTTCCCCAAACAGAGCGGGCAGAATGGAAATACCGTCCCACGCAGAAATGAACAACGCCGCCCCTTTCAACGTCCCCGCACAAAAGCTTGCACAGCCATCCACACTCCGCGCTGCCGTTCTCCGAACACCACCACCACCGCCACCACCTCCACCTCCGCCACCGCCACCTCCACCACCTCCGCGACCGCCACCGCCACCGCCACCGCCACCGCCACCGCCACCGCCACCGCCACCGCCACCGCCACCGCCACCGCCACCGCCACCGCCACCGCCACCGCCACCGCCACCGCCACCGCCACCGCCACCGCCACCGCCACCGCCACCGCCACCGCCACCGCCACCGCCACCGCCACCGCCACCGCCACCGCCACCGCCACCGCCACCGCCACCGCCACCGCCACCGCCACCGCCACCGCCACCGCCACCGCCACCGCCACCGCCACCGCCACCGCCACCGCCACCGCCACCGCCACCGCCACCGCCACCGCCGCCGCCCCCGCGCGCCGCCGCGCGCCGCCGCCGCCGCCGCCGCCGCCGCCGCCGCCGCCGCCGCCGCCGCCGCCGCCACCGCCACCGCCACCGCCACCGCCACTGCCGCGGCCGCCGCCGCGGCCGCCGCCGCCGCCGCCGCCACCGCCACCGCCACCGCCATCGCCACCGCCACCGCCACCACTGCCACTACCACTACCACTATCTCCTCCACCACCATCACCACCACCACCACCACACCTCCGCTTGCCTGCGGTGTGTCCCCCACACACAGAATGAGGAGGGCGGAGCAGCGGTTTTGAGGGTCAACATCAACGGCCCCTGTGCCCGGAACGAAACACTGCCCTCCCTGGCGGCTCCAGCCCCCCTTCTATGCACACACATTAACTCCGCCAGTCCGACCATTCCGCGCCGCGATTCGCCTTTTTTCGAGCAAAGCTAATCATTCCCTCGTTAAACTCAGAGAGGCCTAATTTTCTATTTATCAAATTTCGCTCCATCCGGCGGAAGGGATTGGCCGCAGGGTTTTCGGCGGCGGGCGCTATTCGTCGATGAGTCGAACAAACTGGACGAAAGGGAAGCGAGGAGGGGGAAATATACGTGTTACGAACTGTCACGTGACACGTGAGTAAAATATTTACGAGTTCGGAATTACCGAACGAATATTTGCACCGCTCGGAAAAACATTTTAGTCGCATTGCTGTGACGCACTCTGGTTCTAGAAACGCGATTATCTGGACCTGTCCAGGTTTCAGATGGCGATTTAATCAGCATGGTCGATTGCTTTAGCAGGAGTTCATTGTTAAAATGCGTCACGAATTCTGTTGCTTTGTTCTTACTTATTTTAGAATTTGCTGATTAATGGAAAAATATGGTAAAATGTGATTGACTTTGGTTCTTATATTTTTAGTTCTGTGCGATATTACGATTATGAAAACGATATTAACTGAAATGGGATGAGACAGTTAAGTTGTAACGAATTTGAAATTTGTTAACGAATATTTGTTTTGAGTAAGAAAATCATATTATGATACCAATTTCACCGTTAGTGTGATACTTTTATATTTGTGGTTTGAGACATAAGGATTCATTCAAAACTATCGTACGTTATGAATCAGTGAATCTTTTGAGGAGGGTTTTTCTCCTATAAAATGTCATTCGCGGGATGATATATTTGCCTTGCTTTTCTGTCTTAAGGTATCTGTCTTGAGACAGCATGTTCGTAGATGTTTCGCGAGTGAGATTTTGTTTGTTTGTTTTTTAAATTATTTAGCATGATTAACATGTTGTATATAAAATGATGTATATTTAAATGCAACTGAGTATAACATGGGCAGGGTACGTTACGTAAATGTATGTGATGTAATGAAGAAGCAGCCATTTCAAGAAAAAAGCATGATAACTTAATGATATTCTTGGGTTCTAGATCTAATTATTGAGAGGGCATGTTTCATGAATAAACATCTAATAGCAGCTATTGCTATAAAAATAAATTTCGATTTCGTAAATGATCTTGTATCCGTCATGTAGTTTAACACATATTTGTAATTGTTGTCATGAAGTCGCATTCAAAGTGAGATGACCTAGATAATAAAACATGGATCAAAATCGAGCAAATGATGAGTTGCGTTTCGGAGGGTTGAAACGCCACCACGTGACCTAACGCGAGCGCGGAAGTCGATCGGCGGCCTGGCGGAGGCCGCGGCGGCGCCAGCACGAAAGGAATCGTTCCCGGAAGCGGCCCTGGCGCCGCCATTAGGTAATGAGAGCAATGAGCGGTGCGTCGACCCGGCAGCGGTGGCGCTGATGGTGGAGGAGGTGGCGGCGGTGGCAGTAGTAGACAGCGACTGGAAAAAAATGTAGTATGAATCGTCAAAATATTTACATAAATATGCTATAAAAACGGTAAGAATATGTAACAAATAAGTAAAATCGGACATAATATGTAATATTAAAATACTCTAATTAGAAAACTCACTTACACAATATGAACTTGCACTTATGAAAAATTTCCTGTACAAATTTTAAAAACAATGCAAACGTTTTAAAAATCATTTGGGAAGCCCAAATTGATTCACGCTTGCTCCATACAATTTTCCCATCAGTAGTAAAACCTTCGCCTATCGAGAAATAAAGTTGTGCAGCCAGATTAGACGCAATAGGAGCTATCGTACAAACTGGCGAAGTCTACGACCAGCAAACAATCACTGCAGCGTGGAATATTTTCATCGAAGTGTTCCACGACGGCAATCAAGGTTAAAGGTCGCCAAACGCGGCGTCAATAATACTTTACACACCTAAAGGTGAGAATGATCTGTCGCTGATGCACACTTCCTGACACTGAGATACCTGAAGCAGGCGCGTCAGACAGTAATCCGACCGCGTCTTCACGAATCGTACCTCGAAGTAGAGAACGCAGTAGCACGCAGTAATAACGTAGGAAAAGATGCTGAATTTTTTGAAAATGCTTCTTTTCATAAACTATGTAAGAAAATTGATAGAATAAAAAAAATATATTGCGAAAACAGCAAAATATGTAAAATATGTAACGAAAAAATTGGTTACTGTGTTAGGATAGCGACAATTCGTAAGGATTAAAATTTTGAGAACTGTACGTAGTAAAACAAAAAAATATAATTACATAAAAATCATGTCTGTAGTAATAGCAATTATGATGGTAGCAGTGAAGGCGATAGTGGAAGCGGTCCTGATGGTGGCTATAGTGTTAGAAGGGGCGGTGATGTCGGAATCGAGGACAAATGCAGGGTCAGGGTGTGTTGATAGACGCATCAGCTGTGGCGTAGGCAAAAGCGATATTGTGGGTGGTGACGGTTGTGGAGGTAGTGAGGCTGGAGGAGAAAGTGGAGTTGGAAGTGGAGATGGAAGCATCGGCAGAAACACAGGCAGAGGTGAAGATGGAGGTAGAGGCGGAGAGGAAGGTGGAGACGGAAAGGAAGATGCAGGTGAATGTGGAGGCGGAGGCGGCAGCGGCGGAGGCGGTGGCGGCGGAGGAGGTGGCGGCGGGAATGGTGGCAGTGATGGAGTTGGAGGTGGTGGTGGAGATGGAAGTGAAGATGGAGGAGGCGGCGGGGAAGTAGTTAGCGAAGGTAGCGGAGGTAGCGGTGGTGGCGATAATGGAGGTGGTGGTGGAGATGGTGAAGAGGGAAGTGAAGCTGGAGGTGGTGGCGAAAGTGGAGGTGGAAGCAGTGATAAAATCAGTGGCGGGGGAGGATGTAGCGGCAGATAGACGCGGAAGCGGAGGTGGAAGCGGAAGAGGAAGCAGGGGTGGCGGTGGTGGTGGCCGTGGGCAGGGCGGTGGCGGGGGGGGAGGGGGAGGCAGAAAAGGAAGCTGTGGTGACGAGAGAGCTGAAGACAAAAGTAGAAGTGGTGCCGAGAAGGCATGCGGAGCACTTTGGCACAAGCACGACAAGGGTAGCGCCTCTTCCAGGAATAGCCGGCAGAACACCACCGCAGACGCCAGACGCTACACGCCAGAGTCACTCAACGAAGAACAGGCTGCAAAGAGCGAGAGAGTGCCCGGTTTACAAAACAACTCAGACGCCTTCACGTACTTTCTTTGCATTGTAAAGCTCTTGCAAACCTTCTAAAGCCCCCACGGGAACTCCGCCTTCATCTTAACGACCAGTAGGAAGCGTGCGAGACCGTGTCCATTTCACAAAACCTTTGCAGATGGTACTGAAGTTGTGACAAAAATATCTAACGTGGTCCTCTTGTTAGTTTTACAATTGGCATAAGTTAATCTATTTCTTCTCACAGAAATGTAATTATAATCTAATTCTTGTGCTTTGGACCGTTCATCCGTTAGTGTGCTGCAGTGTAATGTTTATTGCGAAAACAAATAACTTAGTAAATTATCAATATATTTTTATCATAATTTTCAATATCCCAATCATTTGGCAACAGAGTGCAAGACGTTGCCCGGATTAGAAACTACCCGCAGCTCTCAGCTCTCATTTTCTCTCAGCTTTATTGTTTAGGTATGCAAATCGGACATTAGTAAAGTCTGCCAGAGTGCGTTGTCTTCTATTGCCAAGCTCTGCTGTATCAGAGTTTCTACCTAAGTTACTTTACTTTTCTCAGAGAATCAGCAAATTACGGTTGGTGTTAATCCGTTAAAAAATGTATCCGTATCACTAATCATATAAAATTAGCTAATCGTCAATTGGATGGAACGATATAGTGCATCGAATCAATGTTGTCACTTGTTTTCATTGTATTCTGAAGGCTGCGGCGGACTTCAGATTTTCATCCCAACATTACTTTCAACTGTTAATTTTTTGTTGAAAGTTACCGATCAAAACGAATATTTGTAAATCCAATTTGTGAAAAGTTTATTGTGATAAGATACAAGTAATTACTTAATTTTTAAAAATCTTATCCTTCACTATAATAATCTTTTTTACGCAAAAGTGTATATGAAAATATAGTATCTGTCTTACCTCACGGAGATTTTGAAAAATAGCTGCGAAGAATTGCTATCTCGAACTCCGACAACAAACGAATCATATCTGAGACCCCAATACCAGAAAATTACAACAAAGTAAATTTCTCGTAATTAAGAGAAAACGAATATATAAATAATCCTACAATATTTAATATCAGATGTGGGTGCTCTAAAAACGAATTATCTGCATACGAAGCAAAACAGTTAATTTCATCTGTCGGAAGGATTTAACGAACATAGAGCCATATATTGCCTTTGCAATTCCTTTGCACTGTGGTGGGCAGTGGCTGACCCGGGGCCGGCGAATGCTCACCCGGGAGCGGCAAGATTGCTTCTGCGAGCGCCCGCGCGGCGCTGGCGCCAGAAGGCATTCGCGTTGCGTCACGCGGCTTCGACGCAGTCGAATCCCCGCAGCACTCAGCCGTCTCATCAACTTCCCGCCGGGGACACTGCGCCGCACCGCATCGCCGCCGCCCCTCCCGGCACAGTGCCACGCCCTGCCTTCAGCAATGACCGCCCAGGCGACACTCGGCCTGCCTGTCCCACCCGCCCGCCTGCTCCCTACACACCCGCCTGCCCACCCGCCTGCCCACACGCCCGCCCGCCCGCCTGCCCACCCACCTGCCCACCCGCCTGTCCACCCGCCTAACCACCCGCCAACTCACCCGCCTGCCCACCCGCCTGTCCAACCGCCTCTCCACCCGCCTGCCCACCCGCCTGTCCACCCGCTTGCCCACCCGCTTGCCCACCCGGCAGCTCACCCACCTACCCATTCACTTGCCCACCCGCCTACCCATCCGCCTGCCCACCCGCCTACCCATCCGTCTGCCCGCCTGCCAGTGTATTTTCCTATAATCTTACAAGAAATTTAAAAAAAATTGAAGCCATTTTTGAGAAAATGTTGAAAATGTCACTGCGCCTTCAAGTAAATACCCCCAAATTTTAAAAAGAATGTTTTTCAAAATCTCAAGTCTTCCACTCGATCAAAATCGAATGGGCAATACCCATTTTGAAAAAAATCTTACATGTGGTTTAGGCGCTAGTAAGGTTGGGAGATGGTCAGACTAACGGACGTCTGACATTGAAAACAAGATTTTTCGGTATCAGGGACCCCAAAACGTGTATTTTCGTTAAAATCTCTAAAACGATTCTCAGCAGCATTACATAACATTCTCTACACTACGTTAATTACCCTGTACATACGTGCGTATACGAGAAAGTAAAAACGCCCCCTCCTCTTAGCGCACCAGCCCACAAAGCTCATTTTACGTTCGTCTGTTTGTCAGTCTGCCCGCCCGTCCGTTCGTCCGTCCACCCGTCTGAACGTCCGTTCGCCCACACGCCCGTCTATCCTCCAGTTCATCCGCCAGCCCGTCGGGAGTCCGTCCGCCCAGCCCCTCGCCTGCCCGTCCTCCTGTTCGCCTATCCCCCGTCCGCCCCCTCGTCCTCCCACTCGTCCTCCCGCTCGTCCGCCCGCCCGTCCACCCGTGCGTCCGTCCGCCCGTCCGCCCGCCCGTCAGCCCGTCCGCTCGTTCGTCCATCCGTCCGTCCGTCCGTCCGTCCGCCCGCCTGTTCGCCCGCCCGCCCGCCCGCCCGCCCGCCTGCCTGTTCGCCCGCCCGCCTGCCTGTTCGCCCGCCCGCCTGCCTGTTCGCCCGCCCGCCTGCCTGTTCGCCCGCCCGCCTGCCTGTTCGCCCGCCCGCCTGCCTGTTCGCCCGCCCGTCTGTTCGCTCGCCCGCCTGTTCGCCCTTTTGTATCCAGCCACCTGGTCGCCCGCCCGCCCTGTGCACCCGGTGTGGGACGCTTTAGTTTTCTGTGGAAAATCCGCTGGCGACTGGCAACTCGTAACAGCTCTCGAAAGATGCAGTTGACGGAAGGTTCACTCAATTATGAGGTGAGTTCGGCGCTCACTGAACTACTTAATGTGCAGCATGAGATGAGATGTTCAGAGTAAGATATCGCAAAGCACGCGAGCATATGCACTAAAACCCAACTTACTAAGTAACACAAAGTACTAAAACAGAAAGTACTAAAACACAAGCATGTTGAATTTATTATTTTAAGTTGGCATGTCTGCCAAGTAAAACATTTACCAGAAGGTCTTCAAACTTTGTTCTTTCACACTCTTCTCATGTGTGCAATCGCTTTATGAATTCACAGATTACTTCGATGTATTTAGTAATGTATTCATTTGTAGGATATACAGGCATGACAACACTTGGATAGAAAAAATACGAAACATAAAGGTACATCTCATTGGTGCCAAGGTTTAATGGAATTTGTATGAAATGCTGACTGACGGAAAAGTGCAGAAAATGATAACTATTGCTCACTCATCAAAGATTATACTTCACTTTCATGACTAGTGCATGTCGAAACATTCTTCCTTGGTAGTGGAAACAGTTCTCGCATGTACTCAATGCGAATTTGCATTGATGTTTTACATTTCATATCTTCAAACTTCTCTGTCTTGCATTCTATATATTCTATTACAGCACTTAATTATGTCTTGCAATTTCTTTTCAGATTAAAAAGTGATACATTTACTACTAGAAATACATTAATACACTTCTTCACTATGAACGTATTTTTCAATTAGTGTATGTTTGTGTTTAACTTTTTGTCTCTAAAGAGATATTGGTGAAGGTGTTTTCTATTCACACCGATAAATTTGTAGAAGTTCTATCTGAGTAGAATGCTATCTTTTTTTCTAAAAAGGTTTCTTTAAGTTAATATTTGCGTTTATCGTTTCCACGCTGTACATGAACACAAATGTACTATACTGCGATAAAATCACATTGATGCAGTAACATATAGCACATACTACAATTATTATAGAATTTGTCAGTGTTTTCTCGTTTAACTAATATTTTGGCATCGACTTCGATTTGTCAGTTACAATATGTATTTTAATAAAGATGTACAGAGTTTATTAAACGGCAAATGTTAAACGTTGTTTGTGACTTTCTGCCATTTTAGTTGAAATGAACGAAAAATAAACAGGAAATGAATGGCTTCATATGACAGAGAGAGAGAGAGAGAGAGAGAGAGAGAGAAAGCGTACTGATGTAACTATTTCAGCTAAAAAACAAAATCAAGGAACAGAAAAAAATACGTCTGCTGAAACCTGTTGCAGATCAAAACACCCAATGCCACTAATGTGCTGTGATTATTTAGTTCATAGTAAACGCTGTTTACCCATCCCTCCCGGCCTTCCGAGCCTCGACTCATCCCGCCGTCGCCACCGCCATCACCGCCGCCCCCGCTTCAGCCTCAAATCCCACGGCTGCCCTGGCCGAACGTGGCAATCACGCCCGCTCCGCGGCAGTTGCCCGACCACGCGTGATGAGTTTGCCGCTGGCGCTGGGTGGACGCTCATCCAGTTAGGCGCCCAGTAAGCGGCGTGGCGTTTCATTTTTGTCGACTTCCTCTATAATTATCTCACAAAGCCAAAGACTTTTCGCAAAAGGCCGAAGGCTACATGTTTTCTTTCGACTCCTGCGCACTGTGTATTAGCAATGTGTGTGTGTATATATATATATATATATATATATATATATATATATATATATATGTTGTATATTGTATATTATATATTGATATTTATAGTATTTGAATTTTTGTTCTCTTCCTGGGTATTTAATAGAAGCATAAGCGTCTGTCATCTGGTGGAAGGCTGTATTGTTTTCTTTCAGTTTCTGCACACATTAAAAATTATGTAATATGCAAATAGTGGTGCAGACTAAGACAAGAAGTAAATAATACACGCAAACGGGCAATAAGCGCTACATATGTTAGCGAACGGTCATCCCAGAGCCGAGAGAAAATGGGCACGCATTTGTCAAGGTATTAATGTTTTCGGTCAGCATCATAATCAGAAAAAAGGTATTTGTTAACCGGCATCAGTACTCTCTCGACATCCCTGTTCTTCTCTTTCCTAGTTACTCCTTACTTCGGCTATTCGGGCAAGTGGCGTCAGCAGTTCTCAAAGTGTGAAGATCACAGAAGATGAAATCCGCTACATGGCTGTCGTAGAACCTAAAACGCAGAGCTCGCAATATTTTTTCAAAGTCTATTTCGTTTTGGGAGTGAATGATCCCACTGCACGGCACAAGACCCCTCGAAATGGAACGGAAAGTTGGTGGAGCGTCGTGGGCGAAGTATTTTCAGATTTCAATTTCCAATCTCCCAACGCGAGCGGTGTGGACCGCCCCAGCTTACGGCTGTCCTTGCGCGACGGTCGTTGGCGACGGCCGGTGCGCGGGCACCGCCCACGCGGCACTCCGGTAGTTCCCGGCACCAACCCTGCCACCGTCCCTGTCGAGCCTTGTCTGCCCCGCCCTCTCACCATTCATTCACCAACTACGCCCCACCGTCTCGCCACCCTCCCCGACGTTCCCGCTATCCCCCACACCGTCTCACCACCATGGCTTCATCGGTTGCAGGCCATCTCGTCACCGTCTCCGCCACTCCCGCTATTTCCCGGTGCCGCACCCGCACCCCCTCCACACCATGGCTTCACCGCTTACAAGTCACCGTATTGTCGCTGTCCCCGCCGTTCCCGCTATCCCCCATTGCCACACCCACATCCCCTCCCCAAGATGTCTTCACCGCTTACTCACCATCTCGTCACCGTCCCCGCCGTTCCCGCTATCCCCTGGTGCCATACTTGCACCCCCTCCCCACGACAGCTTCACCGCTTACAGGCCACCATCTCGTTACCCTCCCGGCCGCTCGCGCCCCCCCCGATGCCGCTCACACACACACACACCCTCCTCACCATGGCTTCATCGCTTACTGCCCACCATCTTGTCACCCTCCCCGCTGTTCCCGCCATACCCCGATGTCGTCGCCGTCCCCTCCTGACATCGCATCACCATCTACACGCTACCTCCTCGCCACATCCTCCTTCCCATTCCGGACGCCCAGGCACTAACACTTTGTCATCCCGCCGCCAACCACTACTTCAACGTTCCTCTAAAAGAGGCCCCTAAGGTAATTCCGTCTCCATGCTACCCCACGCTGCCCTTGCACAGTTTTCGCGTGGCCCGTCATCCCCATGCTTTTTTCTCGACGCCTTAGCTGCACTCTCCCCCCACTCCGCTCCCCCGGGCCACTGGACCTTCAGTGTCGCTGCCTTGTCTTTTTTCGACATCGTCGCCTTCACTCCACAACCGTTAAGGAGATATTATCGAGCATACGCCCCAACACCACTCCGTACCACCCGTGCTCTGTATGAGACCTACGAGGACTGCGCCTGCGCACCTAACACGAAGCCCGCTCTGCTCCCCAATCGACTGTACCACTTGCTCGTCGCGCCCACATACCCCGAGTCACCCTGATACAAGATATCCTGTGTTTCCCTCACGTGCGTCTCTCACTTTCGCGCCACCTCTAACAATGTCTATGACCGGAAGGTCCCAGGGCTCGAGTTACGACAGTAGCAGTATTCTCCACACTATCTGAAAAGATTTCAACCGGACTCTGGACGAGAATTCTAGCGGCTAGCTGCTCTTGGGCAGTAGTTTTCCATGATTTATCCGATTAACACCAGGAGAACGCTGAAGAAATATCCTAACAAACGGGCCTCGCACCGAACGCAATTTTTCCTTGTCCTATTCTCACCCTTTACTTACACACACTGATACATGCACTACATTAAATCACATGTCGAAAAATCAGTCGAGAGTTTAGACCTTGTTCCAGCTGGGGCGGTGCCTCGCTGTATGGAAAAAGGGACATGCAGTTTAGGGAAAATCTTGGAAGCCGAACTACACGCCATCTCTGGAGACGAAAATCACGCACTACACTTACGGGACTAATGATTCAAGCCACCCATACACTGGGCAGTCCATCGTGCAACGTACCCCTCACCATCTTACCCATTTCTGTAATGCCCTCACCGCTCTAGGCGCACCGCCCCTGCCTCCTCTCCGCCCTTTATCAATTCCGAACCTGTACAAACTCTGGACCAGCACAAATTACACAGACCGGGAGAGGTGGTTCAGTGCATCAAATGATGTCCCTCTGCAGAGCCTCTGACCGGAAAGTACGAGGTTTGAGTGCCGACGGCGGCAGAATTTTCGTCACTAGCTTATCAGCTAGGTCTAGCTCAGTCCTTGTCTGGAGGTGAATACTAGCAGCTGGCTGTTCTGGTCGGTAGTTTTCCAGACTATCATACATTTCCAATTTTGCTGACAACTGGATATAAAATGGCGGGATTGGAAGAACAACGGAATGCACTACTCTCCGTATCTAAGGCAGTGGGGTCAGGATTTTTTACTGGTGGCAGTGGCACGCGTAGTTGTACCGTAATAGGCCACGAGCTTCTCTGCGCAACTAGCGTCGAGAAAGGAAACTATTAGTAACCCCGCCGTTTTACAATAGGGATGGCGTTGTCTCTGGTGGCGGGATAACGAACTGCGTGGAGGGGGGATTTCATTATAGCACTCGTGCCTTGGACGCCCACTCGTGGCATCGACCTTAACAACACTGATCTAGGGACTCTGCCCTCGTCGCGCGCCCCGTCCGAGTCGCCCTGCGCCGCCCAATCCGGGAGCGGCGCCGCCAGCTGAATAAAAGATGGCAAAAGTCGCGCAGTCCGGCCCCCGCTTATCGAAATTGTTATCGCTGCCGCGGCTGCGGGCGTCGTCAGGGTCGTTGGGGGCTCCGCCTCTCCTGCGGTTCCGTCCACGAGTTTGCCGTTGACCTTTCAACTTCGTGCTTTCCGCTTCTTTTGGCCAAGACTTCTCTGTCCACCTTTTTGATAACATAAATAGAATAGCTGTTACCATTTGAAAGTGAGCGAAACGAATTGTGCTCTAACAATTCCGTCGCGTCTGCATATTTTTTTATTATTCTAAAAACGTTTTATCTTCCTTGAGGAAGTTATTTGCATTTCTTAAATTATACAATATATTTTGATGAATTGACAATATATTTTGCTTTTACATTTTGGAAAAAGGTATAAATTTCTCAACATTTCTTTATTTTTGTGTACCAATCTTTTATCTTTAGTTTACATGATAATAACAAATTATACATGTATTTCATACCTGTACTATTTGGTTGAGCAAGGAACATATTGACATCTAGTGGTAAAATATCTTAATTTTCTTTGGTCTGTTAGTTCAATATTCCCTTTCCTCTTTATATATTGTACATTGCCATATTACATGGTTAAGTACCTGATTATTGTATCCGCAATGACATGTTGGAACAGATACCAATTTAACTCCAAATAAAGGTTTGCATAAATGTTTTATAACGTTTGTTTTCATTGTCGGCGAGAATCATTTTAACATCTATTTTTTCACCTTAGAAAACGCTAATACGTACATATAGCCTGTCACAATTAGCAGGTACCCATAACCCGAATTTGCGGGTCCGAAGAGCGGGCGATCAATTTTCGAAGGCCAAAAATCCTCGGTGTCACACTTGTGGTATTTAAAGAACCCTGATTTAATGTTCTGCCGGTTAAAATTATCACACAAATTCCTCTCTAATGATATGTTTATGACTACGGTAGGGTAAATACAATAGAGAGTGTGCAATTCGTATCCCGTTGTTTGACGCAGTACCGTCCTAATTTATCTTATTCCAGACTGAGCGCTCGTCAATTCGTGTATGCAGGGCCATTGCTGGATGTATCTGATAGTATTTGATTGCAGCATTTATCACAAAATTATAATTATGTCTCAAAATTATTCTTTCCAGGTGCTAAACTGTTTGTTAAAGGAGTGAGTTTTTTGTATAAAAAGTAGTAGAACTATCGCATGCCACGTTAACTTCGCTAAATAGTAAAACTATTTAACTTACACCCCGTCAAATGCGTTTTGCTTTACACAGTTTTATCTTCATTGACCTCTCCACCGGATTTAATCACAGACAGATAACAGTCAAGGATGATTTAAAAAGAAGATTCGAAGTGTCACAATTTGCGTGCTTATTAAAAAACTCTGTGACATGCACTTGTAATCAATAGAAGATAATCTCGTGTAAACAAACGATCAGAACAGCCTCCCTCTAGAACTCTCACCCAGACAGCGTCTTGTCGATACTGTCGACCTAGCTCGGGATGAAAACTTATCACAATCGTGACTCCAACTAGGATCCTGGCGGCAAAGCTCATTCAGTTCATTCAGTTCAATGTGGGCTTCCTACACATGTTAATGCTTTCATCATTACATTACTCTCCAATTTTTAAATTTTTTGTTGTTGTTTAAAGTCGCGTCAACATCTAGGTCATTATCGATCACTGTTGGGATTAACGTAATGGTAACTGTGAAAATGACATGAAATGCTGATGATAGGGGTGAAAGGACGAACACAAATACAACCATGCCCGAGACGGGACTCGAACACACGACCCTTCGGTCCGAGATTGCTACGACATTACTGTTTAAGCGATCTCGGCCACCGGGGATCGGGTCTCCAATTTTGTTCCTTCAAAAAGACTGGGTTCATAAAAAGAACTCGAGCGTATCTGACATTATACGAGAATCACATTTCATTTTGTGTAAACGTTTTCTATAATTAATTCAAGGGCCTGGTATATCCTCATGTTTACTGTTTGTACGTTTGTGTTAATTGCATATAAGGATTGGTGTTTTATCACACAAACTAAATTAATTGTTCTTGTTATACAACCAGTTCAGAACCAGCAAACGCCATATCATTTAACACACGCAGCACTGAGTTTGAGTTTCATTTCTATTCTAAAGTTGTTCTCTCAACCTATTATTGACGAATGAACGTAATTATAGAAGTTTCTTTTTACTGCTGGTGCAATGTTGCGTGCAAGTGAATTTACGTGATCTAAAGTAACCAAGTGTGTATTATGTATTCTATTTCACTTTGTTCCGTGTAATGTAGCATATGAATGCATTTAATATATTTTATGAAATTCTAAGGCAATAGATTGTTTCGATAAATTTTCTGTTTAAGTCTCAAAATTAGATTGAGATACATTTGTTGTTGCTGTTCGTAAGAAATTATTATGTGCACGTAGTATTTTTTATTTCGAATTATCGAAGTATGAGGTGTGGTGTTGAGAAAAAATAAGTTTTATTTTAACCTATAATAGATTTTATTTCATGGTACGCCTCAGCATTGATAGTAGTAGATTATTAATCATTAGGAATAAAAATTATTGTACAATCGCATTAAACGTTATATTTTATGATGGCATCTAAACATTTTACTGTCATATAGAATATTTAATATTATTAACAACGTAGTTGTGTAGCATCTCCACATTTTATACTTTAAAACCGATATTATTTGTTGAAGCATTCAAAACGGTTGTGTTTATATGTAAAATATGGGTTTAAAATATAAATTTCACGTCAATTAATATAGTAAATTTAAAAAAATAAAAAATGAGACGAAAGTAGCTGTAGTATAACAAATAGTAATTGAAGTATAGTGAGCTGAACATATTTCAATACAAATTACAGATTCCATGGCCTCTTTTCTTTGAAGCTGTATTTGAAATGTTGAGGTTGATGGTGACGTGTTCTTACTGTTGTGGCAATTGAGTTTTCAGTGACTAAAATAATAGTTTACTTGCTTAAAAGAGCGTCGATTTTTACCAAGAGATTTATACCTCCTTTTGCTGGGTTCTTTTATATAGGATATATTTATTTCTCCATTTCCTGAATTAACGGTTTCAGTAATACCTACCACTAGGAAGAAATATGTCTAATTCCTTGGCGTCCCCAGTTTCACGATTTCTTCAAAGCCAGTAAATGGGATTAGCAGTATGAGAAACCCTGATATTTTATTACGTTGCTCGACAAGAAGTTTTGTGAGAACTGACAGTTTTTGAGATTCACTGTGTAGTAAAATGAAATTTTGTACGTACTTACGGTTTCATTAATATCTATCACTAGGTGGCTTTGTGGTGTGTCTTGGAATGTATTATACCCAAGTTCACTAGTTCAAACCGGACCGAAGTCATCGATGTTTAAGAGCGAAAAAGTCCTTTGTAGGCGTTCTTTGTAGGGGAAATAAAGCCGGCTGTTCCATATTATATATATATATATATATATATATATATATATATATATATATATTATATACCCATACACAGAATGGCAAATATCCTAAAGCTTAAAAGAAACCTCCCAGCTAAATTCCAATCAACTTTCGTCGCCCAAGTGATATCTTCTTTCTCTGCTAGACGGCAAAAGAAAAACTTTGCGTGCTCCGGCGGAAGAGCAGGCCTGATGGTCTGGGCCTCGTCACGTAAAATAAGGCGGCATTGATTTATCACTGTAAACAGTGTCTCTGTTAAGGAAGCGTGTGTTATAATTGCAATGGAGATTTTTCTTTTTGCCTGGGGTCGTTTCCGACAGCAGGGCCATTTTGCTCCATTTTCCGAATCCCATTTGATCGCGTCCCCATATCCGCGCGATGGCGTTCGCATCACAGCCAGTAAGCCCGCTCGGCAGTGCGAGAAATCCTGACATATCATTACGTTAATAACGCTTCGTTGCTATCCCCTGTTCACTCCCCCGCGCCCACTCGCGGAGCCAATCACATTAGAGCGTGGCGACGGGCCCGTTTTGGGATCGGGGGGCTGCTCGCCAAATCCCATCTGCTCGTACTACCCCCTCCCACCCCCTCCCGGCCCTTCCCGGCCCTTCTGGCACTCATAAGCCCGTCACATCGCCCCTTCATGGCCATGCGTTTGCGACCACCGCTTTTCTGATTCATACGTTTTATAGATCTCTTGTTGCACATGCTAACGCCTTGCTCTATTCGGTTCCATGAAATTTCAATTACCATTTAAATGCAGCCGCAGAAGTCATTACAAATTGAAATGGCAGTGTGGGTTTATTGGAATAGGAATTGAGTATAAAATAGTAGAAGATTTAAATAGAATCGGGATAAAATAATAACTGTGTGTAATAGACATGTGGTCTACTGATAAACTAGCAAAATTTGGCGGAACAAATCAGGAGCAATAAACCGTCAATTGTGCGAGTAGTCAAAGTTCCTACGTCGTTTTCAGACTTGTTGTTATATTTGACGAATCAAAAACCACTGGCAAACAATAATTTCCGTTTCTGCTAATTTGTTATTCATTGAATATGGAGTGTATTGTTTCAATATTATGTTAATGCAATATTATGCCAATATGTTTTTGCATTGCGTGCCTTATGTTCTGAACGAATGATGTTTCATATCATTTTGAGAGCATATGTGTTGAAAAAAAGTCTAATGACTTCTATAATGTCAAGTTTTAAATTTAGTATGAATTAAATAATTATTACAATGAGGGAAACGAAAACGAATTCACAGTTTATGTGTGCAAAAGAATGAGTAATATTATTTTTCAAGTTACAATTTCATTATTATTCAAAACTCATACTGTAACGAGTCAACATGTCAATGACTTAATATTATAAAGATGTTCGTGTGCACGGTCTACTTGAACTGAAGTTATATGTTGGCAAGGTGGGAATTCATAGTGATTGTCAAGATACACCTAAGAAGAAAATCAACAGCCAGAGGGAGAATAACCGCCTTAAGGTACGGACTGTCTGGTAGACGAATGAAAGTTTTATGGAATGTGAGACGGTCAATCATAAGTAATGGTTGAGTAATTTAATTGCCGACAAGGGATGTATGTCTTGGAGGAGCTGGAAGATTTGGGAAATATGAATGATGTTTGACGACTTGTACACGAGAGCATCAAGGCGTACAATATGAACAAACTGCAAAGTTTTTCTTTTAGTTATTTTTGTAAAGTTATTTTCTTTCTTTCTTTCTTAGTATTATTTAATATTACAAATAAATCTTTTAATTTGATTTGAAATTTGAAAATGTTTTTAATTTATTAAAACGGTGTTACCTTATCCAAGTCTACGGTTTATGCCGTGAAACCATCGGCTCTAATATAAATAAATGGATATTTCTGTTTTTTTATTAGTGAACTTCATTCATTAAAGAAAAATAAATCAGAATCTTAATAATACCGACAACAAATATCCATATATAAAAATGGATGTTGGTGTATATAGAAGAGATAAACTCCGACACGTGTGACCGATCTCCATGAAAGTTGGCATTTCTACGTATTTTTTCACCCAGAAGGTTTATGTACTGTTAATTCTGTTGTAACACCACTACATGGCGCAGCAGGACAAAATTGCACTGTATTTTAATTCACTTTCCATTCAAACTGCGCTTCACCTGGGCTTCATTGTTGATGAGCGTTGCCGTGTCACGCAGGACGAGGCCCAGGAGAACGGGACGGAACGCGCGAGAGACAGAGAAAGAGAGACAGTGAGTCAGAGGTTCAGAGAGAGACGGAAAGTGACGGAGAGAGAAGAAAAGAGAGACGGAGAGAGACGACGGGTGTCGGAGAGCGACGGAGAGATGCAGAGTGTGACCGAGGCAGACATAGAGAGAGAAACGGCGCGTGTAAGAGAGAGACAGACAGATAGACAAGAGACAGACGCAGAAAGAGAGACACAAACCTAGAGGCAAAGACAGAAAGAGAGGGAGACACAGACAGAGAGTGACATAGAGAGATAGAGACAAGAAACAGACACCCAGAAAGAGGGAAACATAGAGGGACAAAAAGAGACACAAACAGAGAGAGAGATATAAAGACAGACATACCGAGACAGAGGTACAGAGAGGCAGACAAAGACGCAGAGAGAAAAACCGAGAATCCGAGAAAGACAGAGACAGAGAGAGACACACAGGTAGACAAACTGAGGGAGACAGAGATAGAGAGAGAGACAAAGGCAGACAGAGACACGGAGAGGCACAGAGATAGGCAGATGGAAACAGATCCAGAGAGTCACGGAGAGACAGGGAGACGTTTTGTTTCTCACAATTATTGAATATGAAAAAACCCAAGCAACGCTTTGCGCGTATTTTGTTAGTAACATTTCACTTTAAGCACTCCATCAAGGATACTTGGAATCACATAATCAAGATCATGAACAAACAATGGAATACGACTTAAATTAAATTAAATGATCACAGGTGTTGTTATTGCCAACAATGTTATTTATTTCAAGAGCAGCTTTACGCTTCTCTCCGTTTCTCTCTGGCAAGGAATACGACTTGGAAAAAGTGCAAAATAAGTGGTATACATAAAATGATTCATTCTTTTCTTAAATTAATAACTAAAAACCTTCAATCGCAAAGATCAAGCAGCGCTTTTTCGAATCAGATCTGAACACTCTAAGCTAATTCACATCTCTTAAATAACAGTTTCCTTTAAGTGTGAATCGTGCAACGACCAGCTATCAATTTTTCATATCCTTTAGTCATGTTCCAAATATATCAATGAACGCCAATCACTCCTACAGACTGACAGTCTTGTAAGTACTCTGTACTCTTGTTTTCCCGGAAAAAATATTAATATCATGGAAAATACTAAAAGTGTGTAATGGTGTAAAGGTCTCACTGTCAATTGTAAACTATTTTTCAAATACTGGTCTCAATTGTGTGTTCACTATTTAATTTAAATCCTGTATTGATTATAGTACATCATGTATAGTTGTAGTCGCTAATAATCTTGTCGTATATATCCTGTATAGTTTCGTCTACCAAGATATTTTGCACTCCTCTAATACCAAGAGCTGTTCAATGGGGTAACGAAGTTTTAATATTCTTATCGTAAATGTAATATTGTTTTGGTTATGCAGATTAAACATTATTTTGATACATTAATAAAATATTTTCCGATTTTAACATAATATTTTACATGAGGTCTTGGTCCACGGACAAGTAGTCTCGAATTCCGAATCATGTCCTTTTAGAACACATTGTATTATTTGTATTGTCTGTTTCACTTGATACTCTTGAAAGTTTCTGAACTGATGTTTATGACTTCATTCACGTTTTCCTCGTCGTCAGCACAAATAATATCGCCAATTTTATCTATAACCTGTACATTATCTTCATTGCTCTAACAAAACAATCTATAGCTCACATTTCACGATCTTCTTCACACAAAACGTCTGGATTGTGAACACTTAATATCTTTCCAAAATCTTTAAGACTGTAATTCTTCGACACGTTCACATTCTAACGCATTAACGCAAAGTACCATAATAACATTAAGTAGACGTGCACAACACCATCTCCCGCTACTAACTTCAAACCACATTATTAAATCCCGAACGTCCAATACAAACGGAGGTAAGGTAGTAACTCCAGGTATAAATTCAACCCGTAAAATGACTACTGACCAAAAACAAAAAAGTTTTTTCAAACAATATATATGTAAAAACAAACTACACAATATATCAAAAATTAAAAAAAATATATAAGATGATAAAATTAATCAAGTATGCGCTGGGTAACTCAGTAACCCCCTGCGATAGCAGAAGGATTAAATAAAATAAATTTTTAAAAACTTTAGACATATAATTGCAAACATCAAGTTTAACAAATAACATCTAAGTATAAATCTGCAAAGCATTTTTCAGTAACAGTGTGACAATTCAGTTACGGAAGAGTGCGGACAGGTTAAAGTTTATGACTGATTGACCGAGGCGCCTAGCCGGCTCAATAACCCCTTATTTTAAAACAGTGAAATACCTTATTTTATGATCTCATAACTCTTCGAAGGTATAAAATGAATACATAATGTAGTCGTTACTGTGTACAGAAATATCTAACAATATCTCTGAATAAAAGCATAAAAATTGTGTATAAAATATTATATTTAGATTTATACTTCCAAGTTTAAGGGAATTTTTTTCG
Organism: Acheta domesticus; assembly: GCA_031308135.1. Classification (NCBI taxonomy): domain Eukaryota; kingdom Metazoa; phylum Arthropoda; class Insecta; order Orthoptera; family Gryllidae; genus Acheta; species Acheta domesticus. The sequence goes on from JAHLJT010004567.1 coordinate 216,954,256, forward strand.
TCTACGTTTCTCGCAGAAAGAGAAAACTCAATAAGTGGAATTTTCATTGGAAGTTGTTTCATATTAAGGTTTTGCTCGATTTGTATACTTCAATCCGTGCAGTTTATCCTTCTTCCTGAATTGTGACCAACATACGTAATTCACGTTACACGGCCAAGACACTACCGTCAGAGTTAAAAATGTACTACTATTTATCAAAATGATATATATTAATACTTAAATGTTTTGTTTTACATTGAATTGCCTTTAGAAAAAAATGTATTTCTCCAATTCCACGATTTTGCAGTATACGTCCAACGTGAATGCAATATTTTTTATTGATCCATAATGTATGTGTTTGACACCGAATTACACTCTCCAATTTATTCATTCTACCGTGTTGAATGTTTTTCTCTTTTTTCAGCTTCGCAACTTGTTCCGGATTTCCTCTGCGAGGCTCCAGCATCCAGAAGCACTTTATTTAATTTGAAAAGTCTCGTTTTTTAATTTGTTTCGATGAATTTGTAATTTCTGATTTGTTTAAACCAACAAAAAGAAGAACGATATTTTAGGCAAGATCCCAAAGATTGAAAAACGTGTTTCGTTTTAATGGTAAGTGATCTTGTTCTGAACACATTTACTCGAGAAAATTTGTGTTTTCCAACAACAAACAGTGACATTTAAATTTGTATATATGACGTTCTGCTTTTGCTAAGAAAATAAAACCAGACTGCCCTCGAGAGAGATCAGAAAAAGCATATACAATCTCGACTAACGTTCAAACTGTGCCGATATTTTTTCTAACAACATCAGTGTTACCACGTCAGTTGACAATTTTGAGAAACCTACGAAATGGTGAAAAACAAACTTCTGTGTGTAAATATTAGAATATTATCCGGTACCACAATTCCTTGAGAATGTGAAATTAATTAGTACAAAATTACAGTGAACACTAAACAAATCAATTGTCAAACTTTCTAGGCAGAGGTTTATTGATTACAGGAATACTTATTCGTATTACTGAATCATTATAAAAAACAATCAATTTGTTTTTTACGCATATGTGTTCCGTACTACGTTGTTACAGACAATAATAGTGCTCAAATTCACGATTTATGTAAAGTTTTATATTTTCCATCTTTTATTATTACTACAGAATGCGAGATTAAATAGATAAAAAACAAAAATAGCTGTTCATCGCGAGAATTGAACAAGTAGAAAGTTTTGGGGAACAAGAACATGTTTTACTATACGCCTGTAAATGTGTAAAAAATATTTTACTAGAAGCCATTTATACATTGGAGGGTAGGGGACTCTTGTTTCCCTCGTGTTTATGTATATTTCCCCGTCTGGTCGCCGTGGTTAGCTTGATCAATTACATAGCAGTAAGTTTCCAGCATTGAAATTGCCAGCCACTATTACAACATTATAGCTAGTTTATTTAGCTAATTTTAGATTGTTTTAAATGATGTTTAAGCCGTTCAAAAAGTTGGCTACCCCGACCCGAAACCGAGCATGGTCAGGGTGATTCCAGTTTGGTCATCATTTAACATATGGTATGTGTCGTCCATATCTTAAAACTTTTAATCATGCAAGACCCACAATAGGTGCTTGATTTCTTGACCTCTGTTGATTAATAGTATGAACCCATTATTGAGTGTAGGTCAGTGAAACACCAATTCAAACTGACAATGTTTCGGCTTTTATTAAGCCTTCATCAGAGCTACAAACAAACCAAATTTTTTTACACATTAAGCCAGATCGAATAGCGATTAATATTTGAAAAAATACTACGTATGGTTTAGGTGGTAGTGGCGTTTACACAGGGACGGACATTTTAAAAAGGACTACTTTTCCGTATCAGGGTACCACGAAATGTGTATCTCCATTGAAATCTCGAAATTGATTTTCCGCATCTTTACATATTTTTCTCTATACTACATGTACTACTCGTGCGAATACAATCAAGTAAAAACCAACACGCAAGTGCTTGAATTATAAATGGAACATTCTAAACGATCAAATATTGACAATTAAACAAGAATATCAGGATGTCAGCTTTGATGTTTGAAAACGTTCAAATTGATTTCTAATGGCGCAATTTCAAGAATGTCCATCCATTAAACCAACTATCCAAATCAAGAGGCCCTTCAGGGGCAACGATCTCAACCGACTGTAAACCCACACTTCCATCGAGCGGGCTTCGGATCCCGATATCCTTTATGTAGGGGATCGTATTCGTAATCCGGCATTCCTCCACGTGCTAGCGCCACCTCCCCCTCACGCGTGGCCGCCCCTACTCCTCGCGTGGCCGCCGCGCGCTCCGCCTACCTTCCCGGCGGACCCCGTCCAGCGGGCGCACGCACGGCTCCCAACAGGCAAACGGGCCGACCGAATTAATTGCTCTCGGCATAATTAACAAACACGAGCGCACCGCCAGAGCTCGCGCGCCCGCGCTCGCGCCGCACACAGGGCCGAAATGAGCTAGAAACACCGTGCAGAAAAATAGATAAATAAATAAATAAATAAATAAAAAATAAATAAATAAATAAATAAATAAATAAAAAATAAATAAATAAAAAATAAATAAATAAATAAATAAATAAATAAATAAATAAATAAATAAATAAATAAATAAATAAATAAATAAATAAATAAATAAATAAATAAATAAATAAATAAATAAATAAATAAATAAATAAATAAATAAATAAATAAATAAATAAATAAATAAATAAATAAATAAATAAATAAATAAATAAATAAATAAATAAATAATGAAAATATTATCTGGAGCGGCCTTCCAGATTCCCGTACCTCACACTCATTTAAATAGTGTACTTGCCAAATTGGCTCATCAAATCCGACGGACTCTTCGTGGTCGCTATGAATGAACTCACTCACCAACTGGGCAGAATTGGTATGACGCGTCGTCTGTAGTGAGTGCCCTTGTTAGAGACCGGAATGCAAGAGAGGAGGATAGGAGGCTTACGGCAGTGGTAGACAAACTTACGAAGCTCCTGAGCAAACGCACGGTTTTGGATTCTCACAGTGAGCTACCGCGAAAAACAGGACAATATTAAGTATTGGTTTGAAAATGTTATATTTTCTTAGCTACTTTGTTGTACTCACTGCAATGAGGTTCGCTGTGAAAGACAATTATAATATTTAATAATTAAGAAATGCGCACAAGTGTGCATGGAGTTTACAGTTCAGTCTTCGGAGCTGAGCTCCGTAATTGTTTTCTTGTTTTCCTTGCATGAAAGCACATGATACTTGGTACACTTTTCGTTGCACAGTTTGCACACGCATAGATCACTGGCGGTGTGATATGTGTCTTGCAGAGTTTATGGAGGAATCCATGCACCGGTTATCTGTTTACTACACTTCTCATTTCCTGGTTTGGTTTTGTCCAACTCCTGTCAATCATGGCACTCGTGCAGTAAAAAAGTTCTTCCATCTCTTCTCTCTTCTGTTGTCTTTCCGCTAGCAGTTTGTTGTATGCTGTGGTAGATGGTAGCAGTAGATTGTATCTTAGGTCCTTATTTTATAATATTTTAAGGGCGAAATTTTGAAATGCATGATCATTGTCCTCCAGTGTGCAAAAGAAGAGATTATAATGGTTTATTTAAGACCTCAAATTTGGATAAATTTCGGCGCATATGTAGTAACAATATCGATGGCTAAATTTGAACAGCACGTGTCTCAAAATTTGATGGCTTTAAGATAATAATACCAAAAGATATGATCATCTACTGAATTATAATGGCATATGTCAGAGAAATTCACAATAAATTTGTTAAAATGACTGAAATAGGTCTGATTTTTTATTAGGTATTTTTATTAGATATACTTTGCAATGTTTTTTTCTCTCTGCTGAAAAGTCGCAATTTTTAGATACCTGTTGTTAAAGTTATCGTTATTCATGTCAGACATAAAAATTCAACCAGCCCCAACACTCAGCTAAAATGTCATGCTTTCTTGAGACTCCAACCCACGAACAGTCAAACAGAGCTCGCAACTGCACCCGACCCACAGGAAACCTGGCTGATGTGAAAACGAAACTAAAAACAGAATTATTACGTGCAGGTAGTATTATTACTAGCAACACATTGGCATTGATGGGTTACACATGAAGGCACTCCCTCTTTACTTTTATTACGCCTTCATTATTGTCATTTTGTTCTACTGTGCGTCACCCTCGCCCGGCAAAGCCGCAATAGCGGCCGGGACCTGGAATGCCCCGTTTTATGTACTCAAATGTCCTATTGTTTTCAATCAGGTGAATTGTGATTACGAATTAATGAGCTTTTCGGTGGCTAACGGCAGCGGAGGCGAACGGGGGTGGCGCGTAATTGTACCGGAAAGCGAGGAACGTTTCGGCATGTGCGTCAACGCGGCAACTCCGCCGCCAACAACAACAACAACAACGCCAGCAACAACGGGCGCGCGGGCGTTGTCGCCGCGGGGCTGTGTGTTTGCCGCGTGGGCGCGCGCGCGCGTGTGTGTATGCGCGCGCGCGCGCGCACGCGTGAGTGAACGCGCGTGCAGCGCGCGTGTGCCCGTGAAGAATGGAAGGCACGCGCGGGCTCGTCGCGTGGGAAAGCGTGTTGCGACGCGGCGTGCGGTGTGCGTGGCGGTGCGCCGCGGCCGAGGCTAATCCCAGGGATTAAGCTCGCGCCGCCAATTAATTTCGGCTGTAGGCGGAGAGGGCGGGACTGGCGGGTGGAGCTTCTTCCGGACAGTGGTGATTCCAGGGGGGAGGGGCATGAGAACTATGGCCCCCTCAAGGGCCTAGAGTTTTTGTTTCTTACTTGCCTTAATTTGCCAAAATTGATTTAAATACTTATTTATGTATTTATTACCGGTTGTAAAAATACAAATAATGTAAAAAGCATTACAGAATGAACACATGCAAATAATGTAAAATACGACATTATTTCGCAGAGGACAAACTCCTGTTCCCGAACCTGCAGTGACTAAACATAGACTGATAGTCTAAAAACATTATTATGAAAGCAAAAGCAAAAAAAAAATTTTTATGAAAAGAAAAGAAAGAAAAAATATTTATGAAAAGAAAAGAAATAAAATGGTTCTTAAATTTAATTCTATGTGCTTTATTAAATGAAACTATCCTACACCATGCTTGGTCACTGTATAGATTGATAAAATGATCTTACAATTTCTTCATCTATTTGGATAATCCGACTTCTGAGGCGCTTTCTAAACTTTTGTTTGGTCATATCACAGCTCTTTAGTTCAGTATTCAGTGAATTGAGTATTTCATGGCTTATGTAGTAATGACTTCTTTTACTAATTTGTTTATTAATTATGTTTGGAATGACGTTTGAATTCCTCTTTGTTGAGACTAACTTGCTATACTCATCATGTAGGAACTTAAAGTTATGAAGTAAAGCTTTCTATAAATATAATTTTTTAACACTAATTATATTTTTTTCCTTGAATATAATGTCTGATGAGTGAAACAAACCTCTCACAAAGATAATTTTAATTACCCTTTTCTGAATATTAAAGAATGGTCTCGTAGTACTATCATATTTTTTACTATCAATTATGTTAGAATTATATAATTATTTAAAAGTAATATTGTATTTCAAGCATTTCATGCATCTAAATGCATTAGATGCATTTCATGTAGATGCATTTCATTATTTTAAGTAAAGAGGAATGTCTCCCACTTAAAATTTCTGCAGACAAAAAGAATTATATTGTAATTTAAATTTTCCCACGCAATTTTGTTTCAGAATTAAAAGAAAATGTGTGATGACTGACTTTCATAGAATATTTTGCTAAGATTTAAATATTAAGGGTTTCTCGTTCTATTGTTAAATCATTTAAACAGTACAAATCGGAAACAATTGCGAAATGAAATTAAAAGACAATGTAACACCATTGTTAAAAATATTGTGTATTATTCTTATAACACTTCTATTAATAGACTTTACATATCAAATAAATTATATATAAAAATATTAATGAGATATTTACGAAAAAAGTAATTGTCCTCTTCGCAGAACTATGGTACAAACATTTCTACTATTACAGAAGCTAAAAATTCTCTCATTAACTACCTCCCAAGAGTAAATACAATGACCCAGAACAGGACCGTACGCGGTTCAGTGCTTCGCATGAAACCACTCGGGGGTAGTTAAAGCCTTACGGGCAGCATTTTCTTCACTTCTATGAAGAAAAGAATAATTCCTACGGGAGGAACTTCTCGGTCACTTCCTTACTACAGCGCAGCTGTGAATAAGACGAGAGACCGAAAACGGGTCTGATGAAGAAGCCCGTTCGCTCCAAAGGGACGAAATAAAAGAAGCTCGCTGCTCCCCCCCCCCTCGCAACTGCCGTCGCCACCGCCTCCGCCACCGCCCACTGCGGCCTCATCGTCGCTGCCTGGGCCACCCCCGTTGCGGCTGCTGCAGCCGCCGCTGTCCTCCCATCCGTCGCTGCCGTCCCCACAATTGCGTTCGCCGCCACCTGCCCTGCCGCCCTCGCCTCGCTTCCACTCTTGTCTCCAAGTCTTCTAAAGACGCCATATCTCTTTCTTCTGCCTCCACCACATTATTACCCGTGCTGTATCCCTCGCCTCCGAAGCCACCCCCGGCCCTTGCCACGAACTCAGCCCCCGCCCTGCGTCAACCCGCTTGCGCAACCTCCAACCACTCACCCGCTCCTCCACGTTCGCCCCCTCCCTCATCCCCTCTTCATCCTCGCCTCTACTCTAACTTCCGACCCTGCCTCCAACCTCTCTTCTAACTCCATCACTCACCCCGCTCCCGCCTGCATCCCCGCGCCCGCCTCCTTCACCTTTCCCGCCTGCTTCCGCGCTCACCCCTCCTTCCTCGCTCCCGCCTGCTTCCCCGATCCTTCATGATTCCCCGCTCCCACCGCCTTCCCCGTTCCAGCCTGCTTGTCCGCTCCTGCTCGATTCCCCGCTCCCACCGGTTTCTCCGCTCCCGCTTGCTTCCCCGATCCTTCCTGATTCCCCGCTTCCACCGGCTTCCCCACTCCTGCCTGCTTCCCCGCTCCTTCTTGATTTCTCACTCCCACCGCCTTCCCCGCTTCTGCCTGCTTCCCCGTTCCAGCCTGTTTCCCCGCTCCTGCTCGATCCCCCGCTCCCACCGGCTTCTCCGCCCCTGCCTGCTTTCCCGCTCCCGCCGGCTTCCCCGCTCCTACTTGATTCCCCACTCCCACCGGCTTCCCAACTCCTGACGTCTTCCCCGCTCCTGTCTGCTTCCCCGCTCCCGCCTACTTCCCACTTTCGCTTCCTCAATTCTCGTCTACGCTCTCGTCTCTAATTTCACCTCCGACACCCCTCTCCAACCTTGCTTTTGCCCGCGTCTCCCACCCCGCTGCCCGCTCCCGTTTCCACACGCAACCCCGCTACCGCTACCACTACCACCGCCGTCTGGCCATCGCTCACGTCACCTACCCAGCCACGGCCACCACCGCGGCCTCTTTCCCCTCGTACCCCGTCTCGCCCTGCCCAGCGTCTGTCCGCTTGGGAGCGCCAGTCTTCTATCACCCAGCAAAGGCAAGCGGGGCCGCGAAGAATTGAAGACAAGGGGGGGATAATAGCGCCAGGCGGGCCTCCCCCCTCCTCCTCCTCTTCCTCCTCTCCCCGCCAGCCTCCTTCCACCACGCGGCCTCGTCTCTCTCCGACCTCCTCGCCTCCTTCTCGCTCTTACCCCTCTCCCCCTCCCCGCCAGCTTCCGCGTCTCGCCGCCGTGAAGGAGAACCAATCAAAGTTAGGAGACGGGAGGATCCCCGAAGATATCATGATATGAGACTTGTGTTTTGTCCCAGAGTTCGGACCGAATATCTTGCTGGGTGAGGCTGTGCCCTCGATGAAGTTCCTCGTGACACTGGTGCGAAGACTTTCCGCGTCGGAGGAGGGATGTCACAAGAATAAATGTGTTTTCTTTGCGCTCGAATTATTCGGCAGGAAACGAGATTATTTTAGTTTTTGCGCGCGGAGCGGAATAGAAAATGTTTGATGATGGGGTGGTGTATCGTAAATATGAATACACCGACCAACTTGGTTTCGTTTCGGTTTCCTTTCTGGCATTACGAGAGAGTAAATTTGTTACATAGTGTAATTTTGACTTAATAAAGTGAATTCATGGTTTTAGACTTTTGACAAGAATTATTTTCTTGAAAGGAAACAAAGGTCAATATTAATCTTTATAATTGAATTCAATGAGCAAATAAATTAATTATTCAAAATTGTGGTATTATTGAATCCAATAATTTTTCTTAGTCTTCTTTTTTCAGTTCAGCTTAAATTACATTTTTCAAACACATTTTTAAATTACATTTTTTACATAATAGTAATAATAATGAGATAATTTTCATCAGATAATCTGATTTCTCTCTGAGTAGGATTTCATTAAATAATAACTGGTGTTACGTCTCGGCAAATAAATCGATAAATCAGACTTCCCTCCACAACTTCAATTTCACAATGTTGTTTCGAGAGATACTGGAGACAATCACAGGAACGGAATTTATTTTGCCCGCTAATACCCCAACGCACCCTACCACAGTCCACCCTGCCCTACCTTGGTTAGGCTGAAAGAATTGCGGCCAGTGAATCCATACCTCATTGTCGTGAGTCTTGTATGGTAAAACCGCAGAAAAGGGAAGTTATACAGTTTATGTGATCTGACGCTCATCTCCTTCTCTGACGTCCTGGCGTGTCTGCCACTGCAGTCATAACTGGTAACAAATATACTTGGTTGCCAATTTACACAAAGCAAATCCTCTTAGATATAAGTTGCCAGATATAATTTTATATATATATATATATATATATATATATATATATATATATATATACATAAAGGGTGGAAGAGCTAAGTGTTAACACCCCTTGTATCTCCTCAACCGCGCAAGATACCAAGATGCCGATTGGACAGTCGATTCATTGAACAGGGGCTACTTGATTACAGCACACTTTGTCATTGCGCTATTTTTTACTATGAAGATATAAGGTCAACTTTGTTTTTTTAAATGGAACCCTATGCTAAATTTTAGCGTATCGTAATGCGCTTAAAAAGACGATTTCAAATATGTGTATATCTCTGTATTTTAGCGAATAGTTTTTTAGCAATTGATGTGCTTTTGTAACATATTTTTCCACTGAGGCGGCGATTTTCTGTTCGACCTTCCTGCTAACTAAATGGGAAACTTCGCGAGTACGTCCTTCAGACAAAGGCGCTCATTTACTTCAGCACAGTAGCAACTACTTTCTTCGATAATAATTTTGCCGAATGATGACTTCGTACAAAGAAGACTCAAATGCTGCATTTATGATTCAGGAAAGTTCTTATTTTGCAACGCAGTTACTATCCTTTTGTTTTGAAAACTGTGACAACACATTCTATTATCAATTGGGAGTAAATAATACAAAAATAAATGAACAATATCTTATTAGTCATAATTTATTCGTAACTAACCGTCACGTACAAATAATACAGATTGATCAAAATAGAAATAAAAACATACTAAATACATTGTTACAGAACATTGATTTATCTAAGCATGTGCTCGAAGTGTTGTCCATCTGCTGCAATGCACATTTGCAGTCGCCGTTCGAAGGACAAATGAACAGATGTGAGGGTGTCACTTGATATACTCGAAAGAGCTTCGGTGATACGTCGCTTCATATCCTCTGGCGTTGTTGGAACTTCTGCATAAACCTTATTTTTGACTGCCTCCCAAAGAAAAAAATCAAGAGGAGTCAAATCAGGAGACCGGGCAGGCCACTTTACTTCAGCACGCCGTCCTATCCAACAATTCAAGAACTTCTCATTTAATTCTTCTTTTGTCACACGTGAAGTGTGAGCCGTCATGTTGAAACCACATGCACTGACGCGTATCCAGTGGTATCTCTTCGAATAATGTAGGTAGAACATTTCGAAGAAAATGTTCGTACATAATACCATTTAACATGTCTGGAATGAAGTAAGGTCCCACAATGAAATTTCTCACGATGCCACACCACACGTTAACACTCCAAGGTTTCTGGTGTACTTGCAGAATCCAGTGATGATTCTCTAATGCCCAGTAATGCATATTTCGTAAATTCACATTACCGTGGTTAGTTAAAGTCGCTTCATCCGTAAATAGCACTCGTTTAAAAAAAAATTGATCATGTTTCAGTTGTTGCAAGGCAAACCGACCAAGTTCCATGCGCCCTTCGAAATCCCGACCTCCAAGTGCTTGATGCAATGACAAGTGATACGGATGGAATTTGTATCTACGCAATATGCGAAGGACACTCATGTGACTCACACCACATTCCTGGGCTACATGTCGCGAACTAGCATGTGGATTGCACTGCGTCAGTGCCAGAATAACCTCTTCATGTTTTTCGTCAGTTGCAGTTTTCTGCCTTGTCCTCTGTTTGGTGTTCCAGCATCCCGATTCCAATAGTTTCATGCACATACATGCAAAAAGCTGGCGTGAAGGAAGCTGACGATCAGGATACAGCTCTCCATATCGTTGCCCTGCTCTAACGGCATTTCTTCCGCATTCACCATACACTAGTAGCATATCTAACTTCTCTTCATTGGTCTACATGGTGTGACTGCTCTAAAAAAGTGGTAGAAGTGCGCTATCATAACCCCAGCGGCGCATTTTAACTTCTGGCCTCCGCCCTGTTATCTACGTAGTACATGGCCTTCAATCGTTTTCGGAAAGTAGGCAAAACCATTCACGAGACATTTTCCTTTAGTTTCTCAGCGGAGAGCACGGAAGGTCGAGTGGAAAAGTGCCATTTCAGTACAAAAATATGTTACAAAAGCACATCAATTGCTAAAAAACTATTCGCTAAAATACAAAGATATACACATATTTGAAATCGTCTTTTTAAGCGCATTACGATACGCTAAAATTTAGCATAGGTTTCCATTTAAAAAAAAAAGTTGACCTTATATCTTCATAGTAAAAAATAGCGCAAAGACGGAAGTGTGCTGTAATCAAGTAGCCCCTGTTCAATCAATTGACTGTCCAATCGGCATCTTCGTATCTTGCGCGGTTGAGGAGATACAAGGGGTGTTAACACTTAGCTGTTCCACCCTGTATATATATATATATATATATATATATATATATATATATATATATATATATATTATATATAGGTTAATAGATATAAATAGACCGATAGATAGATAAATAAATAGAATGATAGGGTCGTAGATAATTATAAAATGTTTCAAACGAATTTATGACTTAAAAAACACTAAAAATATACATTTCAAAGGTGCAACTCTGCGTGCTAACAGCACCCACTCGTGTAATTGCCATTGGCGTGACATCACTTGCGTCGTTCCCAAATTAAACGGATTTACAACTAATTGATTGTTTCAGGAATTACCGGACAATTGAATTTTGCCGACCTATTTAACGAGGTTTCAGGTTTGAGACTGATGACTTACTTTCCCTACGAAAAGCATATTCCACTGTCAACACTGAGCTCTAACCTTCAAGATTAAATGTACAGCGAGCTAACCATTTATTCAAGCGACAAACTGAGTAAAAGTAAAATACACGGAACACGTTAATTTTGTAATGAGAATTATGATCTTAGAATTGGAAAGACGTTTTAACATATTCAACTTCTTGTTAACTCGTCTACAATAAGCAGTAATTCATCTAAAAGCTCCATTCAACCAGATGCCGTTCTTTATTCATCAAATTGGAGTCATTTGCCTTACAAAGCTGTGTGCGAGGGAGAAGAATGGAGGGGGGACATTGTTGCAGTGAAAGTACGCCAAGATTACCGATTCTGACAGTCGACAAGTTGCCATTTTCCTCTCAACGTCCTCCCTTTTTAAGCGGAACGTCTTTCCGGAAAATTGATGATATTTTATTTATTACGGCCTCCTTTGTCGCCCTTGCAGGGGCACCCATGTGTATGGATAAGTCGCGTTGCCAACTTTAGCTACCAAATTTTCTATAAGATATGCTTTTCAATCCTTTGGGTGCTTCTTTTTTATTCGTTTTTTAGTTCTGACCAAAAAGTTTGTAGGGTCTTTTTTCGCAAAGCATTGACATGTGGTTAATTTAGCATGATTACTATTAATTGAAATTAATTGTAGATAAATTAAAACTTTTTCACTGCAATTCTTTATTATATTATTATTTCTCTGTTTTAATTTTAATAAATAATTTACAGTAATAATTAGCTCGGTCTGTATTAAAGTGAATTCTAGAATTGCACTCTTGTTATACATTCCTGTTGAGCCATTTTTCTATAAGCTATGCTTTTCAATCCTTCAGGTGATTTTTCTCTCTCTCTATTATTCTGAAATATAAGTTTTAAGGGATTTTTTCGCAATTGTACTGTGATTTATTTATCATGGCCACACTAAATTGAAATTAACTGAAGCTAAATTTTAAAAACTTAACTGCTTTTTTGATATTATTTGTCTTGTTCATTTTTATTCAAATTGATTACAGTGACAGCTATCTCGGTCTTTAATATAATGAATTACAGAATAACACTCCGTCATATATTTGTGTTGAACCATTTCGCCAACTAATTTACACAAAAGTCGTTGTTGTTGCATAAGCAGATGTTGATTGTAAAATATGACTTTTTCGTGTCTCCTTTAAGAGGGCCTCCTGAACTAGAGGGAGTCCTAACACTAACTAAAATTTATCTATATATTACATTCTGCCTCTTCCCTTGCTTGGGCAAGTTATTGGACGTATAATTTGCGTAAACATTCTACAAAATACCAGTTAACTATATCAATTCGCGCCCTTAATGCGATAAACGTGCGTCCATGTAGTTAATGTGTGTATAATACCGCATTTGATTCAAAACGGAAGTTAAGGAACTTAATTAAAGAACAGAATTAAGAAGCCAGTTTTTGGCGTTGAAATTCAATATTGGATAAAACCTGGAGAAAGTTTTGTTCTCGATCAAGAAAACTATTTACAACTTGCCTCTTTCCACTGAACAATAGCTATTAATGAAGTTATACAATAATTCAAGATGGTCCTGAATACATTTTCATGATGCTGGAATATGAAATAAATTCTTCCGAGTTCTTTGCTGAATTACCCAGTGGAAGTAGGCATCACATCGCTCTTTAATGCAGCAATCTCCCTTCCCAGCTCATGGCTGATACCTTCAATATCTCCCTTCGTCTTCGCATGCATCTTTTAGGGCTGGTACCGGGAGAGGTGGCTCAGGGCATCAACTGATATCACTGCAGTGCCTCTGACCGGGCGGTCCTGGGGTTCGTGTACCGACGATAACAGGATTTTCGATATTAGCCAGATAGCTAGGTCGAGTTCTGTCGCTGTCTACAAAAGAATTCTTGCGGCCGACTGCTCTGGTCGGTGGTTCTGCGTGGTTTCTGTGATCAATGCAAGCTGAATGTCGGAGCAGTACCCTAACAAACGGACAACGGACCGCGCGCGATCTTTCTTTCCCTTTCTTTGTCCTATCCTCATTCAAACACACTTTCACGTACATGCATTACACATGCCGGGAGGCCAGTCGGAAGCTTTGAGCTTTTCCCTGCTGGGTCGGTGCTCAGCTGGTGGGAGATACCTGGTTAAGGAAACTCCGCTAAGAGAGTAGGTCGGCGCCGTATCTTTTTATCCAGCGAGACAAGATCACTGTCACCTTCAGAGGCCAAAACATGCAGTACTCGTACGGGGCTAATGACCATAGCAGTTGACGTGTCCAGAAGCACTAGTAATCAATCATTTTGGTGCTGGTGACAATCGGAAATCCACGTGGGAGGTGTGCATAGGAGTGCAACAAACGTTAAGTATATTGTAACATTATAATTACAAATGTATCTACAAGAGAAGCATTTTCATTAGAAATAAAAAACGACAAAACAACTCCTTATTTTATTAATTTGTCCAATTAACCTTTATTAAGTGGCCAGCTGTTACAACTGCGAAAGTTTGGCGAAAACATTTATTGACCACATGAAACAGTTTTCACTATGCGTTCAATACTTCCACAAAATGCTGGAATATAAAATAAATTCTTCCACATCCTTTGCAGAATTACGCAGCGGAGGTTGGTAACGTTTATAATACATCGCTCTCTATAGCAAATCCCATATCTAAAGTATCTACTTCCGGTCCCCAACTCCTACCTCTTCCACCTTTTTCTTCACTTGCTGTCTTTTCTTTTGTGATCTCCTGCCATTGAGATTATGCGTGACGTGCATTAGAGTAACAAATAATACTGGTACTTCGTAGTTTATGTAATTAAATGTGCTGACATGCAAAGTAAATATTTCTTCTTTGCAAATAGAAACATTACGCCTTATTTGTGCTCTCAGTTACCATAAACTAAATTAAGCGTACTGTTGTATTAATTCCAATTTCAGTGAAAATCTTGATCACAGTTTAATACAGGGTTCCCTGAACATTTAATTCGGTTACATTTATATAAGGAAATATCATGTAAGTTCCCTAGAATCCTTCATCGAATTACACACCGGAGGTTGGCAACACCTCCAACACATCTCTCTCCACTGCTGCAATCCCCCCCTCCCACCCCCTACCTCTTACCACCTCCCCACTTCACCAATCGCGCGCCACGCCGTCTTTTGTCGCCTGCGACCAATGGGATTGTGCGGGACGCGCGATCATCGATTGCGCTTGCCGATGCTTGTTTGTCTTGGGCGCAGCGCCCGAGAAGTCCGTTGGGCCGTCGCCGGCAGCGACGCAACGGCAGCAGCAGCAGCAGCAGCAGCAGCAGCAGCAGCAGCAGCAGCAGCAGTAGCAGCAGCAGCAGCAGCAGCAGCAGCAGCAGCAGCAGCAGCAGCAGCAGCAGCAGCAGTAGCAGCAGCAGTAGCAGCAGCAGTAGCAGCAGCAGTAGCAGCAGCAGTAGCAGCAGCAGTAGCAGCAGCAGTAGCAGCAGCAGTAGCAGCAGTGGCGGCGGCGGGCGCAGGCGATGGCAACGCCCTCTCTCTCCGCTGCTGACCGCGTCGCGCTCTCCCCGTTGCGTTATTCATTGCTTTCCGGGCTCTCTTATCGGCGGCGGTGGAGGCGGCGGGCAGACCCGCGAGGGGCCACCGCGGTCGACTGCGCGAGCTGTATTTCAACGGACGCACCGCGCTGCTAGGAAGTTGAATTTTATAGAAAAGAAATGCTGCAGGAATGCGAGTTGCCGATGGGAAGGTTAGATGGGAGGTTCACAAACTCTTTATAAATTGGTCCAAAGATGATCAGCTGAATATTGTAATGCTAATATTTTTACATAGTAATTGTCGGGCTGTAAATACAGTTATGCGATGTCTTTATTATTGAAGCATGTTCATAGCACTGAAAAATATATGGTAAATAATAATAAAATATGGGAGGAACATCATATTAAAATTCACACCAACAGACAAAAGCAGGGGTCTGTGTGTCTACTTATTCGTAATTAATTTTCACTTATATATTTACAAAAACTTAGGCATTACCTCAATTTGAATATTTATAACTGTATAACTATACTAACTAATAACAAAAAGTTGTAATTTTGACGTTTAGAGATAATGAAATCCCAAAGTTTTTGTTAGTGTGTGAAGAAGAGATAACATAGTTTCTCGACACTAGTTTTCCAGTTGGTTTAACAGACTCTAATCAACTATCCCTGATTCGATGAACATATTTGACCTACAAAAGAATTTTATGACCGTGGATTGGGTGCATGAAACCTTATGGAGTTTTATTGTGTTACAAAATATAAAATGTAAGGAATACTTATGCTTTCCAGTATTTTCAACTTCTTAAAATTCTCCAATTAAAATGGCTCACATACCCTCACGCGGAGAGCAGAATTAAAACCCGTAGATTATAGGTCAACTATCTGAAGACATGAGAGTTCATCAGTGCTAACCTTAGCAGAATCATTAATTTATCTCGATCAGTAAGGAAATTGATTAACGTGTACCAGAAACTTTCTAAATATCCATTGCCTATTGCCAGTAAATGGGTAGCGACATCCTTTTATTTCATTGAAATTCAAAAAATGTAAAATGATTGTGTCTTTAGTAAGCCAATGTTAGTATTGTAAATGTTACTTCTAGCTTCGTTGTGGTAATTATTGCTTCCCGGAATAATGACTACACTTTTTTTTATTATGAACTCCATAAAATTTCAAAATGTGGCATCCAGCAGTTTGGTAAACAGCTTCGTAAGACAAGTTAAATCCTCAGGTAATATTCTCAGAAAGAACTGGTCCGTCTGAGTTTTCTCCGAACCAGCATTATAGTTATCTCAGCAGAGAATCTGACCCGGAAGGCGAATACCCACGGTGGTGAATTTTCAATACTAGCTTTATATCTGAATCGAATTCAGCAGCAGTGACGATTCTAGCGGCTAGCTGTTGTGATCAGTAGTTTTACGTCATTTGTACGATCAACGTTCGACAAATGCTGGAGAAGTACCATCACAAACGGGTCATGAACCGCGCGCGATCGTTCTTTCACCTTGTTACATTCTCACCTCCTTCTTACACCCACTTACACTAATACCCCAAAATAAACAATACTAATAGGTCTGTTAATTTCTCGGGGTCAGAGCTTCCATTTATCCGTACAGTAATATGGGAAGAAAAGGGGAGTCTCTACGCATACGTGCAAGCATCCTCCCTGCTTCTCTGCATGCGATTGATTGATCGATTGTTAGTGATTCCAGGCGCGTCAACTACTGAGGTCATTATTCCTGTAAGTGTAGAGTATGTTTTTCATTGGGGGGTGGCGGTGATCTTCCTTCCTTGGATGTTGAGATTCGGCCCCGATCTATCGTCTACAAGCGGGATTTTCTCAACTAGGTATCTCCCGCCAGCGAGGCACCGCCCCAGCCGGCATAAGCTCTAAACCCCTGACCGGTCCCCTGGCACGTGTGATAATGTAGTGCATGTTAGTCTTAAGTGTGTGTGTGTGTGTGTGTAAGGAGTGAGGATAGGACAAGGCAGACGAGGGAAAGACCGCGCGCGGCCCGTGGCCCGTTTTGTTCTGCTCCGTCTTCTGCTCCGAGTACTGCTCCGGCATTCACCTAGTATTGATTGGAGAAATAACGGAAAACTACCGTTCAGAGCGGCCGGTCGCTAGAATGTTTCTCCAGGCAGCGACTGATCTCCCGGTCAGAGGCACTGCAGTGACACCAGTTGATGCATTAAGCCATCTCTCTCGTTCTGCGTGCGAAAGACGAGGGAATACCAGATTAATTGTTCAGTTTTGGAGCGAGAAATAATCTGCTCGATAGAGGTGGCATGAACGGAAATCTTTTCGTTGGAACACATGAACTGACATGGAATATATCAGGATTTAACTTTTAGAAAATTGTGATTATGGAACTTTTTCATTTAGAAACAAAATATTTATGTTAAAAAGCATCGTATTAAATAAATAGATGTTGTAAACATCAACATAAATTTCTATGAATGAATTCAACAACAAACATCAATTTCTATGAATGAAATCCCCGTGTGTGTCACATCCACATCGCTGACGCGCCAGTCGAACTGCATGGGCGCGCCCGTGCGTGTCTCAGACCGGAATGATTCGCCTCGCTGACACGGCGCTTCGTCAAAATCTGTAAGATATGGTTTCTGGGCGTAAGTTGAAATTTCTTTATCAATAAATTGCGTCTGCCAACTTATTCTCAAAGACCGCAGAATATTGTCTATCCGATAAACTCGTTACCGCTGAGATGTCTCGCTGCAAAACTCGGAAGTTGAAAAAATGGAATGACATAGCTTCAAAAATAAAGACACGTTACCAAGAAAAAATTGAATTGTACGCATTGTCTGTGTTTGTCAAAATCGATCTCTGTTCAGTTACTAAGTCAAGTAGTTATGGTTTGGTGACTGACTACCTCATTGATTATCGACTATTATTGCACGATTTCATCATATCTAGAACGGAGGATTCGGTGGACTAGTAGATATAATTGTGTCAATGTTTTTTTCTAAGTACTGGTTTTGAATTTAAGACGTTATTTAAAAAATAACAAATCGCCTTACTATGCTTATCGTAAAGTGTCCCTCTGGATAATATTAATGGCGTATATATTTTTATGGATACACTACGTAACAATCGTAGGGAAAATTACAAAGTTACACGTGTATTGCACCACTACATAAAACATTATAATACATTATTTCAAGTATTGCGTGAAAGAGAAATATATTTTGATTAGGTAACATTAAACTGATTCAAAAATCCATAAATTATAATCCTTTTTCTGTTTCTACATTTGTTCAAAACGCAATTGGCTTTATCAAAATAGAACTAAAGTAACAGTACAGAAGTAATGTAACACCCCCCGTACACACGACCACTCATCGGTGTCGGCGGTGTTAATCTCTCTCAGGGCGTGACCCGACTCACCTGTGGATTCCCGTCTGCTGCAGGTTGCCTCATGTGCTCGGCTGGAATCTATTTAGGACGCATGCGTGACTGGGCATATTCATGCACTACACAGTAAAACGCTCTTTCATGATTTCTGAGTTTAATTCAAAGCAAAAATAATCAGGTGAAGCCCCCTACAGTTCTTAATACTATCTTAACCTAACTTATAACTAGCTTAACTTAACAGTCCAACCCTTCCGGGTCATCGCACGGGCGCTCCGCCCCTCCGGGCGTCGGCATCGGCCCGGGTGTCGGGCGGCAGGGCAGCGGCGCTTCCCCCCGTTTCCTGGACCGGTCGGGCAGCTGGTGGCCGCGGCGGCGGTGTCGCGGCACGCGAGCAGGCGTGCGCGGCCGGCGCAGGGCTGCGCGCGGGCGGGCGCGCGCGACAGCGCAGCGGCGGCGGCGCGGCGCGTGGGCTGGCGCGGCGGCGACGGCGGCGTGGCAGCGGCCCGGCGCGCGGCAGCGCTGGCTGCGGCGCGGCGCAGGGCTGCGCGCGGGCAGGCGCGCGCGGCAGGCGTGCTAACGCGGCGGCGGCGGCCAGGAATCGCCACACCAAAGCGTCTTTTAGCGGCGGCCGGCCCTCAGGCCGCGTCCGAACGCTTCTTCGTTCATTCGAGTGTCGGCACTCACACGGTGTTCCGCCTCTCCCTTCGGCGGCACCTGAGCGGGCGGTGAGGTGGCGACGATGCGTTGCCGGCGGCGATCTAGCGTCTCGCGGCGGTCGTTACCATCGGACCCAACACCTCGGTCGTCGCTTACATCGGAAGGTAACACTCGCGGTCGTCGTTCGTATCGGAATGGCCGAGTCTCGCGTTCGCAGCAACCTCCCTTGCTCGCGAGATCACATGTCTCACCCCCGCCTAGTGTTCGACTATTGGCGCAGCCAAACCGCGTGATGCGCGCCGTCCAATTGCCATGGGTCCATCGACGGTTGGAACCCGATTTCGAGTGGGCGTTCACGTCACCACGATTTCCGAGAAGACGCTGGGTGTGCTCTGACGCAGCGCTCGGAAATACCAGAGGTGTGGCAAACGGTATTGAACAAAGGGAGGCGCTCCCATCGGCGGCCGGCGGCGACCCTTCGCGCACTCAGGTAGCGGAGAAACGCACATTTTCAGCCAGCTAAGTTTTCCCGGACTCCCTGTTATATAAAATATTCATCTCGCACACGCCGAAATTAGTACGTGTGCGACCGTCCCATTACAGTAAGTACAGAATAAATTTACACTACTTTAACAAAAACTGTCATTTATCTTTTAAGGGAGCCAGTGCTACTTGGTAGACAACGACATTGCAAATCCTACAGTTTGGCTAACGGTCTCTAGCTTTCACGTGCATTTAAAACGGATGATTAATGCTCTCCTGCTGTTTCTGCCGATCGCAGGATTTGTACCAGACCATTTGGCATCCACCCGTTTTTTCTTCCTTTCGAAGAAAGCAACACACGCTGAATGCAACGTGATCGCGCTTGCTTTTCGCTTTAATAAATGAGAGCTCTCTGTCGAGAGGTCTATCGAAAGAGCAAACGGCACTGCGCCAATCTGAGATCCTGTTTCACTTTTGATGACCTTGTGCTTTTCTCTTCTTTTCCAGGTAAGGGCGCGTTCAAAGTCAACCCGTTTGCAGAGGACGTCGCCAGGTTTGTCGAGTTTCAATCTGTTGGCCATTTATTTAGAGTCGACGTCTTCAGCGAGGTTTTACTTTCTTTTTTAATGGTATTGATTTCTGCTGTGTTTTTACTATTCACAGTCAAATATGTGCAAGGAAAGAGTATGACATTGTGGAACGTTTCTGGTATATTCAAAGTTTGTCTGGTAGTACTGTATTCTAAAATTGCAGTGGCGCTGACATTGTAATTTGCTGTGACCTGCAGCAGCATGTTTGCTGCTGAATGAAATCACACAAAATGGTTTTCCAAACAGTAGCTCGCACACTGCTCATGAACAACGAATAGTAAATGCTCGCAAGAATAGTGTAATAAACAAAATATTTTATCAAAAACAGAATCCACTAATACTGCATTAACATTGTATATTATTTGTATAGTACAGACATTGAGGCATCCGGTGAGAGGGAGCTAACCCACAAAATTCAAAATATCGATTTATGAACGTATTCGATTACTAACACATTAAATATGTCGATAAATCGATGTTTTGAATTTTGTGGGTTACCTCCCTCTCTCACTGGACGCTTCAATTCTTTACATACCATAAATATAAAGCGAGAAAGTTAAAAAAGCTGCTGTTCCATAACAGAAAATGCGAAAAGGAAACATTTAGTAGGGCTGGCCGCCTTCGAATCCTTGCTTTTGCATGACATCACCGGTGTGGTAAGCAGTGATTCACTGAGTATGAAAATTCTGCATAGGAATTGAAGTGTGAGAATAGGTGAAATTATATAATCAAATACATGTAATTGAATTGTTAATAAAAATTGAATTTGTTTCATTATTTCTGGATTCTTCCCGTGTTTCTGGATATGTAACTAAACCATTGACACTCATTACAAGACCACAGGGTGGTTAGTTTCCTCCCAATGCCTTCGCCCATAGGAATTTAGTAACATAGATTAAAGAAAACGTGAAAGCGCTGCTGTATCTACTACCAGGCAATTTTCAGGCCCCAGTGTAGACCCACAGCTTTTTACCTCATTCTCTCTCCCACTAGATGTACAAAGACACCTACAGGCTGGAATTTGGATACGTCAGAAGGCGATAATCAGGCAGAAGCTAGCCTGCTTTTCGGGTTGGTGCTGGAGTCATACGCTACTTACATGCGTGGGTCAATCCTCCCTCAATTTCCCCTGAATGTAATGTCATGATGAAAACAGGACCAAACTGGGTTCCATCCGGGCTAATCAGACCCTAGTGGCACATAACCTTCCTCTCCCAACTGCGTCCGACATAATGAGGGGATTCACGTTGAAAAACTGGGCGAAGAACGTGAGATCACATTCCCACATCGATCAGTCCTAATTACTGATGCCCTCTCGAGGAGAATTTGCTAAATTCGACAGAATATATTTTTACAGTTTTAGAGGTTTACTCAAGACTTCCCGTTTCTTCTGCCTTCCCCTCCACCATCCATCATAATTACAACCCATGCTCAAAAGTTTTCTTGTAGAAATCCTGCAGAATGAATTGCAGTGATTCTGTAAGTCTGACATGCACGAAAGCTTTACCGTGTGCAATGTCCAATGGAAATACTTTAGGCGAAGGTTCAAATGTGGCAACATTCCCTATATGTGTATGTAGGTATGTATGTTTGGATGGATGGATGGATGGACGGATGGGTGAATGGTTGGATGTGGGATGAGTGGATGACGAATAGGCAGATTGAAAGCTTTTGGGCTGAAAATTGGTAAATATGTTAAGAATAATATAAAATTGATTCGTTCCGGAAACCATTCACATTCTTTACTTTTTAGTGGTACTTTACATGATTATTCTGAGTCATTTCCCATTTTTTTGTCAAATTTATGTGATATGGTCTTTAAAACTTTTTGCTTCAATAGTAACACGGCTAATGATAAGTAAGGTAAAGTTACAGTTTTTTAATAATACCTCTGAAATTTGGAAAAATACAATAGTTCAAATTTATTTTTGAACCTTTTTATCACATCCAATATTAAATCTAAACATTATTTCTTCATGTAGTTTATTCTTCAATTTTCGATCTTTAAAGTTTGCCAAGCACCTTTCTTTAAACGATGAGTTATTGATGAGTAATAACACTAAGGGAGTAAACTTGTTGTAATAGAAAGGAGAACGAAAGAAGATATTGTAAGTAGAACACTAGGCACTGTTCCCTTGAATCCTTTGGCACAAGTGAAAACTAGAGATGTGTCTTCAAATATCTGCATATGCGAAAGGTTTCATGACATTCGTATTTGAAAAAAGCGTAACTTCTTTAGAATTTAACACTCGAGACAAAAAACAATAAAATAAACATCAGAAGAAACATCACGAGAAGTCAAAGAGTACAAGCGAGGAAAATCTCAAAAGATATTTTAATTTTTAAAGAGTAAGTTTGTGGAACTAGGAAAAATATATGGCTGTAATAGAAAAGTGCTTATATGTAAAATTATCTCTCGTGATTCTACCTCTTCAGAGTAACAAATAAAGAAATTAATGAGTGTTTTTAGTATTTTTTATCATTCAACAAAAAATAGTTCTGAATAAGGAATGCCCATGCAACCTTTTTGTGTAAGGTTTTAAAATATCTCGTATTTGGTTGTATAATGGTAAGCGTATCGGGCTAGTGTGCCCAAGTTTGCAGGTTAAAACCGGATCAAAGCCAGGGATTTTTAAGGGAAAAAATCCTTCCTACGCCTTCCTTCAAGAGGAGATAAGACTGGATATTTACTGTATGTAAAAGATCCTCAAGCCTAGAAAAGTCTGTGAGCTAAGGTAAATCAATAACTCCTTCACTTGAGTGATACCTTCTTTTTCCGATAGATTGAGAAAAGGAACGTAGCGAAATTTGTGGTCAGACAAACGATGGGCTTGATGGCCCGAGTCCTGCCACCTAAAGTAAGGTATTAACTAATTCAAATTAAGTTGATAAAATGTACACCAACAACGATTGTCTTACGTCAGTATTATAATTATAATTAACTTACCACGGAGTTTACTTCCAGGGTGGTAGCGTACCTCCGCGAGTAAAGAGAAGGAATAAAATGTGTCAGTGCATTAGCAGATACTTAGCATACTATGGCGACCTTCACAATTCTACATGGCCTACCACCACGCAGATCAATAATCTCGATATTTAAATAAAAATTAGTTCAATTTCATACTATTTAGCAAACTATACTCTATTTAAAGAATAATAGAGAAAAGGTTTTCAGACCTTATTGAGAAAATCTTAGGTACCTTTTTAAAGTGTCAAAATATCACTAAAAATTACGAGAAATCAACTCATATTTCCAAAAAATTGTACTTGACAATACTTATATATCTGTAGTTGTAGGTCGAGGTTTAAACTTTTTAACTTTTTTAACTTTTACAATTTTTGAAAATTCAATAATTCAAAATAAAATGTCTTAGAGACTTTTGCACCCCTGAATTTTAATATATCCCATTTAAAGCCTCGTCGTTTGAAGAATAATCATTTCGGTAAAAGTCCTAGTTATAATTTAGACGATAATATGGTCAAGAGGCGGAGTCACGGAGGAATCGACAGACGGACGGACATTTGGACGGTCAGACAGACCGTTTTGAAAAAAACTTCCTTTCTTTATACAAGAAAGCTCCTACACTTCTATTTTGCCAATATCTCGATTTTAATTTTTTTGCTTTAGATAACTTTCTATATAGTACTTATATGCGAAATATAATGTATTTGATATAATATATTAGAATTTGTGGCTCAACACAATCTTATATTTTTTGTCTTTTCTTCGGCTGCTTTTCCAGACTTTAGCACGATTGTCTGAGATAGAGGGTAGTATTTATGGACGTGTCCAGCCGAGAAATATGACCTTATTCTTTGCCTCCAGAGACCGTAAATATGAGATGATCGCGACTTTATCAACTCCATTAATCGCAACCGCGTTTCCGTCTGCAGTCATCTTGCCTGTGGAAAACGGAAACAACAAGCAATTTCGTTACAACCGACATTCGACAGTCCCTGATTGTAGCAGCCGAAAAGTCTTTTTGGACGTGGATGGAAGTTGGACAACAGGCAACAGGCTTTTGAGGCTTTCTATTCCAAAATGAGTTTGCCTCTGGCGCTCCTTTTTAAACTTTGACAGTAGAATGAATGAGGTTTGTATTCGTCGTTTTTTTTCCTTATGCATTTCCCAATGGATTTTTAGTGAGATCAATACATTTGTCATCTTCCGTGAAAGTGTCGCCACGCTTTCATTCGCCTAGGTTTTGTTGAACCATTTAAATATTATTCAGTGGTTATCATTAGAAATGTGTTAATATTTCATAATAATGAACGTAATAAACTAAAGTAAATAATTTTATCGTGTGTAATTTAGTGCCAAGAAAATATTCCAAACACATTACTGAAATTATGGATAAACAATTAGAGATGGATTATGGGATTTATGGATTAATTATTAAACAATTACAGAAGAATGGATCAATGTTTCACCAATCTGAAGTGCCCTTCTCTTTGCTCGTAATGTGCGGCGTAAATAATGAGCTAATTTTTAATGCGTGCTAGTGTACCATTGTTAATTCCAGTGTTCTGCTAAATGTAATTTGTCTAATTAGAAGTATTTTTGTCCAAAATCTCCATAAATATGACAAATTTATTTATTATTCATAACTTTGCGTTATAATTTGTTGATGAAATATAGTATATATAATAGAAACTAAATTATCTAAGTTCTGGTCGATATCAGCGTAACATATAAGCTATTTCAGATAAATATTGATAAAAGATAACGTTTGAGTTCTATATAATTTTGATAATTGAGTATAGAGACGTAATGTTTATTTATTTAATTACGTGCTAAATTACTGGAACAATCAATCATTGTGTCCGACTTACCTAATTATTGTTAGCACAGACGAACCGTGTACGATAAGACATTAAATCGTTTTTGTGTGTCTTAGCACTTTATTGACCGTCATCATTATCAACATACAATCTTGACATTCACTTCAAACATCAACAAAGACAAAGTACAATGGACTTCTTGGTCATTTTATTGGACCCCGTGTTCACATGAGATGAAACATCTGATATGACGAATAGAACTACTGCACAAACAATCGTATTTTCCATGTTATTCCGTTCCTCATAAATTCTTTATTTTACGAGAGATTGTGTTTAACTGCAATAAAGGCATTTGCGATTTTATGATGTTTATCGCCTTCATGTCCACCTCGCGCACATATTCTACCAGACCTTCAATCGAAGAAAGATTCATCAAAGTTGCCTCCTTCCTTTAGTTAATTGCTTTAAATGCACCTTATGTTATTTTCCCATAAGTTTCAAGAATAATAATGTATATGGAATGTTTCCAAACTTCTGTAAAATTACTGCAGATATTCCGAACATGAAACGAATTTTCTTTCTGTAGACCTGTAGTTTATTTTCTTGAATTGACACTTTTTATTACTTATAATTTACATTGAAGGCTGAACTTATTCTGGATGAAATTGTGACGAGTACTTTCCTTTGGCATTTCGAAAAAAATTCGATTATTCTATACAAAAATACAAACAATTTTACAACTATATTATACAGGCAGAAAAACTTAAAATCGTTTACCTTCATTTCCACATAAATAATAAATGATTCAATCTACAGTAAGAGTTTCACAGTTTAATTTATCAGATTTGAGTTTTGCTCACAAATAATATTCTTGATATTAACATACTTTTTTCAAAGATGTGATTTGATCTGGGCAAAATTATTAAGATCATGAACATCTAATTTTAATGACAGATGTAAATTTGTAGAAACCTATCCTATAGCGAGGAGAGAGCGTCTAGCACTGGATTTGGAATACTTCGTAACTTGCAATGTTCTTATAGAGTAAGTTGATTGAGTTCCCTTACTATCAGGCCTATTTATCTGTTTACTGAATCAATATATCGATTTCTATCTCGAGTCGTACAGGAGAGTTAAGTGCTTTCTTCACTCTAAATGTCACTATGAGGCTTTGATATATTCAATCTTCCATTCTGGTTTGGTAGATTCACTCTTATACATCACACTTCACTTAATAACATGAAAACAAAATAGAAACTAGTGTAATATGTTGACATTTTGGACAAATTCCTTGTTCGTATGAATCACATGATTATTGTGATTGTTATGAACAAATATTAATTAGAAAATATATTACAAGGAATATAATTGATTATTTACTAATTACATTTCCGAACAAGAAATATACTCTTCATTAGCAATAATATTTTAATGACGAAAAGCCTTGTGTACATTTCGTTATCCACTTGCATATTCGTAACTCAAATTAAAACCACCAAAAGTTATAAATCAACGATATCATCCTGTATAGTTTACAGATGTTCCGCTATAAAATTTCAACTCTCTATATAAACTAAATGTATTTTGGATTGATAGTGTATAATTGTATATGTCCGGGATCTTCATCTAATTTTGAGAGCTCGAACACACTCGAAATTAAACTATTTTCGAACTGATTAATACATTGTTGTGTCAATGTGCGCTTGTCATATTCATGTTCTTCTGTTCTTCATGAATCATTCAGATTATGAAACAAAGTAATTTGACCGAGACTCAGAATAAAAGTACTACTCTACAGTTTCTATGAGTTATATTTCATAGTCAATCAACAAACCCTCATACAGCCCATCATTTCTTTAATTTGTTTTATTTAATTTACCTTCTCCAAATCTTAAGCCCAAATCTTATCTGCCTTTGATTACGCAACTCTTGAATGATTTTATTGCGATTTTCTTCCTGAATTCTTTAGATTCGTTGCAACGACTACCACATTAAACAGCCTGATTTTCGCAATCATGACTTAGGTTCCCGATATGCTCAGAGGTCAATCCCCCTAATAATTCTTTCAAGTGACAAATAAAAACTCTCCATATACAACGCCGCTCTCCTGTTTTATTAATGAATTACATTCACATCACAATTAATACATAAAAAAGTCACATAACATTTTACATGTCAACACAAAAAATACTCAATACGTTGATAACTTGTTTTTCAACCCCTTGTGCCTCTGCAACTTGAAATCGACTTTCAGTGCGATAATAGCTGAACATGATTAGGTAGATAGTATTGCGCTCTGTGATGGCCCGTGCTTTTCGCAACTGCTTCCGGATGTTCCTGAAATTGTTCAAAAACAATGGAGCAGTAAATCTGTAAAAATTCTCATCCAGTGAGCGGTCTGCTTCGACTCTTTTTATTTTCTCTCTCTCTTCTTGAACATTTAACTTTTTGTTAAAATTTTCTTTTTTTAAAAATATTTTTCTTTAATTGTTAACTATTGTATTAGAAATTGTATTCGAAAATGTCTGAATAAAAATTCTTCTTCAGCTGGTAGAATTCGCCCCAAATCTAGGGCCTTCTGCATTACGAAGATGTGTGGTCGTCGTGTTCCTATGATCAAAAGTATTGAAAATGCCTGGTACTCAAGAAAAATAATGAAGACAGTGCCAACGTGTTGTGGTTGATGCGAATCTAGCTAGCTGAGAGAAAGAATAGTTCACGTTGCAAGAAACTATTTAATAGCATTCAATGTGAATTAACTATTTATGAAGTATGTAGGATCGAAGAACTTATCTACCCAATTGAATGACTGAATTGCATGTAAGAGATACACAGAACACACTTCGTATTAACAAATGCATGTTAATGCTTTAACAACAACAACAGACTAACAGTGAATGCAAAACTCATCCAATTAATTCCGTGGGGGCAGCAGAGATATTGTAGTAACCTATAATGATTACTAATTAAGGATTGAGAAGATATCAGCCGCAAAGTATATTACTATATAAATTTAATATAAAGAATATATATTCGATTTATGTATATTTTAAATTATTCATTTGTATTCCTGTGTTTATTTATATCAATTCATGTGCTAATTACATTTGTTCACTTCTTTTTATCTTTGTTGAACCACTGAAGATGGGATAAACTATTTCCAAAACACGTGAATGGCTGTTTATCCTTTATATTATATTTACATTTAATATAGTTTGTGGTTGATACCTCCTCGATTTTTAATTAATAATCATTATTGAAGTAAATAACTTTATTTGCTGCAAATGATATCTCGAGAACATATTCTTTACTTAACAGATACAAGTCTATTGTATTAAAACAAGATATTTGTGATGGTTTTTGCGCGAATGTGGACCATAGGGCGGCAACGGCGACGGCGTTGTGGGACGCGAGAACACCGAAAACCACTCGGGTGCCCGTTCCGCTTTATTGCGCTCTGCCCCATTCCTTCACTGGCTCCGCCCTCTTCCCAGAGCTTCTTATTCTTTGCCGAACGCGTGCTGTGAGGACCTCACCCAAGCGACTAGCTAGAGCACTCCACGGGTTCCGCGTATATATTTACTGTGGAGTCGCGGTAATTCGAGGCTCGTTGTTCCGAGATTCCGTGCAACACGAGATGGCCTGACGTGCGCCAAATCGCCAAACTAACGGCGATAATCAAGAATCTTGACGTGTTGGCAACACTGCTTCGAAGATCATGTGTGCGGCGGTCGGTGCCAGAGTGAATCTCTCAGCTACATTGTTGTGTAATGTTTGTACTTACGCATGTATGTGTCTCTATTTTTTTTTGGTATCTGCACATTAAATTTGTCTTTGTTACACTTGTAGTTGAAAATTGCGTTATGTTTTTTCCTTTTGTTTCGTGGAATCAGACATTTTTGTATTGCGACTATAGGTATTACAATCACGTGTTAGGCAGGAAATTGTATGAATTACTTCTGTACTGTATCCTCGCATGACCAGCTCTCTTTTACGCCTTTAGAATCCGAGTCGTCGCCTACAACAACGCTCGGCCATGTCTTGCTCCGCCCTGTCACGCCGTGTCCTGACCATGTGCCGGCTGGCCTGCTTCATCCCTATTCAGTACGTTCTGTCATAGATATTACGGATTAAGCATGTAAGCATTAGATGCATTATTCCATGATCCCGGCAAGCCTATATTCTTCCCGTATTCACTCTTTCAGATATTAAATTAAAAAAATACTTTTGTTGCAGACATCGTAAAAAGAACCTTCATATATTAAAAGTTCACGTTTCTAGCTCCAGAATATTGTACTCTGCGCTTATATTGCCGCCAGTTTCTCCTTTTATAGATTTAGAAAATTTTGGCATTGATAACAGGAATTACCTCATAAAATGCTGTAGTTTTATAGATCTCAGGCTGCTGTTGGGGGCTATTAAATAATTATGCAAATTGATGCCAACTTTATTACAGAATTTCATTAATTAACGAAAAGTCGCCGTGTTGTTGATTTACGGTTATCAGATGCAACATTTAATTACCATTGCTAATCCATTGAAAGATAATCATTTAAATGATGACGTGTATGTCGATAGATTTAATGTCACATTCCTTTCTAATTTTGTCTCTGAAAACACTACTATTACTATAATTTAAACTAACTGAAAGACATTTTCATTCCTGCTTTTCTTTTACTTATTTTTTCTTTCCCCTTTTCTTATCCAGAAATATCCTTAACTACCAATTGTATAAAACGGATACACCTTACTTTTCTCAGCAAAAAAGTTATAAGTGATTAAAAGATATGGTTGTTCGCATTTTCATAGATCACAAGATGGAGACATTCACGCTTCCATTCATTACATACTGAGGAATAAAACCTTAAAAGTTTGCGCAGAAATGTTTAGGAGTATGTACTATCAGATGTAGTGGAATGTTTTAGTAGTATGTACTGTCAGATTAACACTCTCTCTTCATTCATATTTTCTCTTCTATATTCACCCTCCAATACTGCATATTCTAACAGTTGCTTGAGGGTTGTATGCTTGTGACCATTTTTCTCAGCATTCTCACTACCTCATTCTGTAATTTAACCACTATCTTAATCCTAATCGATAATCACCTTCTTTACGTCATTTTTGTTTAATAATCTTACAATCTCATTTATGTTTTCTGCTCCTCCTCTATTGGGTAAATGTAGGATAATAGTAGCCATGAAATAATCATTGGCACCACTGTTTTACACATATTAACTATACCACATATTTACTAGTAGTCTTATGTGACATATTAGACATATAACTCTAATGAATACTTACACCCTTAGAATATACAGTGTTGCCAAATCCAAAAGTTAGTATTTTATTTGCAAGAAACACGATCCTTAGAGATAAACACCATTATTTTGATTGTATCTATATTTACTTAGAGCTTTTGAGAATTTCA
The DNA here is from genome assembly GCA_031308135.1 of Acheta domesticus. Lineage (NCBI taxonomy): Eukaryota > Metazoa > Arthropoda > Insecta > Orthoptera > Gryllidae > Acheta > Acheta domesticus. The sequence continues at coordinate 216,984,537 of JAHLJT010004567.1, forward strand.
GTTTTAAAATTAGCAACACACTTTATGGATTTTATTGTTAAGGAATATTAGAATTTTGAGTCGTCCCCGTTATCCGATTTACTTAATTCTACTAAAATAACTTACTACGTTGTGACTAAATATTTGAATAATGATATTTTAATAATTTTCTTCACACCTAAGTTTTCATGTGCTGCGTAATTTCCGGGAGAACCTTATTGATCTTCTTTTCGATCCGTTAGCTTCCAGGCAATTGTTTTGAGCCTAACACACGCACGAACTCTAAAAATTCATGCGATTCGTCTTCGATTACCTCGAAAAAATATACACCACTTCTAGAATGACGCGAAATGTTTGGTAATTTATATAGGTAAATGAAATGTTCTCGTTCTTAGGAAACGTCTTTAGCCCTCTCGTTTCACCAAAAATATTACTCGTAATCTTTATTTAGAATACGATTTCTTCGGAAGGTCAAAAACGTCTCATTCGTTAACATTAACGTACACATAAAATAGATATAAATCATTTTTTAATTTTGGTTTATAATTGTTATTATAACCTTTTATTGATTTAATTTGTTTGCTTGGCATTTAAAGAATCGTTATTCCCGATTTATTTGTGAATAAAATCGCCTTTTCGGTATGAATAAACATCATATATACGTCGAGTTTGAATGCATTTTGCTATCATGCGGCAGTATACGTTCAGTTTTCAGGTGTACAGCACCTACAATTTTCTGTTTCAGACTCTCCATCCAGTAACTTCAATAAAAACTGCAGAATTATATTCCATATTACTCTCCTTAAGAGAGATTAAAAAATCCCATGAGAATCAAAAGTATATCATATTTACTGACTCCCTCACAACAGTTGAAGAAATAAACCGCAAATCAAGATCGGAAATAAACAACTGCATTCACGAAATTCACTACAATATAACAAAAGCAGGGGAGAAATCGTAATCGCTTGGATACCTGATCATAAAGAAATTTTTGGTAACGAAATTGCTGATTTAGAAGCCAAAATTGCTGCGACGAACATTAACCAGATCTATCCAACAGAAACAATTAAATTTTAAGATTTCTGGGAAAACACTAATCACAAATTAAACCTTCACTGGAACAGCTTTTGGTGCTGATATTAATCCAGCAACATCCATCAGTCAACGAGCGCATTTTTCTCACCAACTATCAATAAAAAATTTGGCCGCAGGGACCAAACAGTCCTTTCAAGAATAAGATGTGGACATTCCAACTTAAGCCACCTATATCTATTGCAAAAATCATTTCCCCCGACATGTGAACTTTGCAATACCAGACTTGACCTAGATCACATCTTTAAAATATGCCCCAGATACAATTACCAGAGGCAGTCATTTGAATTCAAATACGAAGCCATCCTGCATTCATCAGAAGATCAAGATAAAATAATCAAATTTTGTAAATCTATCAACATATATAATGATATTTAATCCCATTTTCTTATATAAAGTTTCCTCCAAAGTATGATTAAGATCAGTTAAAATATATTGTAAAGTTAAACTGTAATACAATATTTGCCATAAACTCTGTGATCACACCCAATGTAAAACAATACTTGGATAGTCGCTAATAACCAAGATGTTGATGCGACTATAAATAAATCTATATAAAAAAATTCGGTTTGGTCATTTCTTCCGTCGCATCTCCAAGAAATTCGGGTAAGAAAACAAGGAGGAAGCGACGAAATACGTAATTCAATAATCACAATTTTGTACCCATGTTTACTATGAACTATGTATGTCGTCAAATGATATACAGATAGGTTTTGGTACCGCTGCCAAAATAATTAACGCACATTCTTTCGCTTTTATCAAAATGAGAGATTATGAAACATGTGCAGGTTCTTCGTTCGTAAGACGTCCAAAAGCTAGAAGATCTGCTCGAACGTTTCCAGATATGTGTAATTTCTCAACTACGTAGTCTGGCGTGCCATCGCCTGTTGTAAACGTTCAAGCCCCTTCCACGCATTGTCGTGCGATGACGTGTTGCGCGCGAGAAAACAAACGCCGAACGTCGACCGCGGGCGTGAAAGATGAACTGTCACGTGCCTCACGCATCTCTCGCTTCGCCCACACGCACCCCTGCGTGTCGCGTGGCCACGGGCCAAAAAGTGTTTGTCCCGGAGACCCTTTTTGCTGGCAAAATCCATACCAGGGGTGTTCATTCTTTAGGCCTTTCACTCGGAATTTTGTTGCTTGATCAGATCTATATGAATATTTTGTTATAAAGTAACTGTAGTGTCTGGATATTTGTTTATCACCATCATCGATTAGGAAGAATAAAGAATGTATTCCATCTGTAGTGTGAAATAAAAATATTTTCTTTTTATATTCTTATTTTTTCCTGCTCCATCCATTCCGCCACCAGCTCGCATGAATGAGCTGGGGGTTGCAGAACCAAAATTTCATCACACTGAGTGCCGAGTATCATAGTGATGTGATAAGATCATAAGTTGATGCATAAAATACTTATGACTAAAAAAATTAAAATATATAGAGCCGTCTAAGATAATATAGTCATCGATAAACATCATTAGTTCCATATTTATTTGGTGTTTATATTACTTTAATTTTTAATTGTGTAGATTTGTTAGCCTATTTTACTTTTGTTTTTTATAGGTTAGTTATCGTATATTACCATTTAAGAGCCTGATTACACAGAGGAAAGAATCGTTGAAGGAAATCATGTATTTGATTTCCTAATATAGCAATTTTTGTGATAATATTTGTATCACATTTTAAAATGTTTTCCATTTCTTGACTTGTTAATTACTCGAATATTATTCAGGCGATGTCGGTCTGATAAATAAAATTCTTCTTCATCTTCTTCACGGTTTTGGAATATATTATTTCACCATCAGGGATAATCGTAGTGGACAATGCATTGTTAAATCTACACTTACTTAAGAAAAAATAATGAAAACATTCATTATTAATTTTCTTTTAATATTGTTTACATTGCAAAAAAAGAAATGTAAATGACAGAGCAACTAGTGGAGGTACCACAGCATATACGTTCGTTCATTAGTAAAGGTGTCATAATATTATAATACATATTACATTACGTATTGTGTCATGTTATTTATATTCTATATTTTGAAAGGACGTTTGAATGACATAAACCATATATTCCTTTTAATCACTTATATTAAACAAATTAAAAATGATAAACATTATTACTGAAAATTAATAGTTAATTTTTGCCCCATCATTAAATTTTTCTTGTAGATTTTTAATAATTTTAGAAGATTTATGATTTGTAGAGACGTAAATTATCTTAATTATTTGGGTGTAATTCTATATTTTTTTACTTTGAATTTTAATATCAACACCCTGTTTATGTTGCGATCGTACACTGTAACCAATGTTGTAAGTGTAAATATGAAATTATAAGACATTTTCCCACTTTTAAACATATATCTAAGTGAAAATGTTTAGATTACTTTTGAAAAGAAAATAAGTTCACCTTCGCAATTTGCTTTTATCTTTGAATTCTTATGATCAATTGGAAACAAATTATATTCATCATTAGAGTTTTGAATCATTTGAAGAAAGCATCGAAAGAACTTTTTGAATCTATGGATTATTTTTCATCTTGAAAAATGTCTAATATCAGTAAAACTTGCAAGATGTGTCTGAAGGTTAAATTTAAGTCACTTTCAGACATTAAATTTTATCGAATGATTGACATGATACACGCTTAACGAATACCTCACACAAAAACTGTTCGTTTGCGGAAGAAATTGCAGTGAACACATTATTCTTTACGCTTTCACTTCTAGACGAAGTGATAAATTAAAGGGGCTTTGCGGTTACAATGTTCGTTTAAATGTGGGAGTATCGTCCGAATTCTATTCAATATTTTCTCATTTCAAAAGTTTCTGTTTTGGAATTAGGTAGAGTTTCCACCCTTTTCTTGGAAAGTATATTTGGTCAAAAGATTTAAAGCTCTCTATAAAAGTTCACGAGGATATAGAAAGTGTTGCGGTGATTTGGTATGCAGGCAGGTAAGACTGCCAAAAATGTTGGATAACTTAGGTAGGATACTGAAGAGAAAAATATGCTAGTCTAGAATTTGACAAGAGTAAATCTACGTATGAAAACTTGTGAATGAATAGCCTACTTTACGTTGTTCTACGAACTGGTTTCTACATCATTTTTAACACATTGATTGCTTTCAGAAACATTTATGATATTTTTATTTTTTGTCAATGAAATGAGATAGCGCTATTTGTCTCCGAATCGTTCCAGTAGTAACTGCAATTTTTCCCTTCAACTCAGTCATTTTAATACTCAAATGCTATCCTTGAATCCCTGAGATCACATTGACTTCTTTCTTTAACTCTAAGAGTGGCTATACTCCGTCTTTCTAAATTGCGGGTAGCCAAATGCTATAATGCCAGCTCTTTTGAAGGTCATCGTGGTCTGCGTTCAGTTATCTCTCAGATACGATGGATGCAAATTCATAGTTTTTTTTATCAATCTATATTTTGGTTCTTAACCTTACTTTTGTGATATTTTTGTTCACGAATAGGCCGTTTCAGACCACGCAGACATTCACCTGTACTTACCAGAGCACAGTATCATTTTATCTCGGTAGCAGGTGCAATAATAATAATATGAAGGGCGTCAGCATTAAGCTGAATCCGATTTTTATCCCCCAGGGTTGTTAGTCCTTGGGATTGTAAGATGGAATGCTGATGGTAATGAAGGGTTAATGAATAAAATATACACACAGACATACACAAATACATCCATGTCCGAGGCGGGACTTAAACCCCCTATCCTTCCGTCCAAGATCGCCACGGCACTACTGCTTTAATGATCTCGACTATCCTCGCCGGCTACTTTTGTGATTTTATTCTAATTGTTCCCATTCTATATGGTAAAGCAATTACTAGCTTTTCTACAAATGATGTTCTGTTCAAATGTACTGGTATACGCAGATCAGTATTACAAATTATTACAAATTCAAATACAGCATTATGTAGTTTTCCATTGTTGCACAGTATGGCTTCTCAGAAAACCATTTGACTTTAATTGCCCGGACGAGGTAGCAAGAGTTCAGCAAATTGTATTTGTAGCATGAATGAGGACGATGGAAAGAGGAAGACTGAAACAGCAATGTGGATTTCAAGACGTGCGGGCAGTGTTCGTACATGCAGCATTGCACTCTGGCTTGTAGCGATGGGTGTGACAAAGGAAATTCAGTGAATCAAGAATTTTGTGACTAATTTTCAATTTAGAATTCATCATTTAGACTATTTTCCATTAGACTTTATTATTTCAGAACGTTTTTTATAGTGGAAGACGAACATAACGGTATTTTTTAGAATCTAGCATAAAGCTAACAAGATTTTACAAGGTCTTTTGTATTTTTTTATTAAAAGATAAAAGGCGGATTACTTCTAGCTCTTTAAAATGTCCATCATAAATACGAATATAAAATTTGGAAGTATTATTGAAACTTTTACAATGTATCTAGTAAAAACAACGATAGAAATATCGTACGATATTTAGGTTATAAATCGAGCGTTTAAATATATCGCACGAATTTGTAAATTGCATTGTGTGAGGAGGACTGCGAGCTTTAACGGGTGACCTCGTGTGTCCGAAGACAGTTGTTGCAACGCCGCCTCGAGCCAAGTAAGAGTGAGGGGCATTGTGGGAGACCCTCCGCTAATCAGCCCCTACGCAAGAACCGCTCGCTTCGGTCGCCCCGTTGTCTCGAGCGGAGAGAACAGAACAGAACAGGGCAAGGCTAGGTCGCGGGGTGGGGCGGGGTGAGGCGGGGCGGGACAGGGGGCAGGCGGGGCGGAGCGGGGCTGAGCGGGGCTGGGCGGGGCATACCTAGCGGTTGGGAGAGGGGCGGTGGAATGGAGCGGGAAGAAGACGGGTGGTTCGGTGGGGGACGGTGGGACAAAAGAAGGTCGAGGAAGGAAAGGACGGGCAATTAGCTGGATGATGTGGGAAAGATTGGGATAATTGTTGAGTAAGATAAATGTATTTAAAATTTGGAGTAAGAAAGGTCAGGGAGGAACAAAGCGGGTAAGCAGGGAGAGATGAAGGAAATTGCTAAGTGCAAAGGAAAAGGGAGGGGAAATGTGTTAGGTGAGAAGAGGAAGTAAGAATACATGATAATTAAAAAGAAATGAAAAATTTCTGGGTGACGAGAGAGGAGAGAGAAGGTGAGGGGAGAAGGGAAAGAAAATGTGAGATAAATGGAAGATGGCGAAGTGTAAGCGAGGGAAACGAGGAGCGTCAGAATGAAAAGTGAGACCACATGATAAGGTAATGAAAAAAATATAAGCAAACATTTCAGGGTAAGTAGAGATACGGAGTAGGAAGAGATCAGTGAGGATATAGCGGGAAGATCTAGGAGGAGATAAAATGAAATAGTTAAGAGTGGGAGGCGGAGATGACGTCGGGCGATTGTTGAAGCCGGACAGAGGAGTGGACGGGCAGATGTATGAATAGAAAGGTGCGCAGAAGGGTGAATAGGAGAGGAAAAGAAGTGTGGGTGGTGGAGGCGGGAAAGGGTATATCTGATCGCGAGTTTTAAGCAGGTTCCAATGCATCGCGGGGCGTTGAGAAATGTAATAGAGCGAGGAATGGCGGGGCAAGGCGGAGTGAGGCGAAGTTGAACGGAATGGGATGGGATAGGGTGGGACGGTTTCGGGACAGGTCGGGAGGGACCGGGACGGTTCAAAACCGGGCGTTGCGAGATCAGTCGCGACGTAGCAGAGTGCATTGGAGTGGGGTGTGACGAGACTGTGCGGGACAGAATGGTGCGAAGCGGGGCGGAAACAAAGAGGCGAAGGACGCAGCGACTCGAGGGACCATGGTTGGGGTTGCGAAGACGCAAGTAGTGAGACGGAGCGTGTCCGGCCGCGGCGTTGCAGCGTGCGACGGAGCGGTGCGGCGCGGCGCGGCGCGGCGGGATGAAACGGGGCGGAGCAGAGCGGAGCGAGACCGGACCTGCAAACTCCATCGGCGCGGGGCGTGGCGGAGCGGGAGCGGGGGAGGGCCTGGCGGTAAGCCGCCTTCGCAGGGTCGTTAGTCCCGACGCAGCCCGTCGCCGGAGCGGCCGCCACCGCCGCCACCACCGCTGCCGCCGCCGCCGCCGCCGCCGCCCCCCGCCGCCGCCCCCGCCGCCGCCCGCCCGCTATCGGAGAGATTTGGTGCATTGTGCTGCCTCCCTCGCGGCGGCGCGTGGGCCGCGTCTGTGTGTGCGTGCGTTCGCCTCGGCCCGGCGCCGTGTGCGCGCTGCTTGTATTGTGCTCGCAGCCGCGCGGCGGTGGCGGTGGCAGAGACGGCGGCGGCGGTGGCGGAGCCTCTGTGTCTGGAGGCCGACAAAAGCGCCGTCCCCCTTCCGCCAAACCGCCCCAAAGGGGGTTCACTCGCCCCGCCCCCGTCCCCCCCTTTACCCCCCAACTACCTCTATCCCTCCGCCCGATCCCGACCCGATCGCGAGAGCCCGGTTTTATCGTCATTATCGCGTTTCAGAGGGGCAACGGAGCGAGCGACCTGTAAGATGCGATACGCCGCAGGAAAGAAAAAACGAGCTTAGAGGGAAAAATATCCCCCCCGCACCCGGAAGGGATAAAGCAGCAACAGATTACGACGAAGACCGTGCGAGGGGTGGGGGCGGGGAGGAGAGAGGCGGGGGAGGAGCGAAGGGGGCAGCGAAGCCCTGAGAAGGGGGACAGGGCAGGAGAAAGGGAGCAGAAGATCGGCTTGTAGCAGCGGAGCTGGAAAAAGATCGCCCTTCAATCCTTAAGGTTCCGGGTCACGAATTTCCTTGGCAAGGCCTGCGCACGCGAGACGCCGGGAGCGGCGCGAGGCGGGGCCGGCCGGTGGGCCTAACAGGTGGTTCTGAAGAAGTTGCGACGCCGAAGGGGACCAGCGACGCGGAGCGGGGTGGGACGGGAGCGGGGCAATGTGGCAGCGCGACGCGGCGGGATTGTGAGATGGCACGGGCGGTAAGGGTGACGGGGTGGGCAGGGACGGGTCGCGGCAAGACGGCAGGGCGACGTGGCTAGGACCGATGGCGGGTGGGTAAGTTGGTGAGGGCGGGGGGGTGATGCGGAGGGTTGGGTCGAGGTGAAACGGCAGGGCGACGCGGCGTGGACCGATGGCGGGTGGGAACTTGGCGGGGCCGAGTGGTGACGCGAGGGGTTGGGTCGAGGTGAGACGGTAGGTCGACGTGGGGGCCGACGACAGTGGCGGGAGCGACCCCGTCGCGGTTTCCAGCTTCGGATGGCTAATTAGCCGCTAAGTTGGCAACAAACAGGTGTCCGATTCCCACTGCGGTGGGGGCGGGCCCGCGGCGGGGGCGGAGTTCGAGGAAGCGTAGATTGCGGGCCAGCTCGACACTGCGTGGCCCGCGTGCTGAAGACTTTGGAATTCATCCTGCGCCCCGTACAAGGCTAATAGAGGTTTGGGGAAGTTGCTGAAATGAATGCAATGTCTCAAATGGATTCTGATTCATACATAAGAAGATATTTAATACGCACGAAAGTTAATTTAGTTTCTCTGCACGCAGTTAGCAGCAGAAAGATGATACAAATATTAAGCTAGATTAAATATTCGGTGTACATCGTTAATAGACGTCTTTGCGCGGTCTCTTGTTATTGCAGAATGCTGAATGCGGTTTTATATGAACTCGCTGGTCGCAACCTACCTCAGTACTGAAAGATCTAACTCGGCACTAAACGAAAGTAACTTTTATCTACCTCAACACTAGCCACTTGTTTGATCTCCTTGTAATCGTTGTCCTTGGCAATAAAGCAATACCATTACGTTGGCGAGACGTGCATTGAAAAGTTTAGTTTTTCATTTAAAAACTGTTCTTATTATTGCAAGACTTGAACGCTGATGGTCATAAATACAATTCTACCTTAATATTTTTGTTTTTGTGTGTATTAAGACTAATAATCTGTTCACACCAAATATATTCATGAGTTTGGCGTCCTTAAGTTCCATGGCAAGGTTTGCTTGCAAGCACATTGCAACCCTCCGTCACTGTCATCCCTTGAATGCCTTCTTTCGTATTCGGTCTCGGGCTTCTCTGCAAGTTCGCCCCGTGTTTCATATTCCTGGGCTGACGCTTTCCTCTCTCTCCGACCGCGCGTAAATCCCCACGACCTCATTAAGTCCTTGACAGCGAGAAGCGATCCGCTCTGCTGCCTTGTTTTCTTTTTTTACGACGAACCCTTTCATGCCGGGCCGACTTTTTTAATTTTCGTGTTTTACATGAAATCGATACGTGAGACCCGTAAATATCGTTCGGAGCGTAAAATTGGAATTTATCATGAATGTATTTCACTTTCTGGGAATTTTTGGTCGTTTTCGCGTTACCCTAGGCCCTCATCCACGTTATTGTTCCTTCGAGAACATGATTTTTATGTGTTTTGTTTGTCAATAATTGGATAAGTATGGTGGGTAGTCTATTAATTTGAGCAATATTTTCGAGTATATGTCTAGAAGAATTATCATGTTTGCTTCAGATGGTTCAATTTCAGCCCATAAAACTTCATCTTTGCTCTCTTTATTGGGTTTGCAATTCAGAAGTAAATTGATGAAATCTCGCTTCACAAAGAAAATTGAACTTGTTTAACTTTGCAAGTTTGTCAGTAAACGAGCTTTAATTCGACAATAAAAGGGTGAAACATGGAGAGAATTTCAGGCAGATATTTGCGCGAATTGAGAACACTTCTTTTTAAAGGGTTCTGGATGCAACATGAAATCTCAGTTTCTTTGAATTAAAAAAAAATTGGTAAACTCCCTTAAATATTGTAAGTCCTATTTTATAACTACAATTCATTTCGACTACATTGAAAAAAATCGTTAATAAAATCGTTTTTTGTACTTCATTTCATAAATTTAGAATTTCCATGGTCTGTTTTTTTAATGCAGTAAAATAATATAATAATAGCATTTTTTCTTAGAAAAGTTTATAATCAGATTGCTTCGTGTAGCTCATTATATTTGGTTAGAAATAAACTGATTTAATATTGTGAACTTATGTATTTTACTATTTGCGAACGAATTAAAAACAAAAATAATAACGTTTAAAACAATAAATCGGTCTATTTTCCATATAGTATGTTTTAATTACGACACCAATTTTTGTGAGAATAAAGGAGTCTAATAAAACGCATTTTATTTAAAGACGGAATATAAAAAGCTTACCTCACATTTAATTATTAATTCCAATAGTGAGCGGTTCATTTCCTTCTCACACTTTGAATACAACAAATATTACTGGTCCAAAATATCAAATTATGTCTGAAAGCAATTCCTCATACGTTGTTGCTGTAAGCATTTATAACTCAGAGATAACCAAAATATGACATGAAAATTGAAATTTAAGACTGAATTTCTTCGAAATTTTCTTGAAATCTTCAGATCAACTAATGTGTAGCAATAATACTTTTGGTAACGTCCTGCATCTTTTTGTAGAAGTTGGCAATTTGTAGAAATCGGCTCTTACACGCCATAGGGAAAAAGTAATTCGTTACCCTGGTAAAATCTTCAGCTGTAGATGCGTAGTATAATATGCTTTATTTTCTAAGAATTGTCTCTTAAAAATACGAAGAATCGCAGATAATGAATAGAATGTTTTGTACATTACTACTCATGGATGCCAATTTAACTCGTGTCGTAGAAATACCTGAAAAAATTTTCGCAAAAATCTTCGAAGTAAAAATGTAAGATTTTTGATATTTACAAAATTCTGGAACTAGCTCCTCCTCATTTTAATGGAAATAAGCTGTGTGCAGCTTTGAGAACTTAAAATAATGTTTTTATATATGAAGGGCTCAGTAAGAGAAAATCATACACTACACTGACGAAGTTTGCTTGAATATTGAATATTGGACTGACGGACGCAAATCGGATAGGAACGGATAGACAGCGAAGATGGCCAGACGTTATTCCGTCATATGACTAGGAAACGAAAACACATAAAATTGTCAAGGAATGAAGTTGGGCAGAGACAATCCTGAATGTTTGTCTGGAAACTCTATGTGGCTACTGACTATCTCTCATTGATATTCTATGTTAACACAAATTAGGAGCCTGCATGAAAGAGTACAAATCTCTAACCCCTGTCACCACCTGCAAAAATCCTGTGCGCCAACAGTTTTGTACACAAAAATACACCTTTGTAGGCAAAGAAATTTCTTAAAGGAAACCTTAAAGCAACATGAAGGATATTGAATCTGATCGGCCAAGCAGCGTCCACGGGCAGCGCGGGCATTGGAGTGCACGCACGGGGGCCACTCGCGGCTCCTCCAGATGGTGGACGAGGACGAGGGTGAGGACGAGGGAGAGCGCGGGCCAGCAGGTGCTCGAGTTTCCAGGGCACTTCACCTGGCGCGCGCGCCACCCCTCCTTCCCGCTGGGCCGCTGCTCCGCTTATGGGTAAATACCGGCGTGGCGGCGGCGACGGCGACGCCGGTCTCGTCGGAGGACGACGGCTAAACGCCTCCACGGGAACTGCTCCTTCCCACCCCGCCGCGCGAGTCCCTTCCTGCACCTGTCTCGCCCTTCCTGGCCTGGTCGACACAGTCGGCCAGATCCTCCAGTCAGCCAGCCCCACCAGTCAGCCAGCTCCACCACTCGGCCAGCTCCACCAGTCGGCCAGCTCCTCCAGTCAGCCAGCTCCACTAGTCGGCCAGCTCCACTAGTCTGCCAGCTCTACTAGTCGGCCAGCTCCACCAGTCGGCCAGCTCCACTAGTCGGCCAGCTCCACTAGTCGGCCAGCTCCACTAGTCGGCCAGCTCCACCATTCGGCCAGCTGCACTAGTCTGCCAGCTCCACTAGTCTGCCAGCTCCACTAGTCTGCCAGCTCCACTAGTCTGCCAGCTCCACTAGTCTGCCAGCTCCACTAGTCTGCCAGTTCCACTAGTCGGCCAGCTCCACTAGTCGGCCAGCTCCACTAGTCTGCCAGCTCCACTAGTCTGCCAGCTCCACTAGTCTGCCAGCTCCACTAGTCGGCCAGCTCCACTAGTCTGCCAGCTCCACTAGTCGGCCAGCTGCACCAGTCGGCCAGCTCCACTAGTCGGCCAGCTCCACTAGTCGGCCAGCTCCACCATTCGGCCAGCTGCACTAGTCTGCCAGCTCCACTAGTCTGCCAGCTCCACTAGTCTGCCAGCTCCACTAGTCGGCCAGCTTCATTAGTCGGCCAGCTCCACCAGTCGGCCAGCTCCACTAGTCGGCCAGCTCCACTAGTCGGCCAGCTCCACCATTCGGCCAGCTGCACTAGTCTGCCAGCTCCACTAGTCTGCCAGCTCCACTAGTCTGCCAGCTCCACTAGTCTGCCAGCTCCACTAGTCTGCCAGCTCCACTAGTCTGCCAGCTCCACTAGTCTGCCAGCTCCACTAGTCTGCCAGCTCCACTAGTCTGCCAGCTCCACTAGTCGGCCAGCTTCATTAGTCGGCCAGCTGCACCAGTCGGCCAGCTCCACTAGTCGGCCAGCTGCACTAGTCGGCCAGCTCCACCATTCGGCCAGCTGCACTAGTCTGCCAGCTCCACTAGTCTGCCAGCTCCACTAGTCTGCCAGCTCCACTAGTCGGCCAGCTTCATTAGTCGGCCAGCTCCACCAGTCGGCCAGCTCCACTAGTCGGCCAGCTCCACTAGTCGGCCAGCTCCACCATTCGGCCAGCTGCACTAGTCTGCCAGCTCCACTAGTCTGCCAGCTCCACTAGTCTGCCAGCTCCACTAGTCTGCCAGCTCCACTAGTCTGCCAGCTCCACTAGTCTGCCAGCTCCACTAGTCTGCCAGCTCCACTAGTCTGCCAGCTCCACTAGTCTGCCAGCTCCACTAGTCTGCCAGCTCCACTAGTCTGCCAGCTCCACTAGTCTGCCAGCTCCACTAGTCGGCCAGCTTCATTAGTCGGCCAGCTGCACCAGTCGGCCAGCTCCACTAGTCTGCCAGCTCCACTAGTCTGCCAGCTCCACTAGTCTGCCAGCTCCACTAGTCGGCCAGCTGCACCAGTCGGCCAGCTCCACTAGTCGGCCAGCTCCACTAGTCGGCCAGCTCCACCATTCGGCCAGCTGCACTAGTCTGCCAGCTCCACTAGTCTGCCAGCTCCACTAGTCTGCCAGCTCCACTAGTCGGCCAGCTTCATTAGTCGGCCAGCTCCACCAGTCGGCCAGCTCCACTAGTCGGCCAGCTCCACTAGTCGGCCAGCTCCACCATTCGGCCAGCTGCACTAGTCTGCCAGCTCCACTAGTCTGCCAGCTCCACTAGTCTGCCAGCTCCACTAGTCTGCCAGCTCCACTAGTCTGCCAGCTCCACTAGTCTGCCAGCTCCACTAGTCTGCCAGCTCCACTAGTCGGCCAGCTCCACTAGTCGGCCAGCTGCACTAGTCTGCCAGCTCCACTAGTCTGCCAGCCCCACTAGTCGGCCAGCTCCACTAGTCTGCCAGCTCCACCAGTGAGCCAGATTGACACCGACACCGACTTTCCAGTCCCGTCTTTTCTTATCCTCTTCCACTCATCGTCTCTCGCCATCTCCCCGAAGTCAGGTTTTGTCTTTCCTTCAAAATGTGGCTTCTCGCTTTACCCACCATATCTCCCGTCTCCGTTCCGACTCTTCCCAGCCTTTTCCCCGGGCACCGAAAGTTTTGACGCTAAATCATGCTGACCTGTCCCTACCATGGCACCGTCTTTCCTCCCTGCCTTCCCTCCTCTTACACTCTTCCTCTCTTCTCGTCGTCCCCCGCCATTCCCTGTTAAGTTCCGTCTCTCCTTCACCATGTCGTTTCCCCGTGTATTTGCCACCTCATCAGTCCCCGTTACGCTTCTTTCCCGTCCTTTTCTGCCTCAATTCTTCACACTCGCCTATTCACTCCGAGAAAACCCTACTCCCTTCTCCAGCCGCCTCTGGCCAGCTCCATCTCTCTCCTTTCGTTCCCAACGTTCTTTCACCTTTCTACGATTTGTCTTACGTCCCTTTCCTCATTCTATTCATCATCACGATCTTTCTACGCTCAAATCGCGCCCTTTACCAGGCCTGTTCCTATTTGTTCCTAGATGCCACCTGCTTATCCTTTCCTGCCCCTCCCTTCCTCTCTTCCCTCCATTTCCTCCCCCTTCTTTTGTGCTCCATCTGCACTCTTAACGGATCCCATCCCGCCCCATCCGTTTTTTGTTTGGTCCCGCTTCGTCCACCATTCCGCTCGCAGACCTCTCGACCGCGCGCAGGCAATCGCGAGGCGACCTTGCGGAATTCGAGTGAGAGGGGAGGAGCAGAGAGGGAATAGGAGCGTGGGGGGGGGTGAGGGCCCGCACAGACTTCCGTCGTCGAGCACAGTTTCCTCCGCGATGTCGCGGCCGGAAACACGAGCGAAATTCCCCTCGGGAACGATGGCGGCCGATTTCGGAATTCGTTGCGTTGGTGTAACGGGCAAGAATTTCTGAGCCGGCTTACCTTAGTTCTCTAACACATTGTAACTCTTCCGTTTGTTTCTTTTTCACTAGACGAAGACATTTTAAATTAAAAAGTTGCTACTTTCAAATCAAACATTTTACAACATTGCGCTGGTAACATTGTGTTCTGCGTTCAACATCTACATCCCCCTTCACTTGATATTTTCTAATTATTTTATTCTCTTCAAAGTCCATCAGAATGAATTCTTAAAGAAAATATTATATTTTACTGTTATTATTTTTATCGTATTATTAAATTGAAGATAACATGGGGTTTGAGAGTTGGAAAACCTAACATCTGGTCGCATCATTAAAAACTGCTAAAAACTATTCTTGTACACAGGAAGATGGCGGTTAAAAATCATTGGAAATTACTCTTACTACTTTTATTTTTTCTCTCAATGTTCCCTTTTTACGTTTCTATTGAAGATCAATGATCGAAGTGCTCTAGAAATATAGTAGTAATATAATAATTGGTAGTGATAATTTAATGGTAAAAATGACAATCAAATATTTTTGCTGTTGCAATGCCTCGAGTTTGGAAATATATCCATCGACCTATTCCAACATCGACGGTAATAACGAGCATTTTCAAATTTGACCCACATGAGCGTCCAACGTAACCAACTGTTTTCCCTCTCATCCTGCCAAAAACCGACACAATAACAACCTCAGCCGTATTTACACGTAACTTCAATCCCCATCTGGCGAAGGTAAAACCTGGCTAAAGAGGGAATTTTTGAAGGATTTTATTTTGTCAGGTATTTAGTCAGAGATTTTTTACAATCATCCATACTGCACTTCTGCATTTTTCATCACCCATGTTGTATACCTGTGCCAACGCCAATGTGTGCGATAATGAGCACTTTTGTTCTTTGAAAATCCATCGTACCCAGTTGGGTTTAAACTAACACACTTCAGATTAAGAAGCCAAAATGCTACGTTAAAGTTGATGAAAATTATTTTTGATAAGCATTTTGATAAATATGTAGAATAGTTTTGTACCTGAAATCAGTTAACAGAAATCTTTGATGGTAGATTGTATAGATGAAATACGATTTTATAAGACAATGTACAAAGATATCAACATATTCGTATGTGAATGTGTGGTTTGTTTTATGAATTTATAACATTTAATTAAAGTACTAAAAATAACATGTATACTGCATTGCTTCTCACCTCTCCCTCCTATACATAAGCGTTTTCATTATTAGATCGTCATTACCTTGCGCTAACGGTGTTGACTCTACTATGAGCTTATTCGTTTCGTAGTTTGTGATTTAACTAAAAATATTCCACACATATTGGTAATTTCATTAGAATGCTAGTTAAATATGTTTTATAAGTTGCTTCCCAAAAACAGGTATTTATTTTCGTAGATTCTAGGAGGTTATGAAAGGTGGGATGTTTGACAAGGGCCGTGCTCCAAGCGTAGATACTTGTCACGTCACTTGGAGTGCCACGAACAACTTTGTTTCCTACGATACAGCGAGTGCACTTTTATCCTTTTGATCTTGATCTTATTCTCGTGTTAACCGGTGGTAAACAGGAATTACTTTGTGCGATCGTAAATACAAGCTATTTTCAGTATGTTCAGTGATTCTGAAAGTTTCTTTTAGAAACCTCGTTTTACAGACTAATATAAAAGAAGGAAATATGATTTCTTATCGTCCTTCCTAGCTTTTACATGACCTAACCACCCACGACTATGGCCTTGACAAGAGTGAATTGTGTTGAGAGCAATGTCTGTCGTTCCAAATAGTTTTTTATTAATTTTTATCCTCTTTCGAGATAGTAAATTGTTATATTTGAATGTAAATATTTGTATCAGTAGTAGCAGTTATTTACTCTACTTCGCTCATCCATTCGATCGATTCAATGGATAATGTTAGTTTAATTTAAAGACTTTGGGAATAAATGATTTATTGAGGAATTAATTTTGATCAGCAATTTATTTTTCTGAGTTATTTACTTTTCTGTTCACACATAGATTTATTAGTTCTATTTATTTTAGATTTTCTTTAAAATAGACTTGTATCGACATCTACATGCAAAGATCTTTGTATCACTTTGACTGGTGCAATAGTGATAGTAAAGGACGTAATTTTTTCTTCCTTTTTCTGAACAAATATTTTGTCATTTCATGTTTCAAATAACGTATTGATTGTGAATTTAAAATAGTAATATTAAATACACCAGAAATTTTATAGGACATGGTTTATTGTTTGCTGTATTCATTTACATTAATCTGATCTCATAACTTTCCATATATTTGCAGACATGATGTGAAATGAAGCTTGTTGACTTGATATTTTTACATTGATACACAATATACTAATTATGTATCATTTGAATGTTATTTTATGCAATATTGAATATACTAAAAAAATATGTGTACTACAATATTGTATATTGTGTACTACAGTATTGTATTGTGTGCAACTAATCATATGGTCAAAACTTAAGACCAATTCACCTCGTGAAGACAACTATGTTGAGACGAAAGGTAATTTTTATAACAATATCTTAGTATGTCATAGTATCCTAATATAAATGTAATAGAAACCGAAAAGTTAGAAAATAGAAAACGAGACATATCCAGAGAGTAAGTTTTCCTATATCAACAAAACGAAAAGTTTAAAAACCGTAATTCAGACTTTAAATTTTGCTGGAAAAATTTTATTGAAGCTGATACAGAATATGTATAATTTTTTACGTAACCCCAAAAAAACTGATGCCATAGATCAGGTGGACACATGGATCAGCTCACAACAGATCTGCAGCAGTTCTGCTAGGAAGTATTTGACCATCCATTCTATTTAATATATTATTTAATGTGGTCATTAAAGTGTTTAAAACTGACTTTCAATCATCCCTGGACTTCTCTTACCCTGTCTATAAATTAAGGGCACTAGATCTACTTTCGTTACACCAAGAGTTTTTGGAGAATAACTTTCTATTGTTCTGGGACCCCAACTTGTAGATTTTTGTGTTAAATTGTGGTGGCTCATTCAGATGATGTGTTTACTTCCGAAATATTATTCATGCTTCACTACTTATATCTATTAATTTATTTCCCCCCTAAATTCTTCATTCCTTATTTTGTCTCGGGTAGTTAGAAAAAGAATTTTTTTTCTATTTTTGCCGCCAAAATGCTTAAGTAACTACTAGTGTTAGTGTTGAGTTACTACGCCAAAACTCTACAGAGTATTAAAAAAGACGTTCTTGTTTTCACGTTTGCCTTTTTATTTGTCAGAATTCATTCTGATAACTATATTATTAGATTTATTATTAATTCTGCAATTAAGTATCATTACTTGGTGGCAGAATATTTAAATTACAAGAGAGTAGTTAATTTAGAAGAAAAAACACTAAGAATAATATTCCAGTAATTAAATAATTACAGACATAAAACCAGCCCAGAAGATTTTTGTCGTAAAAGGACATTAATCTACTTATTGGGAAAGGCCTCCCACACCACGTGCGAGCGAATTCTCGAGGGCGGGACCACTGCCCCCTGTCCATAAGTGCGAGCGCCGTGTAGCTTTCCTGCGAAGGGCCTTGCGGCGCCTCGGGAGACGCTCCTCGCCCGCCCGCCCGCCCGCCCGGCTCTTCGGTCACTTTATTAGGTTAGTTCCGTGTTTGTGTTTCTGAGCGCGACAGCGGGCCACGGGCGATGGCGAGGCGAGGGCGGGGCGTGGAGCGGCGAAGCGGGGCGCGGGGCGCGGGCCAGGGGCGTGGGAGGAGGGCCGTGCCGAGTGGGACGGGGCCGGTTGCCGAGGTGCGGGGCGAGGGCGGGGCGAGAGCGGGGAGAGGGCGGGGCGAGAGCGGGGAGAGGGCGGGGCGAGGGCGAGGCGAGGGCGGGGCGTGGAGCGGCGAAGCGGGGCGCGGGGCGCGGGCCAGGGGCGTGGGAGGACGGCCGAGCCGAGTGGGGCGAGGGCGGGGCGGGGACGCGGAACGGGAGCGTGAGGTCGAGGCGGGGCCGCGAGGCGTGGGTGCGGGCCAGGGGCGGCGGGGGCAGCTGAACGGGGTAGGGCGGTGGCGTGGGACGCGGGTGAGGGCGTGAGGGCGGGGCGGGGCGGAAGGGGAAGGGGCGAAGGCGCGAATCAGGGGCTTTGGGGGAGGGTGGAGCCGGATGGGACAGGGCCGGGGGCGGTGGTGCTGGGCGAGGGCGCGGGCGAGGACGCGGGCGAGGGCGCGGAACGGGGGCTTGTGGCCGAGGTAGGGGGCGGGGCCGAGGGCGGGGGCGTGGGGCGGGGTCTCGAGGCCGCGGGGCGGGGCGGGGAACCATATTGAGCTGTAACCATATTTTGGAGAGCTCTCCCCCGTCCCCTTGCTCTTCGGCCTCGCCTCGCCTTACGACACGCTGGCCGCGCCGATGGTCGCGCCGTTGGACAAACATGAAAGAGGGCTTGTGTTGCCGCCCTGGCGCCGGATGCCCAAACAAAGGTCGCGTCCTGAAATCCGGATAGCCGTTCGCGGGCCGGCGGTCACTGCCCGGGGCAGCGAAGGGCTGTGACTGAGGATAAGCTTTGGCTTCACCCTCTCTTTCTTCGGTTTCTTTTCTTTATCTTTATTCCATTTTATTTCCACCTTAAACTTCTTTCCTTACAATCTTCCTCCAAATATTATCGGCCTATTTTTTTATTGTTCTTGTTCTACAATTTCTTCTTCTCATTACTTTCTCTGTTTTTTTCATTTTCACCATCCTCCGTCTACTTTTTTTTCCACCATTTTGTCTCTCTCTGCCAATTCTTATTCTCCAATTTCTTCTTTTTTCCACTTTCCACTGTCTTTTTTCTCTTTTGCTCTTCTCTCATCTCCATCGCCTCCTGCTTAGTTGTAACTGGGAGACAATTCTTTACCTATTTTGAATGAATAATGAATTAGTGTTTTGAGGTAAGAAATATTAATACTTTACTAGAATCTTAGATCATTGAGATTTCTTTCATCCAAACATTTGAAACTTCAATACTTTTATAAAGAGGATACTTGAATGTGGAGAATGCAACACTTGAAATAAGTTATGTTTTCAGATAATATAAAATTATTTTAGGTTCAATACTGGGAATTTGTTTCTAAAACTATTTCTGAACACATTTTTGTGACGTATTGACAACAAATACATTTCCTTACTTTTATCTCCAAACTCTGTCATCATCTTTAAAAATACTGTGTACTGTTGAAAGAACGTTGTCAATATATAATCATATGACAAGTCCCAAATTATTTCTAAAGGGGAGGTACTTATTCTGTGAATTATCTATTTAATCCTTAAAAATAAAAAACTGCAACTTTTCTAAATTTAATAATAATCACTCAAAACGAAATAAAAATTACTACAGGAGTTTTCGATATGTTATTATGTGGATGTTAATTTTTGCCTACGTAACTGTTACTTGTTCTGCAGAACCTTTCATTTCGCCACTAGGTCACGCCTGTTCGTGCGAAATTCTCCATGCTTGTGAGTTCAACTTTCGCTTTGGAATTGCCTTCCGCAAGCACTCTCTGTACCACAACAGTCGCCGCACGCGCATCATATCACCGATCAGAGAGGTTTGCGGTGCAAAATCTGTTTGCATAAGGGGCGCAACCAACACGCAACTTCGCAATTTCAGCGGCAGGGAACCATAAGCTCCGGGGTCGCGTGTTAGCACGCCACACCAGCGCTCTCGACGTCGTAAAAACGGAGCATTATCCGCTTATTAATTGTGCGAGCCGATACACGCGGAGACAGTGAGAGATAATTGAATAATGGCTCGAAATATGTATCGGGATGAACGCAAATCTATGAGCATTGAAACGCACTGGCTTGTACGCCCAGTGTTGCGCACGACTAGCAGATTATTTTCACGGATCGCAGGCCACGCACGCGGGGGGGTTAAAGACTATGGAGATAATTAAATATATAGAGAATATATATGCTATGGCCGTATAACGACGCTCGTTGAGTGATGGAGTGATGCGACACAAATGGCAAAAAATGGTCATAATCATTGCAATTGAATAGTTGTGAAATTCAAAAAGGTGAAAACAAACGAAGTACTAAGTTATTGATGTACCTCTCATGGAGAAGTTAACTTGGAGAAACATAGGTTCATTTGCCCCAATGTTGGTACTAGTGTAAGGAAATATGATAATATTTAGAATTAACCCCTAAATAGAGAACTAAGAATTTTTACAGACATTACATTTATTCTTATTTTTAATTTAAATCTACATTGTCATCAAAATTAATAAAAACAGTGGGAGGTTTGTGAAACTATATGTTAACAATATTTTGCATCATATTACCGACACGTCAACTATTAGATATTTAAATGTATATATTTATTTTTTATTATGATTAAAATATTTAGAAAGTAATGCATATATTTCTTGCACATAAAATCCGATTAGCTGCAAATTTTCCTTTTTCAATTTCAGGGTGAAGCATTGACGCCCTGCCATTTAGACTATCTCAATAACAGAAGACCCGAATTTGAACTGCACATTCGGGCATCGCCCCCAAACAGATGAATTAAATTTTTGAGTTTCCTTCTTGGATCACTCCGGTCTATTTATTTCGCCGTTACCAGTTGCATATTCACAAATTCATAAATATTAACAGTGCCATCCATGAATATGCATTCTTCTAGATGGATAATTTGGCAACACGGGCAACATTGGGCGCGAGATCCGCGAGGTGGACGGTAGAGGCCAGGGCAGGGGGTGTGGGGGGATGGGGGGAGGATCGGAGAAGGGAGGCGCTTGGTGGTACAATGGTTGGGCTCGCAGCGTTAAACACGCGGTCTCAAATTTCAAACAGATCCATTAATATTTATGAACGCACCCGGGCAACGCTGGCCGTTTGACAGGCGCAGCTCGCGCCCCGACCAACAGCATCACCTGCCCCCTCTCCCACCGCCCCCCTCCCCCATGCCCCTGCCGCGT
This sequence comes from Acheta domesticus, assembly GCA_031308135.1. NCBI lineage: Eukaryota > Metazoa > Arthropoda > Insecta > Orthoptera > Gryllidae > Acheta > Acheta domesticus. The sequence goes on from JAHLJT010004567.1 coordinate 217,005,926, forward strand.
GCTCACCCACTGCTTTCCTGATTTCGCTCCGCGCGATGCTGGGATGAGCGATCGCGGGTTGTGATTATGTGCGGCCGGATTTGTTCAATGTATGGCGGTCACGAGCTTTGGTGATGGGCCTGTGTGGTGTGTGTCCACGTGCTTTGATTTATGTTTCATTTATCTCGTTATAAACTGGCATTCACCTTTAGATGACTTGATGCAGTTCATTTAACCCTGTTCATGAAGTTGCACGTGGGAAACAATTCTCTTTTATTTGAACAGTGATATGCACTCATGAATGTCAGAATGAAAACAGCTCATTTACTACTTATTTGTTTGGTTTCTAATTTTCCCCTAAAAAAAGCACCTGCACTAAAATTTTATACCCATATAAAACAATTACATTGTATTTTGAAATAAAGCAGTGCACAGATTTTCGTATTATACTAATAGTAGAATAGAAAAAGAATAGATAGTAGTACTATAATGAACAATGATTAAGAGTAATGTTCAAGGTGTTTAAGATAAATGTTTTCGTATCCGCAAAGATTTGAATCCACATCTTAATTGGTTGCTTCCCGCAAAAAATTGAATTACTGAACGGAAAAAGAGAAATGGCACTTGTTCTGAAACATTTTTACAGGACGTTATAAATTGAAGAATGTTTTTGCAGTACCCACTCACCTCCGCCAAACAGTTGTGGATTCAAATATTGTGTAAGATTATTGTAGAAATTTTGTCTTCTTTATTGTTGTGCGGAATGCTATTGAAAAATACCATATGTATCACGGTGTTTTCATTGTCATTCATTAATTCACAAGTGGCTAGGATGCAAAAGACATAAACCAGTCAAAAGAGTGAGAACTGATGACTAAGAATACTAATCTATTTTGTAGGCTGTTACGTACGGAAGGACTGTTGCTTGATACCAGACTTCCCGCAACGACTCGCTGCCGTTGCCTAATAACCTCTCGCTGGTCACTAGACAAGAGCCGATCGATTCCAGCCCCTCCTCTCCCCTCTCCAAGTCCCCCTACGTCCCACTCGGGCTCACTCGACTAGCAAGAAGCCAAACTGGCTGTCCCTCGAGAAGAACTAGGTCAGGACGTGCCACGTTGGTCGCTTGCTTGAACACATCTGACCTACATATCTGATTCCCAGACACCACTAAGGCGTCGCGATGACCAAGTCTTAAAACCGACTGACCGTGTAATAAACTGCATAGTCCATTGTCACACTCACAGCTGCACAGGCATATCGTCCCCCTGCCATTGTGCTGAGAGCCTGGTCTAGCGCTCGCCCGCTGCTCCCGTGTGCGTGGGTGCAGCGTCCGTCCCACTTTGTCCCGCCCATTCTTGTCCCGCTTCTTGCAGCTCGGTCTTGCCCTGCCCGCCCCGCTTCGTCCCACCCTGTCTCACTTCAGTTGGACTTGTCCTGCTCCGCCCCGTCTTGTCCCTTCCCGTTCAATTCCACCTGGCCCCAACCCCTCCTGACCCTCTTCGGTCTGCCCCCACACCTCCACCCCAACACGTCTCGTCCTCACCTGCCCCGCGACTCCCCTCCCTGCCCTTCTGCAATATGATCTGACCCGACCTCTCGCCCCTACTTCCGCCCCACCTCTCCTCTCCTGTCCGTTCCCGCCACTTCCATTCCTTCGCAGCCCTTTCGTTCCGTCTCGTCCCACTGCGCCTTCGCGGCACGACAACGCCTAATGGCGCGCCAGCGGGGAGGGAGGCCGCGCGCCGGACAGGCAGAATAATTAAATCGACTGACTCATCAAAGATTCTTGTGCCTGTGACGCTCCGAGCCGCCGAGCGCCAATGGCTTCTCTGTCTTGCGTTACTCTCCACACCCCTTCCGACCCACGACCACCCGCCCCACCCCGACCCGCCTCTTATCACGGCGCATCCCGCCTCCCGAAATGGTCGCGAGATGTAGACTCTGAAGTTCCGCTACATCACTCCATGACTTTGTAAATGAGGCAAAATTTGATGAAGATATGTAGGTATCCAAGACCGTATTAACGCACGGGCCCAAAGGGTCGAGACACCGGGCCCTCATCATTCTTAAAAAAATATTTAATACCATTTTTTTTTAAATAATAAAATAGAAAATGTATTAAACGTTATGTATGATTAAACTATACGTAAAAATTGACATAATGGAATGATGTGTCGCGCATCATTGGAAAATATTTATAATATGGAATGTTGCTGGTTGATGCATTTGAATATTAAATTGCACAATTTAATAAAAAGTTGTGTTTTTCAATGTAATTATCAATATACGTTTACATTTTTTGTTTGAATAATGTTAAAATGAAACACTTAGAAATGTTTTCAAAATATTTTTAAAAAACAAAATACAATGTGAATTGATAGGATTTTATTTATAATTCAGCATCGAATTGGGGGTGGTGAGAGATCGGTGAAAGTAAGAATAGGGGGCCCCCAATGCTGATAGAATGACCCTGTATGCTATTCCCCTTAAAATAATTGGGTATTCTGCATGCTTCTAACCATTCGTTATTCCCAGTTAGAAACGCTCTTCCGGAACCGCATTCGAAGCACTTGAGGCGTCATTTGATGCGTTTTGATCTTCTAAAGGAACCATAAAATAACTTGAATTCTTTCAAAACATTCTTAAAACAATTCTCCAAAAAGTTTGTTTTGTGGATTTTTAGCCACCTAAAATGCTAATTTGGAGGATTTGCGCTTCTAGGGACGTTATCAGGCATATTAAATTTCTATCGATAAAACGAACGGATTGGAAATATTTTACCAGGATTAATCTTGAAAATACTGGAATAATTCTAGAAGAAATGGGTTTGGGGAACTTTAAACATTTGAACTACAGTGGTGAACCATAGTGAATACTTATGTTGCTTTTCTGGTGTAACATATGTGATAGCAAAAGCAGAATAAAACGGGGTTTCACCGCCAATGAGACCTGTGTGACGTTATTTATCTTTTGCAGACACCAAGCCGCCGAGTCGCGCCCGTGCGGTAATCGCGAGTTACGTCGAGACCTTCCGCCTTCGTCGCCACCATGTTGATGTTCCAACTCTAATAAGGCTAACTACTTAGTTAGTTAATGCCTTATTTTACGTGGCGATACTCGGGCCATCAGGCCCGTGTTTCGTCTGACCACGCAAATTTTACTACGCTCCTTTCACCAACTACCGGAGAAAGAAGGTATTATCTCGGGCGACGAAACAGGCGATTTGAATTTAGCTCAGAGGATTCATTTAGGCTTGAGGATCTTTTACATGCAAGTAAATCTACTAACATGGGACAACCAGCTTTACTTCCCTTCCGAAGGAAGGTGTACGAAGGATTTTTTTAGGCTATCTTTCACCCATGCACTCAACTTGACCTATCTTTGTTTCTCTACTTACTACTCTCCTGCCTAATCTACCACTATTTGCTCTCTCTTTCCAACCCCCTGTTGGGGGAATACCAGTGGGTTGCTTACAAATACAAACAAGAAATAAAAACATACACAAACGGCATTACATTTACACAAAAAATAAATAAATATATTCTGTTAAAACACATTTAAACAAGAACATGGCATGGAAACACTACAAAGTTTACATTAAATCCTGAAGTAAAATTCAAAATAAAATTATTAAAAAATTGTTCTGTCCAGATTAATGTCACATCTCCTGTTCGTTAATTACGTCATTTGCATTTTTAAACACTTGCCCACCCTGAACTCTAAGCTTCAATATTTGTTTATCAATGCCTCTCTTTCAAACTTTCCCGATTCAACTTATCTCTTTTCTGGGGCAGAAGCCCACCTTCTCCGTATGGCACCACCACACTATCCGTCCCAGTCACGTCCCTTCGAGAACAAAAGCGAAGCGTCGTCCAGCGTTCTCAGCTTCTTCCGTATCATAAGCACTCACTCAATTGCCTGTGGACAAAATTAACACGGCTCTTAGGCCGACTGTCTCTGACCGACGCTTCTATCGACTGAGTCAGATTTTAGACCTTTGCTGTTTAGCTAGATCGATCGGCAATTCTCCTAGCAGTACCATAAAGAACGAACATGGAACCCGCATGATTGTTCCCTCCTCTTCCTTTCCCTATCCTTACTCCTTACTTACACGCCCTTGCACTTACAAGCACTCAACCAAGAATGTCGAGAGACTAGTCGAGAGCTTGGACGTGTCCCGGTTGACGTGTTCCATATAGCAGGATTTTCGTCACTAGCTTCTCAGCTCGGTCCAATTCAGTCGCTTTCAGGAGAAGAATTCTAGCGGACGGCTGCTCTGTTCTGCAGGCCACATACCGCGCGCGATCTTTCCTTCTACTTCCTTGCCCTATCCTCACTCCTTACACACACTTATACTAACATACACTTCACTACCACTTAAGCCCGGAGACCGGTCGGTGACTTGGAGCTTTTCCTGGCTGCCCCGCTGGTGAGGAACTCCCGCTAGCCGACGGTACGTCGGCTCCGGATCTCACCATCTAGCGGGGAAAGATCACTGCCACCAGCACTTGTGACGAGATATTGTTATTTGAATGTGATGATCAATGAACATTAGGATGAAATACATGGTGGGGTAAGAAGCAAGGGGGACGGGAACCCTTTGCAAACCCGCTTTGACCACCACACATTATTTTTGGATTGGACGGAAACGGAATCCCTGTTACAGTTGAAGAAGGCGAACAGCCTGTACGTTATGACACAAGTCGTCCGTACGAAATGCAACTGATAACTCATTTTAAAGCCTCGGCGTACACAGTGTATCTTATTTCTCCTATTTACTTCTACTTTCTTTCTGCCAACCGCTCAACGAACTGTTTAGTACGAGTCTATATCGTGCATCTGCTATGCAAGTTAAAGTGTTTTGTGATAATTGCCGAATTCTTTTGTCGTAGCTCGACGTTTAAAGCGAGATAGCCTTTTGTTTTCTATCTCAATTATGTTGCTTGCAGTGCAAGATAAATTGTCTTGTGAGTTCACTCCGTAGGTATTACCGGTCAGAATGTTTTAGAGCTTCTCATAATGCACCCCGAATTGGAGAACAATCACAGTATTGACAGTAAAATGAACTATGATATGACTGACACTAGAACGAAATATTTCAATGAAAATGAATATTTCGTAGAGGGTTTCAGAGGCAGTGACGTCTGAAGTACAAAAATGGTGCTAATTCTATTGGATCATGAAAACTAAAGATCACGAGAAGTATTTTATTTCACGCGTTCCACAACGTTTAACCTCGCGGCTGCTGAGTCATAAAACTTCTTATGATTACTTCAATTTCAAAAGAATACACAATACAATATTTTCTAAATTATAGCAAATTCTTCATATTGTAGGTTTCAGAAGCACTACATCTTCATATTCCTTCCCCAGAACCCTACTCACATGCGTTATGGAGATTCCCAACTTCCGTGCACCGAATATCAACTGCTCAACCATTTGAGACTCTGACGACTGCAAGTTCTCTCTGCTGTGGATTTTTCCCGTCATGGAAGGAAAAGATTACCGCTCTTGTGGCAGCGAGGAGAGCGGTTCGATTTGTTAAATGCGATTTGAACAAAAATATGACACCCGGATCACCCCGCGCGGGCCGTTTTGATCCTACAATTCAATTTCCTCCCTTCCCAGCTGACATTCAAATTCCATTACTTGTCAATTGGAATACCGAGGGACCTACCGGAGACGGGAGAGGACGATGGGAGGAGCAGGCTACTCTTAAGGGATGGTGAGGTGGGTAGAGAAGTGATGACGGGAGGTATTGAAAGACGTCAGACACTATCTTGAAACGCCAATGCGGCGGCGACGGAAATCCCGCCTCGTTTGTTCAGAATTCGGGATGAACGAGTCAAGATGTAGAAACGTGACTGAATTTCTTGTGGTCTAGGTGTTCTTTTCATTGTTATCTTGGTATAGTACAGGCCTTAGTTGTGATTTATTCTTTTATTTTATTATAACCTTACTGGAAAATCACCTTTTTACATATGACATTACACCTATTAAAAAAGTTGTGTAATGAAAAATACGATCCTGAAATCTTATAAACAGTTTTATCTATAACTGGTCACGAATTATCTTTTTTATGTTCTCGTAAGCTTTTGAAGAGACAAATGATTTATTTCATGGCGTTCCCTTCAAATTATCCTCAAATCCATTTAATACCAATTTATCTATACTTTTCAAACGAGAATATTAATGACGTTGAAATTAATTTTGATTTGTTAAAACAGACATACCTTGCGTAATGAAAAATCAACAGAGCTTCATGAAGCTCATTTAATAACGTGATGAGAGGACACAAAGATCATTTTAATTAAAGTTACACAGAATAATCTACAGCAAATTGACATAAGAAATTACCTCATCATTCTAAAGTTGTTTTCTCAATTTTAACAGTAGATTAACCCTGTACACCTACTTTTCTTCTGCATATTCTTTTAGTTTCATTACCTAAAAGAAGTTATGAGTTATTTATCATGTCGTCTTAACATGTTCGATACTAATTGATGTTGCTTACAGGTTGTAGAAATAAGATTCTCTGTATCCTTACCCACTTCAAAATATTTTGGTTGACGCGTTCATTTACTCATAATTCATTATTCTTTTATTACGTACTGTATTGGATATGTCGCGTATGGATAAATACATCATTCGCTGAAAACTTGCTGCACATTGAAAGTGCGTAACGATTTCCCACATATTTCATCGTTACTCTCACTCATTGATCTACGAAATTTTATGACGTGTGATAAATGAAAACATTAATCTATTAATTATTTATTTTTCGGTTTATGTTTAAAATAAGAATAAAATTACAAAGAGATATTATTTTGCAAGAATGTCCAATGATTCTAAAATTATTTCCTCAATAACGACATCATTTTCATTGAAGATGAGGCAACTGCCATTGCAACACGAAACGCTTCGTTAATATGGAGGATAGTAGAGATGTTGCTTGTGCACGAGTCGTTAGGAAGTTATTTCTTACAGGAACACGCCTATCCAGCGCCGGGGGCTAGCCCGTCTAACGGAAATGGAACCGTGGGGACGGGAGCGGGGCCGTGCAGCGTCGGAACGGTCCCTGTAATTTCGCGTTTACGGTAACGATTCCCGGCGCCGCTACGGTAGTTTCCAAGGAACTTGAATGCAATCGTGGCACTCCCAGTGAAAGGGATGCAGCTCGCAGGAGACGATGAGGGAAAGAAGGTTAAGCGGTCTTCAACATTCTAGGCAGAACCATTGACAATCTCAACTCGGCGGAACTATCGTGTCGTGAAGGCGAATCTTTGTGAATTAATTATGCGGAAACTGTTCCATGTTCATTCTCTCCTCGTGTTCAGAAATAATCGAAAAGAGATTGATTTGGTTTTTCTCTCGACGATTCAGCCAGTTTTAAGCCTTGGTCTGACATCCTCTTGCTTGCTAAACTGCCAGTTTTTTTTTAATAATTGGGGAGAACTTTATTACTCATTGACCTTCCTTGAGAACTATTATAATATTTCAATTTTTGCGCTTTTTATTTGCATTCATTTATTTCTTTGAATTTAATTTTTGTAATTTGTTTCATTTTTTCAGGATATTTTTCGAAAAGTGTCGAGAACTCTAGAACTTTTTGTTCGCGACTCAGTACTCTGAAAATATACACGATTTTCAAAATTCTATCCGCCAACTGCACATACCGCAACCGCGCAACCGGACCACAAAGAATGTGATAAACCAAAATGGTAAGAGCAGGGGACGAAACCGTGCGAAAACGGTTGGAACAGAACAAAGCACAGATCTGGCCAGACGCCGAAAGACGCGTGTAGGGGCGAGAGTCGTGTGGGAGACTCGAAGAGCACGCCGGCGATTAATTGATTGATTCGATTTTAGTGATTCCGGGGGCGTCAATCATTAAGGATCATTAGTCCTGTAAATGTAGTGCAAGCTTTGCGCGGGTGGTGGCAGTGAACTTCCCACGCTGAATGACGTCATTTGGGGCCGACCTACCGTCACAGCCTGGACATGCTCTAAGCCCCCGACCGATCTCCCAGCATGTCTGGTAGTGTAGTGCATGTCAGTGTGTGTGAGTGTGTGTGAGGGGAGAGCGTAGGACAAGGGAGAAGTAGGAAAGATCGCGCGCGATCCCTGGCCCGTTTGTTAGGGTACTCCTCCGGAATGTGTCTGGTGTTGATCAGAGAAACCACTGAAAACTACCGATCAGAGCAGTCGGCCGCTAGAATTCTCCTCCAGACGACTGAATTCGACGTAGCGTCGACAATCTTGCCACCGTCAGAAGTGGATCGCTAGAACCTGCCAGTCAGAGGGACTGCAGTGACACGAGTTGCCACCTCTGCCGGTCGCGCCGGCGGCGGGCGGCGCCCATTGGAGCGCTGGTCGGCGGCGGGCAGGGCGCGACCCGCGCCGAAGCCGCTCCGCGCTCTTCACCGCCCGCGCTCCCTCGCGCGCAAGCCATCCGGCTACGCCCGTGCGCGCCCCGCTAAGCCCCGGATAAGGTCTGCTCGCGCGCGGGAAGCGCCCCGCCCACCCCCACCCCCTCCTCGCGACGGTCTCGGTGGCGCAGCGGCGTCCAAGTGCGCGAAGGCGAAGGCTCCGAGTTCCAGCCACCCAATAAGGGGTGGATAGTTTGCTATTAGATTGGGGCATGGTTGGCATCTCACATTATCACTTGTAATATCTAGGCCATGATTTCTTTCGTTGCAATTCGTCTTTCCAGATTGATTGATTGATTAGTGATTCCGGGCGCGTCGACTGGTAAGCTCGTTTGCTGGTGTCCCATAAATGTAGTGCATGTTTCCCCCCTAGGGAGGTGGCGGTGATATTCCCCCGCTATATGATGAGATCCAGCGCTGACCTACCGTCGGCTACTGGGGTTTTCCCTAACCATGTATCTCCCATCAGCAGAGTACCCGCGCCAGCCGGGACAAGCTCTAAGCTCCAGACTGGTCTTCCGGCTTTTACGGTAGTGTAGTGCATGTAAATGTGTGTGTAATTAAGTGGTGAGAGTAGGCGCAGACCAGTGTTTCAGGCACTCTTCCGGCAATTCGCCTGGTATTTATCGGTTAAACCACGGAAAACTACCGATCAGGGCAGCCGGCCGCTAGAGTTTTCCTCCAGACAGCGACTGAACTCGACCTAGCTATCTAGCTAGTCCTCCCGGTCTGAGGCACTGCAGTAACCCCTTGATGCCTTGCGCCATTCTCATGTCGTCTCTCATGACGATTGTCCTAACTATCATTACATATTTACTCTAACTATCATTCAGTGGTAGCCAAAGGGAAACTACTATTGTGGTTCCATGCTCGTGTAAAGCAAGGGAGTTCAGGGTTAAACCCATCTTCCCTTACCTACGCATAGACTTTCTTCATGCTTACCATTATTCCCCTTCATGAGCCCTTTTGCATCCCCCATGAACCCTTTGGTAAGATCTGTCCGCTTACAATTAATTTACGGTTGGTTATCTCTGGTTATGTAACTTGCTGTTAAAATAATGCACAGACCTTATACTTGTAGTTCTCATGGGAATCATTCCCACTGAGTTAAATATATATATATATATATATATATATATATATATATATATAATATATATCTGATTTCATTGAGCCTTTAACAAGAAATTTATTTTTTTCTCCAAGAACTGTTCCCTTCCTTCAAGAATATAATGGGAGTGGGACAACAACATGCAGTAGTTCTTAGTGAAGAAAATGAAGGGGGAACGCTCTCTTCACAATTCTTGGAGGAGACATCACAGTTAGTTGCCAGCGTATGCTTGCCAATATTTGTTTTTGAAATCCTTCCTTTTGTACCACAGTTGTGAAATTCAAAAAACTAATTAAAATGTCGAGAATAGTGAATTCTTAGCTTTGAAAGATTTAATCACCACGATTTCATGGTGCGCATATATTAATTTCAGATTAACATTTTATCGTTTTTATAACAGGTTACACTTTTTAATCTTTTATTTAAGTTTATATCTTGTGGTGTGTATCTAACATTTAAATTGTATAATATCTAAAATTCTGTTCTAAGTTGTGTGTATATGTAAACATTATGTAAATTGTATTTTTGTAGCATTGATAGGAACTACCATAACATCCACAACCTATTTTTGGGGTATTTATATTTAAACGGGGAGCTACTTCTCCTTCATATAGTGACTACAACTTGTAAAAGGCGCAAATTAAAGTAACTTGGTGTTCCAGATTCACCCGGTAAATTTCGTAAATAAATAAGGTATTTCCCAAATGGCCTTAGGGCTCCTGGAAAGGATTAAGGTGCTCTCTGCAACAGCGCTACAGCATATAGCTGATATTTCATTCCACGAAAGTCCCAATGTGATGGTCGGTCATATTTTATGAAACTTTTACGTGGCATCTGTTTATCGGCAGTTTCTCTGCATTCTGCAACGTCTGAACAATTTCAATAACACATCGCAGCCATCGCGCTGTCACAGTCGAGACTTCCTGGCTTGTGCTATTCTCTTTAACGACGCGCCTGTCTCCGAAACATTTAAAATATTCCGCGAATCTACTTTGACGTGGCCAGACCAACCGAGCGCAATGTAATCCGTGAGTCTGACGTGAATTGAACTTTCAGGGATTCACGCGAGAGCAGTCGACGAAAGGGAAAATGATGTGAAAAGTGAGGAAAATCCAGCGAGTGGTGAAATCAATAATTTATTTTCATGTGAGTTTTAATAGGTTCTACGTGGCTTGTAGCTTTTGTGAAGGATTTGAATCCTGTTTTTTGTAGGAAGGGATGCCGAATAGTCAACTTGTTAATAGATGGCCAAGGTTTTGTTAAAACAAGTAGGAAACAAAAATATTAATAACTAGCTGAAGTACCCTGTTCTACCGAGTATTTGTTAATCGTAAGCATCCTGCTTTACATGGCCCGTCCTACCCCTCCCCATCCCGCTGTGTAAGTTACAATCACTGTAATGCGCAGCTGCATTGTTGCATTCTCCAAACAAACGCTCGATAACAATTTTTACCTTTATTTGCTCTGAACCTAATTGTTGTTGGAATGTATCAAAATGCATTCAATAGAACATGTATAACTTACTGTTTATGTATAACTATGTTAACTAATGTAATGTATAACTATTTTAAGAAGAGATTTCCAAGGTCTTTGAGCATACATTGTGAAAAACTTTTTACAAAGTTTTTTCAGATGAAAATATACTATTTCTAATATTATTTGAAAGTATGTTGAAAAGTAAAAATATAGAAAAGAGAAAATATGTGGGACTCCATATAGAGTACGAAAACTAAACTGAATTTTTGACAGGTTTTACGAAATTGAATCTTGGAATGCGGTTAAACAATTATTCTTTGCACTTCAAATAATTATAATTGGGTCTAACGTGCATTATTGGAACTCACGAAATATGCAGATTACCAATAATGACTTCTTAACCAACGAAACGGAAATTTGAACAATGTTCTCTAAAAATCTTTTAGTGCTCTGTGGTAAAAGGTAATCCTCTTTATTCGCATTGAAAATGTTTTTCCTTTATTTTTTCACGTTTTAAATATATTGAGAGTGTCAGATCGAAAAAACGTTCACCGTGTTGACTGCTCTTAAAGGAATGTAGCTAATTTCCTGTGTTTAGATTTGTTTCGTTTCATTCGATACTGTGATAACTGTGCCAATACTGTCCAATCGATAATATAATGATGTCCGCACCAAATACGTGAAACTCTATTGAAGTTAAAAAAAATTGGACATAAAATGTATTCATTTCTAGCATCAAATAAATTTAAATAGAAACAATATTAAAAATATAAAAGTTGTGATCTATTCTAAAACTTGTACAAGTATCTCATTTTGTATTGCATTATTATAAAATCGGCCCAATTCGTTACTTCATATTTTTATATTTTATTTTCGATAATAGATATTGATAAGTAATTGCTTTCATTTTCTTAGGACACCAAATCTAGTACAACACACTGAGCTGTTCACTGTTCCGTTCTAATGAGACCATCTTCAAGTTCCGTTTCCTCTCTTGCGTCGCCAACTGCTGCGGCGCTGCAGCCCGACAAGATAGCATGGGCTGAGCGGTGGGAGCACTTCAAGGGCCCTAATCTGCTTCCCTTACGCTGCGAAAGCCCCGCATCGGCCACACGGTCCCTTCGCAGGGGACGACCTCAAACGGTTCTCCAGAGAACCAACTTCCCCCCGCGCCGTCCAGGCGCCGCGCCAGCCCTGCCGTGACAATGGTTCTGGGCATTACCCTAGCGCTGCAAGCTTCCCTCCTGGTGTTGATTTCTTCATTACGCACTCATTTTGTTCTACATAGCTCGTGGGTCTTCTTTTTACGTTAACCTGGGAGAGTTGGCGGTTGCCGGAGTTGCCTTAGAGGTGGCGCGGGGTCATTTCTGACCCTTTTAAGTTATTTCGTTATAAAATTATATTTAGCAAGAAATTACTGCAAATTAATTATTTTAATAATAATCAATAATTTATAAGGTCAAATTCACTTAATGCACTATTATAAACAAACATGCAAATGAGGAATTGAAACAAATAAAAGCGCAAAATTATCATTTATCTTTCATTTTATGTAGTGACTTCATTTACATTTTCCTGAATATTTCATCGACAAAGGTATCAGAAAATTCAGTAAATTTCATTTTCTAAAATTGTCTCACATAATAACAAACAATTTATTGAAAATGCTTCAAAGCCAATCAAAACAAGGAAGAAAAGTACGAAATTTAAGATGCTTGTATTGGTTCCACAAATATTTATAAATGGATTTTTATATATAAAATATTGAAAATCTTTCAGAAAAAAGCTAAAGAATGTGGTGAAAATAATGTGAAATGTAGAGCTTCTGACTTGCAAAATTCGGCAACTGCAGCTAAGCAAAGATACGTGGGGTCACACGAGACCCCGCGCCACCTCTCTCGGGTTAAAAAGATCTATATAATGTGCGAGGAGTTGTTGATGATAAATAGTATAAGGCGTTTTATTTGCTCTTTCATTCGCTAACTTAAAAAATTCGGTTTCCTTTTATCCACACAATATTTATTTTCATCATAAAATAATATACTTTTTGTGTTACTTACGTTTGTAAATAAATGATTTAGAGGAATTTTGAATGAAAATGTTTTTTGTATTAATTAGATTATTATTTATAGAAAAAATCAACTTTCAAGCCTTCCCACCGACTTTAACAACTTATTGAGGGAATAAATTTCAGATTTTGTCACATTTAATGCTACTCATCTGGAGCCTCCTTCCAGCTCGTTGAAGATGTTTCTAATAATTTACCAGTTGGTCTTAGACGTCTGTTGTCTCCCAACTCTTAATACACTGCCTAAATATACCACATCTTGTTCATTCTAATTTGCCATCCCTTTTTTGTGAATGACCTTTTCTGTCCTTATCTCTCACTTTTCCTTTTCCTCAGATTTGTCTTTTGTTTGCATTCGCAAAACCAGCCGGTTTTATGTAATTATCGTGTACACTGGGCCTCGTCATTTGCATTCTCTTCTTTATTTTTCTTTCTTTTCGCCCTCAGGCCCGGCCAGTTCCGCCGAAAATCCTCTAGGCCGTGACTGCTGGCATTTGCCTGCGGCGGGTAGTGGTGAATGAAATACACTAGCGCATTTCTCCACCGCCGCCCAAACCGACTCTGCCTCTGCCTTCGTCGAACTCGACCACATTCCCCGCTTTCGGCTTTCATCTCCACCTCTGACTGCACCTGCACCTCGGCCAGCACCGCCTCCGTGTCCCTCGCCGAGCCCCCCGCCGCCACTGCGTCCACCTCCATCTCCGATTTTGCTGCCAGCTCTACCTCCACCTCCGTCTCCGTCTCCACCTCCGCTTTCACCTTTATTTCCACCTCCCTACCCGCCCTTTCCTCCACCTTCGCCTATGCGGCTACATCAGACTTCATCTCCCACTCCATCTCCATTTCTACCTCCCTCTTCGCCTTCACCTTTACCTTCGCATTCACTTTCTCCTCCACCTCCATCTTCGCCTCCGCGTCTACCTCTACCTCCACCTCTCCTCTTTCTCCTCTACCCTTTGTGCTTCCCCCTCTTCATTCGTGTATCCCTCCGCCTTCCCCTATGCTTCCATCCCCGACTTTACCTCCCTCTCTGCCTCCATTTCCACTTCCACTTCTCCGTCTACCTTCACCGCCACCTCCACCTCCTCAACTTCGGCCTCTGCCCCTCCTCAACCGATTCTTCCTCCGCCACTGCGTTCGCCTCCACCATCACCTCCAACGTCACCTCCTCTTCCACCTCCACCTTGCCAGCTGGCACAATCTTCACCACCTCCATTCGGCCATGGCCCGCCACCTCTTCCCGTCCCTTCCCGTCGCCTCCACCTCTTTTCCCGTCCTCACCACCGCCTCCACCGCCCCCTCCCCTTCCTTACGACCCCCAAAGCGCCGCGCAAAATCTGCCGCCGCGAGTCTCCACCCTCGCCTCACTCCGCTCCCCCACCCCCGCACCCACCCTGGCCTCCCCTCCCCTTCCGCACCCTCCAGGGGCATAGCTGGAATTACAGCGCACTATATTAACATTCCTCGGGTTCGATCGCGACCCTCGGTGTCTCGCGCAGGAGGAGGAGGAGGAGGACGCAGGAGGGCTCCGCCTGCGTTTCTAGGAATAGGCCGCGGATCGACGACTGGCTCCTGAGGGCGCGGCGCGGAGAGGTAGGCTGCTCTGAGAAGTGGCCAGCGAAGCAGCTTCTCCCGCGCTGAGATTGTGTCAGTCCGAGGGCATAACGCTACGCTGTTGGTACGGTACGGTATTGGTATTCGAAGGGCGATGTGGTTGTGAGCATGTACTGAACTAAACGGAACAATGCTGTGATCAAAATAACGATTGTCATGAAGTTGATGTGTTTGTTTGGTAGGTTGCATAATACCGAAGAGAAGTAATTATACTCTTTTAGATTTTGTTAAATGTTTGCTTTGAGAAAACTTTGAGAGTACGATATTTGGCAGTATGTTTCTTATGTAACACGTAACACCACAAAACAAAGTGTTTATTTTAGAGGTACATAAAACGTTATATTTCGTCGCTACAAATTTCACTTCACAGCAAATGCGATTAACGCAGTCCGAAGATGATAATGTGATTACTTCTTGTACATTACTTTCATTACAACAATGCAATTTTGTTTCATTTTCGCATTAAACTACTATATTTATCTACATCATTTAAAGTTTCGTGCCTACTCGCGTAATTATCGCCAATAAATGTTTAATTCAAAAGATGTTTTTATTCACGAAAACGAGCTTCTACCTATCCTTCTAAAATATTTAGCAAGATAATAACCAACTACTGTTACAAAATAATTGTAATGGTTATTCCAGATTTTTAGCGAAACAAGGAAAACATTACAATACACTTCATCGATACCCAATATCAATTATATTCTTCACTAAACTGAAATGATTTACCAACGGTTTTTGTCATGTGAGGCCAGTTCGATTCCCATAATTATGAAAATAGTACTTCATTTGTATTTTAAGAGACTTCCACAATTATACATTCGAGCTCTAGTGTTTCTTAATGCAAACAAAAGTAGAAATAGCAGATAACACCTGATTGACGACCACAATTTTTACCGATAATAACTACCATGTAGCATACTCTCACGCTTACAAATACCGAAATTTTCCCGACAATTTCATACGGTACGAACCTATACGGTCTCTGTTGACACAACTTATTAACACATTACGAAAAATTAAAAACATATTGCGATGAACATTATATAAATAAAACGAATAAATGATTGGTAACTAACAACAGGAAAGTTCCTGGAGAGACATACAGCAGCTAAATAACCCGGCAGCGGGAACGTTGGATCTGTCAGACCCAGTGACATCTTTGAAGCGGTTTATCAATTGAACGAAATTATTTCTAAATGTATCCATCAATATACCTCCAAATGGAATCTATTTGAACTGATGTCGACCATTAGTTTGAGTTTATCGCAAAAATGTGGTGTGCTATTCCTGCTCAAGTTGTTGAAGGGTCCATCACACCCAACGTTCCCATTTACGTGACCCATTCCCATACTAGATTGAGTATTTTAATTCTTCAGCTAATAGCGGACATTTTTCGATAAAATCCTTAATTTGTGAATTCCTGATACCGAGAAAGTACACGGATCCCTGAGAATGTAATGTCCCTGTTTCTTGGACTTCTTTATGAAAATATGATAGTATATTCTGAAAAAAGGGGTATCAATGCCTAGTTCACATACATGTTGATCGTTTCTGCTAGGTTAGACAATAGTTGATCGTCACTCAAAAGTACAGTTCAAATTTACTATGTGAGTTACTATGTGTATTTACTATGTGAAATTTACTATTACTATAACAAGAATTGAATGATTGTGTAATTAAATCGTTTATATTCGTATTATATTTTTTATCGATTATCGTCGTATTATATTTTTTTGTGTAGTGTGATTGTCATGTAGACCCAATATTTATTTTTTAATTTCTCGTTATTTACCTCCGTGAATATTCTTATACAATCGTTCGTTTAGAAGCCCTGCCCCAAGAGATATTTCACATTACGTATGCGTGTATCAGAGCTTTTACCAAATTGAATTATAAGGCTGAATATTAAGATCTTGGTTTGCCCAATTATAACTCACAGAATTATTCCAATTGCCATGAATTCCATAAGTTAATTTCATTTCATTAGTCGACAACTTTGAAATGTTTTAGAAAGGGATCGTCGCAAGTGTTGATGAATTAATCGTTGACAATATTTCTCTATTTTGGCTTGCGTATATGAGCAATGTATGTAATGATATTTTCAAATACATTTCTGATTTCGACGTTCATTTTAGCGTTGATAAAAAAATTTGAATGATCGTGAACATTTTCTCATTTACGGCTCTCAAAGAGTCATTAATTACGCAACCAATGATTTAAATTCGTAATTGTTTTCGCTAAATTACACAATTAAATCAAAAATACACATTACATCTCCATTTTCAAATACCAAACAACTAGAGTCTCGTTTCCCAAACGCTCTGGAAAACTAATGAATTATTTTTGAAACACAAGAGCCACTTTGTTTAGGGCATCATAGTATTAGTACCAAAAGAAAGGAATTATTTTGAAATGTCATATTATAAATGTAATTATATTAAGATACCAATAACTGAATTTCTTTTAACCCTTGGACTACCATGGGGTCAACGTTGACCCTACTGCCAAATTCTCCTCTTCACTCCTTTCTCAAAAAAAAAAATTGAACACTTTTTCCTGTCGTGACTTTTACTTTTTTTATCTATATATTACTATACTTTGACGTCAGATTGATATGAATTTTATTTTAGGATTTATTTAAAAAATTACATCTAGTACCGTGGGGTCAACGGTGACCCCAGTATTTTTCTTTATGTTTTGAGTCGTTTACGACATCTATTGGCAAATGTAAATGACTAATGGTATAGATTTCACCTGCTAGATAGCGCTGGTATCTATTGTTCGGAATTTGTTTCAACCTTTTCCGTCCAATTCCCTCCAATTGCATTGTGAGTCAAGATGGTGACACGCACACTTACTGACGATGCTATTCGTGCACTTTTATTGGAAGAAACGCGTGATTTTAGCGATAATGAGAATGATGTATTGTTTGACAATGACGAAGACCGTACTGATGATGATGGGGAGAGTGATGCTGTAGAATACGCGGAAGAATTTACCTCCAGCAGTGATGAATCTGATGAAGAACAAGTTTCCTCTGCTGGGGCTCAACATAGATATTTGTAAGTGGTATTTTAGTTCTTTCTATACTTTTCTTTGGCGATTTATATATATATATATATATATATATATATATATATATATATATATATATATAACGTAATGTTTTAAAGCTATAAATATTGAAATAAGTTTTACGTTTGCAGATCAAAGAACAAGAAAGAAACATGGTTCTCTGATCCTGTAGAAGCTGGTAAGGGCAGACATCCCGTTAGAAATATTCTCCGGGAGAGGCCTGGACCAACTCGGCATGCTGTGCGCAATATAGATAGTGTAGAATCGTCATTTGATTTGCTGTTTACGAAGGATATCCTGGATGATATTATAAAATGGAGAAATAAAGAGGGAGAGAAAGTATATGGGAACAACTGGAAAAATATCACATTGGTCGAACTAAAATGTTTTATAGGACTTCTTTTATTAGCAGGGGTTTACAGAGCTCATAATGAAGCCATTATGAACTTGTGGAATACTGAGGATGGACGCCCGATATTTAGTAGATCAATGGCGCGCAACAGATTCTCACAAATATCGCGTTGTTTGCGATTTGATGATGCAGACGTTAGACGTTTAGCTCCAAGAAGAGACAAATTAGCTCCAATAAAATTAGTATTTGATTCGTGGGTCAAAAATCTGTCAACGTGTTTTACACCAAATGCCAACATTACTGTGGATGAACAGTTAGTTACCTTCAGAGGGCGTTGCCCCTTCAAACAGTATATCCCCACTAAACCAGGCAAGTATGGGATTAAGATTTGGGCTCTCTGTGACAGTTGTAACAGCTATGCTTATAATCTTCAAATTTATGGTGGAAAAGAGGAAAATATGCCAAGGGAAATAAACCAAGGGAACGAGTGGTGTTAGATATGGTAAAAGGCTTGGAAAAAAGTGGCCGCAATGCAACTTGTGACAACTTTTTTACTAGTTTACAACTAGCCAGAAAATTAAAAGCGATTGATTTGACATTGTTGGGTACAATTAGGAGTAACAGAAGCGAGTTACCTAAAGAAGTTACAGACATCAAAGGGCGAGAGATGTATTCTTCACTATTTGTTTTCCAAGACATAGCCATAGTAGTCTCTTATTGCCCGAGAAAGGGCAAAAATGTACTTCTTCTAAGCACTAACCACCCATCGCCGACAGTAGAAAATGACGAGAAAGCCAAGCCGCAAATGATATTGGACTACAATGCCACAAAATCTGGAGTAGACACAATGGATCAGCTTGTTAGAACTTACACCACAAAACGAATGACAAGACGATGGCCAATGGTGATATTTTTTAACATGCTAGAAATAAGTGCATTGAATGCTTTCATTTTATGGATTCACTTAAATCCCAGTTGGAACCAGGGAAAAAGTTTTAAAAGAAGATTATTTATCCTGGAGCTGGGTAAGTCACTAGTGAAGACAAATTCAGAAGAGCGTGCTCCCATTCCAAAGAACCCAGATCTTCCACAGGGAGGAACAAAGCGTGGGCGATGCTCTCTCTGCAGTCGATCAGCAGATCGAAAACATTCGAGCCGTTGTTCCCTCTGTACGAATTTTACATGCTCTAACCACTTAATATGTGTTAAATGTAGTAAATAGCCATGTAGAAGATAATATTTAACAGTTCACAGAATTCACACTAAAATGTAAAACGTTGTACTTAAAGTTATAAAACTAATATTTTCAGCAATAAATACATAAAATATTAACAAAAAATATGTATTATTAATTCTTACCTAAAATCAAAATCAAACATTTATAATAACATCAAGATTATTAATTTTTGAATTTGGGGTCCCCATTGACCCCATGGTAATCAGTGTGACAAAAAAAGCTGGTAGTCCAAGGTGACAGTGTGACAAAAAAAGCTGGTAGTCCAACCAATAACTGAATTTCTTTTAAAATCATTGAGATTCGAAGCGCATGTTAATAATCGCTCAGATGTTAAACGTATGCGGCATATCCAGTTCCAATAGTTGTTTTAAAAGATATAAACCGAACATACGGGATCTTTAAATGTGTAAAATACATTTGTTATCATAGCAAGTAAATATCATGAAAGTAATTTTTTTCATCGTCCAATCGAGCCTTTAACCTCTAGGCAAGTAGAAGAATTTGCGTACCTGCTGTGAGGGATTGTGTATCTTTTTTTACCATAATCTACAACAACACAAACGCAATAACGCCAATTTGAACTGAACTTTAGGAACGTGAAAAAGGCTGATACGGTTGATGCTCTCGCTAAGAGCGAGATTCGAAGTGCTAGCCGCTTACTTCAAGAAGGGAATACTGCAACTTTTGTGGATACAAAAGAATGCGACGAATACATAGGGTAAACTTTCAAACAAATGAGGTATTATGTCTTCTGGATGTGTCTTCGTTCATGACATCGTCGACCCTCGTAGTGCTGCTGTGACCAAATACATCAGAGGCCAGATGGATTGTGATGGATCATTTGGTGAATTGCCCGACTTAGCGGCGAGTGATTTTCATCTCTTTCTCCAATTGGGGCATTAGCGAGGAAGCTGATGCTTACAGATCAATAAAGAGCTTCAAAGCATAGTCAGGTCCAACTCACGTCGGTGGTGAGAATGTTCGACGAATAGGGAACCTAAAAGCGTATTCACAGAAAAGACAAATGCCTGAATCTTCACGCGGATTTTGACGAAAAATATTCATATTTGTACATAACTTTGGATGATAAATTCATTTTCTCTTTAATAGGGTTTTTACGTTATAGTCCATTGGAGGTTGAAAAAAACGGCCCTTGTGCAATTGATGGACTTCACCGTTGTCTGCTACTTCTATGCCTTGTACATGCTACGGTTTATGATGCTACGGCTAATGGTAAGTGGCCCATTTTAGGAGAAGCCAGTTAATTCTCAGACCGATCCAGTCGCGATGCAAAACGTCAACTGATGTATGCAGCGAGGTAAAGTTAGTTTAGGTGGTATAATGAAAATAGAAATTTACGGCATTGTGAAATTCGGAACCACAAATCTATCTCACTAGCGTTGCGAACTTCCTACAAGCAGTCTAAGCCGTATTATCACCCACCCTAGCCACCTCTTTTCTTCATTCGACTGAAGTTCAAAGCCTACACCGAAGATATTCGTACTACGAATTTAATTCGCCGATTTTGGATAACGTGATCATTAAGTGGTTAGTTTGAGAATCAGTCAGATTTAAACTTACAGATTTGAACATCCACACTTAATCGGCATAAATTGCTCAGATGGTTACGATGGCAACCATTTTGCTCTAGTTTTATAAGTCCAAATGTCGTGTAAGTTTTGTAAGTTTCCCCTTCTGATTGTGATAAGGAAGGCAAAGCACAAATTTATGAATCCTACATAACAATCAATCATTTTTTCATTCTTGCCCACGAAAGCTAAGTATAAGTTGTGTGCACCCATCTGCCCAATAACATTACGTATATGGCTAATAATGTAGACGAAGAAAAGTGAAAAGGATAAGCCTAAGAAGAAAAATATAAGATCAGAATAAGGGGATCTTCATAGGCAGTGGATCATTGTAGATGGGGAAACAACAACAGGCCCACCGCCCAGGCACAGGGATCTTCCCTGCTGGTGGCACCTAGGCAAAAGCAATGGCACTTCCTTCCCTACCTGCCCGCTAGCGCGCCCTTGCGCCCTCAACAAAATGATGACGGTGTTGCAAATTCCACAAACTTTAATTACTGTTTTCGTTGCTCTCTCATTCTATATCCTTTCTGCTTTTCGCGTTCGTTCGCTTTTCCGCAGAAATAGCTCACCCCCTGCTCTCGTGTCTTGCCCTCCAACCAACATCCTCACCCACCGCCCACTCTCTACTTCCCCATCTCACTCTCTTTCTCTCGCCATTCCTGCCTCGCCGTCCCTCTCTCCGTTTCCCTCTCGGGCACTCCGAGTCTTGCCCTCCCTCACTCGCCCTCCCTCACTCGCCCTCCCTCACTCGCCCTCCCTCACTCGCCTTCCCTCACTCGCCCTCCCTCACTCGCCCTCCCTCACTCGCGCTCCCTCACTCGCCCTCCCTCACTCGCCCTCCCTCACTCGCCCTCCCTCACTCGCCCTCCCTCACTCGCCCTCCCTCACTCGCCCTCCCTCACTCGCCCTCCCTCACTCGCCCTCCCTCACTCGCCCTCCCTCACTCGCCCTCCCTCACTCGCCCTCCCTCACTCGCCCTCTCCCCCTTGCCCCCAAGCCTCGTTTCCTGTTCCCTCTCCTTCCTCTTCCCCCTCTCGACAGCCCGACCACCCATCCTTCCACCCTTACATTCTCCCGTCTTCCCACCGTTCTTCTCTCTGGTACTTGCAGTCGTTGCCCCCTTCCGAATATGACACGTTCTCGACAATGCCATATGGGATCCGCACCTCATTTGTTTCCCATGATCCTCCTCTTCCTCTCCAGGCCAACCTGCCTACCTCCTATCCTCCGCCATGGTGCGCCCCCGATGCGGCAGTGGTCACACAGATGCCGAAACGACCATTTCACATCATCCCTCAACTAAACATCGGATTTCTATAAAAAAAAGACGATGGAGGTATTACCTCCATCTTATTTATTAATCTTCAGAATTGAAACACCTAATTTACTTAAAATGTTAGATGATTATTGTCAGTTTGTTTTAATACATTTATCTAATAATGTTCGGAAGCGCTGAGATGTTTAGAAAAAGCGTGTGACAGCATTCCTCTCTTCAAATTGTGATTAGCAATGAACACAAATGGAGTTAACGACCTGTATATAAGAGCTGTCACAGTACTGTTAATTCTACTAGTAGGGTGAACATAGATCAAAAAATACCTGGAGAATTACGTGTCAGCAAAGGTCTGCAACAAGGATGTGCAATCGCTCACACACTTTAAAATATATCTAACATCTGCCCTGGAGAGATGGAGGTGAAATTGCGTGCATATGGAATTTGAGAAGAAGAAAAATAATAAGAAGAGGAAGACCAAGGACACACTGGAAGAATACTGTGACTTAAGTGATGGGCGGAAGAAACCTGCAAGGAAACGACTGGAACGATCGTAGCAAATGAAAGCTACGATGCGATAAACTACTCTAAGTTGTAATATATTATCCAAAAAAAACTTTAAAAAGTAAAGCTAATAACGTATGGTTTCAAAATGATGGACATAAGACTATTCTGATTGACATAGAGATTTTTGAGAGAGCAAGAGTCGCTATGGTCGCTTATTATTGGAAATGTACAATTTTAAAAAACGTTAGTAAAAATTATATATTTGCATAAAATAATAAATATATTTGTTGATTAATGTTAACAGAAGTAACAAATAACGTCGTTTTAAGAAAGCAATATTTTAATTTCTAGAAACGATTAAAAATTTAAGATATTGTTAAGACAAAAAAGAAACGATGAATAGGCCAAAATATGTATTAAAACCTTTTATTTTTAAACTGTTAATAAGTAGTTTCTTCAGTTCAGTATTTCAGGAATGCAAATGAAACCTGTAGTAGCCCATTTGCGACGTAAAAGAAGCACACACACCTACAGTATTAGTGAAATATTAACGACCAAATTACAAGAAATTATGTTTCCCTCCAATATCGCAATTTGGAACATTATATTACTTCATGAAAGACTCTTTATATAACAAAAGTGTAAAAAAATTCACCAGTAATAGAATGTGTTGATTAAAATATATGTTTCAAAATAAATGTTAATGAACGATTGAAACGGAATACTTAAACCAAGGGAATTGTAACTACAGGGTAAAAACTTGTGGCTTCAATGAGTTTGATTTGAGCCACTGTGCGCTCCCTTACCACTTCAACCGTCCTTCCTACCTGCCGAAGCCTCTCCCACCCTCGAGCTTCTATCGGTAATGGCGGGTTTCACATTAATGCAGGACGGCTGCTTTCACGCACCCGACGGGATTACGGCGAGAGGTGGGAGGGTGGGAAAACAAGGGAGAGGTATTATGAATTCTTGATTAACGCGCGGTGCTCATGGGTTGGGTGCGATAGATGTTTGGCGTTGGATTTTCTGGCGCCCCAAATCTTCATCCTTGTGGCACTCTAAGATTCTGCAAAGCTTTGCACACTTTCCCTTGAGAATAGCGTCTCACAAATTGAATTAAAGTAACAAGTGAAAGGATATTTTTGTGGAATATGGGGATGACGCAGTATGTAGGACATAATCTGAGGCACGAGAGTGTCCAAGGTCATAATTGACGTAGACGTCTACATAAAGAATTGTAGGACAGTGGTGTTAAGGTCTTCTACTGGTGGTAGTGGCACGCGTCGGGGCATCGTAGCATGCCACGAGCTTCTCTGTGCAACTAGCGTCGGGAAAGGAAACTATTAGTAGCACGCCGTTTTACAATAGGGATGGTGTTGTCTCTGGTGGTGGGGTAATGAACTGCGTGGAGGGGCGATTTCGTCGTGGCACGAGTGCCATGGACTCTCGCTCGTGGCATAGACCTTGAAAACACTGAAGAAGGGTACCAAGAGACGATATAAAAAGATATTCCGGCAGCTTCAAAACGTGTATCTAGAGCATCTCAAACCAAGTATGTATGACACTATTAAAATATTTCTGTATAATAATATTTATATATGATTTCTCACAAATTACGGATCTTCTTGTCTTCAAATAGTGTAATCAGCGATAAAAAATACGTTTATGAATGAGCATGTACTTTATGTTTCATTTGTTTCTTTAAATTCATTCATTTTCAAAGATTCACTGAATTTGCATTTTCAAAAATTCATTGTTCTTCTCTGTAGACGGAGTGTTAAATCTTAAAATTATTCAACAGTAATGTGGTAAGAGTCACAATTTTTCAATAGATGTAAAGTTCAAACTTAAAACTTATTCATTTATACTATATTACAATATTTTATAAAGTTGAGTAACTAATTTTACAGTACTATTGATGTAGACTTTGTTTTTTAGTGGAATTACAGAGTACTTGCGGTGTGGCTAGTCTGTAAAACTGAACTGTATTTTCACAGAAAAATTCACAATGTCACATTAAAATGTGTTCAGACTTAGCATGGATATTACAAATATGGGGAATCACTTTTTGATGATCAAAAAGGGTAGTATCCAATTTAAGTATTGTCATCTGTACTTCTTGAGAACTTACACATGGAAGGTGGACTTTTACTAAAAGAGAGGGCAGCCAACCCGATATTTACAAACATGAGTATGTGAACTGAAAAATGACGTGGTGATACATTATAAGGACATGTAGGTATACCCCAAAATAGCATATCACCTCTGGATAGCAGTCTCTCTATGTGGAATTTGTGGTGAACGAAACAGTGTGTCGGCAGGTTTCCCCGCCAATTTCCCTTGCCGTTCATTCCACCGTATATCCATCATCATTAATTTAGCGTGATTGCTCATTTATAATCGGCCGATTTCCGCAGCACATCCACCTGCCCGCAGCACACCCTGCCAATTTCGCGTTCACAGATCGATGCTATTGTTCACTCTGTCCAGGCAACACGATCCACGCAATCCGAAGAAGTTTCCGAAAGGAAATTGTTTAGTCTAGAGAAATTGTGCGTTCTCTTTATGCACTGCCATATGTAGGTTAGTCGTAATATGACATATATGAACTTACATAGAACATGATATCATGAAATATATCAAGCAAGGTTAGGCAATGCTATTTTTGGTTTCAAATTTCAATAAATGCAGTTAATTCTCATAAGTATTTTTGGTGCTTTTATAGATATTATAATGATAAATTGTTTAATTCAAAATTAATATTAATAATAGTAATAATAATGAAAGCTCTGGGATTTGGCAAAATAGTTTTAACCCTAATTTTCGTTGCCAGAAAAGATATAATAATGGTCTCGGTAATACCAATCTATGAATTTAGTCGTTCTTTCACGTAGAGGAATGTGGTTTATGGTTTCGATGGGAGATGTCGGATGATTTAATGTTTCTGGGCATTTAGCCAGAGGTATTTTAATGTCACAAGTGTGTAATTAATTACTTTTCCAACCTTTAAAAATCTACTCATCTCTGATGGGTTTTAACTCGCTAACTTAGATTTAGAACACCAAAGCTAAATTTCACTCTTCTTGGGCTTACATAAAAAATGAATGATTTATCAAATCGATTTCGTAAAATGTGAAGTATCATTCCCCTTATCTTGTGCTTGGTTTCTGACTCCTTAATCTCTCTAACACCAGTTTGTCACATTTTGATTTCATGATATTTTTTGTAACCTCCGATTTGCTGAGCCAAATATTCGCCCGAGTTTTTAGACTTTAATTTTAGTCATTAATCTCTTATTGTACTGACATTAATTCATCCGATGTTTCTCTCATGAAGGAAAAGAATTGGCCAACTTTACTAATAGAACCTCTCGTATTTCCGAGCAGTTGCTAACACATTCCTTTGCGCAATCCAACCCCCTAATATTTTATTGCGCTGATATTTCCCCGATGCTTCCATCACGATGCAAAAGAATTGGTAAATTTTAGTAATAGAACATCCCGTGTTTTTGAACTGTTGGTAGCACTCTTCTTTGCGAAGTCCGTCCTCGTAATCTCTTATTGCATTGATTTCATCCGATGCTTCTATCACGAAGCAAAAGAATTGGCCAACTCTACTCCTGTGTTTCCGGACTGTTGCTAACACTCTCCATTACACAGTCCACCCTCTTAACCACCTTTCCTTACTGTCTCCAAAGTCCACGTAACGCTTGTTTACCTTGACCCCGTCTAAGGAGTTCTCCAGCGTCTCAAGGTTGGGCGATAAATTTGATGTTCCCCGCCTTCTGGCGTGAAAGCGAACAAAATATTTTCGGATCTTCGTCCTACTTCCAGAAAACTGTCCCCGCCGGCGGGCCTGTGAGGACGTTGAGAATCGGGATCCGGGAGGGAGAGGACGGGTTCAAGAGAGGGAGGACAACAGGACGCCGGTAGCAGTTTGTCGAAGCTAGATGGCGCTACAAGAGAGGTGTTTTCCTGGTCACGAAAGAAGTTTCTAAGCGTTGGAGGAACTAACGATCCTTTCCAGGTTCGTTTAAAGTGAACTCTTCTTCCTTGATTTTTTGTCATGTTTATCTTCTCCAATGAGTTGTGTGTTCTGGAATTTGCGCGTTTATAATGGCCGAGCAATCATGTCTCTTGGTCCTTTCTAAGAGCAGAATAATGATAATAAAAATATTTCATTTTCAACTCTACGAATATGTTTTTTTAAAGAGAATGAAAATTCGTGTACATTGAGTAAAAACTAAAAGAGGCTTTAAAAAGTATATTTGAAGCATTTAAAAATGTGTAACTTCCTATAATTACATGATTTTACCAATGAAATCATTCAAATAGATTTACGAAAATACGGTTATATTTTGTAGCTTGCGCAGTCACCAGAAGTGCTTGCTTGGACGTCTAGGCATTGTGAAGAAGAAAAAAAAGTTTACAACAAATGTCAATGAACGGGTAAAGATAATTAATGTGTACTGAATAATTAGGGCTCGCAGGAATGCAAGAGATATTTGAATGCTTCAAACATGATCACAGCAAACCTCTGTTGTAACAAATCACATAGGGGGTGCCTGGCGATATACCGATGTAAAAATTAATGAAATGTTCCATTACGGTACAGATACTCGCGAACTTCTGGTAATAAAATATTATAAAAATATGACAATTACGATGAACAAAGTGACTAGAATTTTTATGTGGTAAATAAAGAGAAATTTGGCAGACTGTAAGAGACGGAATCAATCTAGAAAAAAGATAGAAACCGTATTTTTCATTGATAAGCTTAATGTTTGTAATTTACGAATTTTAAAAACATTAATAAGATTGAATTTATCGCAAATCAAGTGTGTAAAAATTCTTGAAATTAAAATTAATTCTTTTAGAGAGCCTGCTTTAAAAAAATGTTATTCTCAAATTGTACCAAGTTTCGTACGCCACAAATTGTTTCATGGCTTCTCTGTTTACTCAAGCTACACTTGCAAATCACATTTCATTTTGACACTAACGCCATCATTATTTCTGTCCAGCCAACATGAAAAGAACGCGTACAAACACTCGGCAGGCAAAAAATTTCGAACCCGTTTGAAAAGAACTGGTTCGCAACAAAAAAGAAAACACAAATCTAAGTGAATTAGCATCGCCCCGCCGGTCTCTCCAAAGCCCCTTAACGACGCATTTCTGAAGAAAGCGAGTCTCTGCTTTGCCAGACGCCCGGACACAAATTCTCCGCAGCGTCAAAGAACATAATAAACCCCGAGAGTTTTTCCCACTGTGAAGAAGTGCCAGTTCGTGGTATCGTGGACGTTCGCGCTTGCTCGCCTCTGAGCTTCCCTTCTTTCTCACCAGAGCGCAGTATCGGGAAAGGAGGTGGTTGGGGCGAAAGGATGCGATGCAAAGCTGGGCGGGGTGAGGGGGGTGGGAGCGACCGGGAATGGGAGGGTGGGAATGGCGAATACCGACATAAAGAGAAGGGGCAGTAAAGCAAAATGAAAAGGATCTGAGCGAGACTAACCGGGGAGGGCCGGAGCTGAGTCGAACGGGACGGACTGGAGCGGGGAGTGGCGGGGCTGAGAAGGTTGGAGAGAGAGACAGATGAGCGAGATAGATCGGAGAGGAGCAGAGCAGGAAGGAGAAGAGTCGAACCGTGATGTGGCTGTGTAGGCTCAGGCAGAAAGCAAAGAGAGGCGGGACGCGATGAAGCTGGAGGCAGCGAAATGAGGAAAAGAGGAAAGGTAATGAAATGGGAGGAACGTGATGGTAGGCCGGAGCTGGAGTGAATCTAACGGGGGAGAGGCGCTGTGAATTGCAGGGAGGCGTTGGCTGTGTGACGAAGAGGGCGGGGTGGGAAAGAGAAGGACAGAGCAAAGGGGAGCAAAGGGGAGGAGTATGAGCCGGTCACGTAGAGCAATCAGAAGGGAAGAGAATGAACGGACCGGGTCAGGAAAGGCCGCGACGTGAAATGGTGGGAAGGAAGATGCCGCGCCGTATGGATCGTGGCAAAGGGAAGCGGGATGAGTGCACGGTACAGGGAGGCACGGAAGAGAGGGGGAAAAGGAACACAATGAGTAGCATGAAGGACGAACCCTGATAAAGGCAAGGAAGAGGTGGGAAGGAAAGAGAATGAATGTGGCGTGGAAGGAAGAACCTGACGGAAAGAGGCGGGGAAGGAAAGGGCTGTGCAAGGTGAGGCGGTGCAAGGCGAAGCGGGATGAGGAGAAACCAACCGAGGATAGGGAGAAAGGAGAGAATGAGCGTCATGAACGAGAAGAGGCGAGGCGAAAAGGCGCGGAGAGGGGGAAGGGTCAGAGTCAAAGAGGTGGAGCGGGAGGGAGCGAGGGAGGAAATGGGGATGGACGAACCATTGGAGGGGCGCGGTGAAAGGTTGGAAAGGAAGAGAATGCATAGCGTGAGCAAGAAGTGGTATGTCGGAAAGGGGCGGAACGGGGTGGGGCGACGCGGGGTGGGGCGGAGTGGGAAATAGTCTCAGAGCGGGAAGGGTCAGGGAGGTAATGCCTAGGATGAAAAGGGAGAGGCGGGATAGGAGGGCTGCGAGGCGCTTCGGAAGAACCGCGCGGAGAGGGGGAAATAGAGAATGAGCGTCGTCAGCGAGAAGAGGCGAGACGAGGCTAAAAGCAGCAGAGGGGGAATGGGCCAGGACGCAAAGAGGCGAGCGGAAGGGAAGAAGGTAGGAGAGGGGAAAGGACGAATCGTGGGAGGGGCACGAGAAAAGGTTGGAAAGGAAGAGAATGTACATCGTGAACAAAATGTGGAAAGACAAAGAGGGGTGGAGGGGGAACGGGTCAGGAAGGGAAAGCCTAGGATGGGAGGGGGAGGCGGGTTAGGAGGGCTGCGAGGCGCTATGAAGAACCACGCGGAGAGAGGGAAAAGAGAATGAGCGAGATGAGTGGAAGAAAGGGCCAGGACGCGAAGAGACAGGGTGGGAGAGAGCGAGGCAGGAAAGGGGGATGGACTAACAATGGGAGGGGCACAGGGAAGGTTGGAAAGGAAGAGAATGCATAGCGTGTGTGAGCAAGAAGTAGCATGTCAGAAAAGGGCGGGGCGGGGCGGAGCTGGAAAGAGTCTCAGAGCGAGAAGGGTCAGGGAGGAAATGCCTAGGATGGAAAGGGGGAGGCGGGATAGGAGGGCTGCGAGACGCTACGGACGAACCGCGCGGAGAGGGAGAAGAGAGAATCAGCGTTGTGAGAGAGAAGGGGCGGGGCGAATGGGGGGGGATGGACCATGGGTAATGGGGGATGGGGACCATAGGGACCAATGGCGAATGGGGGGGGATGCGAAGAGGCGGGTTAGAGGGAGCGTGACAGGAAACGGGGATGGATGAACCGAGGGAGGGGTACGGTGAAAGGTAGGTAAGGAAGAGAAAGCACAGCGTGAGCGAGAAGAGGAATGTCAGAAAGGAGCAGGGTGGGAAGGGAAGGCTTATGAAGAGAAGAGGCAGGAGGGAAAGGAGGGCTGCGATGGACGAGCAGCGCGAGGGGCGCGGAGCGGAGGAGGAGGACGGGGCGGGGCGAGGCAACGCAGCGTGTGCAATTCGATAAATTATGTGTTTCTTTCTGCCCCGATAACTCGCCGCCGCAGAGTCGAGGAGAACTTGGACTCCCCAGATTAACTCGTTCTACTTGTGCTTCTAACGCGATCTCCGCTTCCTTCGCCGCCGTCGCGGCTCCGAATCCCCCATCAAAATCAAGCCTGGCCTTTTCAGCAGTTTCCCCCCTGTCAGTGGAGCATCCTGTTGCCTCACGTAATGTTGATGGCAATTGTCAACTCCGATGCTTAATTCGTTGCATCCTCTATCGGAGTATTGGCGGTCGTGAAGAATCCATTTCTATATGTTTTATATGCTTTCTAAGATGTTTTTGAAACGAGTAAGAAATCGCGAGCGTCTTCGTGTTTCTTCTAGTCATTTAGCTATTATCTGCTTCTATGAATCCGTCTTTAGTACGCCATCATCTTGAACGATTCCACCAAATTGACGTTTTCATCCGTGATAGAACGAAATTTTGAAACAAATTTATTTCTTTTAGATTCTCAAATTTAAGATGCTTTGTTGATCTCGTCTTGTTTCTTCTACCAATTATTCACTTTTAAACTTAAGTATTGAGCAATTATAACACTCGTTAAGCTCAAAATATCACTATAAATATCGATTCCAGCATTAATATTGTCATGCTAACAAAATACCTCCTTTTCGATGCTCCATGTATCTCTTTTCATCTCGTTTGTCCTGATAATACGCACATTAGATTCCTTCCATTTGCGATCCGTTCTACTCCATCTTCTTCGTCACAGTCTCCACTCCGATATTAAATCCGCAACTTCGTAAACGACTTCTTTTCGAAGTCTTCACCGCGAACATGCCCTCCCCCCCTCCAGCGCGAGTCCTCCCACTGTGACAATCTCATCACATCTGCTCCACAACCTTCCTGCTTTTCCCACGCTTACTTAACATTCCCGCTGCATTTTACTCCCCCATGATCTTCCCGTATCCTCTCTTTCACACACTTCTATGCCTTTCCAGTCGGGTCATCTCTACCCCCGAACTTCCCGCCACATTCTCTCCGATGTTATTGCTTGATTGCCCTTCTCGACGTCAATGCTTGATTTTTCCGCCGCAATCTCCCACCCGTGACATTCCTATGTGACCTCATCGTGACATCTTCACTGCGTGTTTCTCAACGGACCACTCCTCCTAGGCATTTCCTTCGCTTTCTTTGCATTGTGACGTTCCCTCTGCACGTACTCCCCGCTGCAGTTATCCCCCGGCATTAAATTTCTTATATTATACCCCTTCTACAATATCTCCTGGGCATCATCTCCTTTTCGATTTATTCTTCAAGACATCCCCTGCACATCTCTTCCACGACAGATCCATAACGCATCCTTCACGACGTCTCTTGCACAACATATCGTCCGTGATATTTCTACACCATCTCTGTCACGACAAGTCCTCCACGACATATCCCTCGCGACATTCCCTTTCATGAAATTCGCAACATGCCCTCCACCACTACTTTTCCTCGATGTCTCCTCCAAACATTCGTTCCACGACATCTCCTCCACGACATCTCCTCCACGACATCTCCTCCAAGGCATTTCCTCCACAACTTCTCCTCCTCGACGCCTTCTAACATTCCTTCCATGACATCTCCTCCTCGACATTCTCGCCGCTCTCACGGAGCGCGGCGCGTGGTCAGCGTTCTGCAAGGACGCCGCCTGGAAATGGCTAAAGGGCTTCCGACGCCCTCTCCGCCCAGTGCACGCACTTGCGTTCGCTCGCTGGCTGCGATGACGCAGTGCGGCGCCCTACCGCAGAAAGAAAGAGAGCTGCAGACGCCCATGCTGTGCTAAGCGGTTTTTTACTTGTCTTTCTACGATTGTGTCATTTCGCTAAGTATCCACTCACCAAATGGTGTTTGGGGTAGCTGGTGTTTTTATAGCATATAAATTCTAGTATCATTTAAAATTAAAATTAATGTGGAACTTGACGCTATGCAAATATACTGTCATTGCTTTCATCAACTACATAGGCTCTGGAAATTGAAATTTTCAAATTTATTTTTAAAAAATGTATGACTATAGCATTTACTCTAATAAAAATATATTTGTTATGTAGAATGCTCTAAAGAGATTACACTGGTTCTATCTCAGTAGGGCAAACGTTTTAAAGATAAATAGTTATGTGTAATGATACATATGTATGCATTTGTTTTCCTCACTTTAACATATTTTAGGTTAGTTCGTTATTAGAGTGGTATTACAGTTTTCTTCATGATAGTGTAAAAAACTAATGCATAAAACGCTACTTGATAACGTATATCTACTTTTTTGTGATATGAAATCTTAACTTTTGCTATCATGTTTTGAAGCAGGAAATTAGTTCTTAATTAGTTTCCTTCCAAGCCAATTAAATATTGGTGGCGAAGTAAAATCGAAGCGATGCTGGTTGAAATATTAGTTTGCGAGGTGCTATGACTAATTACCATTTTGCTTCGCTTGTAATATTTATTGCTGAAAATGATTTGTGACTTGGTCTTCGAAATTTCAGCCATTGAGAGCCTTTTCAGAAATTTTTTCCACGTTTCATTCAACGAACTCATTAATCAAATATCGGGCTCAATCATTCAAACATCCATGACATCTCCAATGCATCTAATCAATACAGTGAAATCAGATCGTCATCTATAGTGCATGACAGCGTCGACACATTTGCCGTACATCAATTGTTGTCATCTCATAATGCATTGCCATTACTTATACGCTCAACTGTGTAGGAAGAGCAAATATGAACCGCTTTAGGGCAAATTCCGATATTGAAGTTTGCGAAGATATAAAACCAAAAAAGTCTCCATATGTAGACACATCGGTCAAGGGATTTGGAATTACAATAATTCTCAGTTTGGTATAGCATCTACTAAATACAGAGACTTTTATCTTGTAAAACTAAACTAATGTAATGAAATATAGTGAAATCTCTCTCCACTTCTATCACCGAATACGTGATGACTCGTAGGCTGTGGAAGGGATATCATTTGGGATGTCGTGTTGCCGAATTGGGTTATTGGGTACCGGTCTATGTATTCGATCTTTACAAGTAACGATAAGTATAAACAAAGTTATTCGTAAACGAAAGTGAATACAACGATAGAAACAATGGAGACAAGAACGAATGCAAAGAAGAGAACATGAAAACAGTAATATAAGAGAATGTACATGTAAACAACAGTAGGGAAAATAAACAATGTAGTGACAGATTTAAGTAACGTAATGGACACATGAGCAAATTCCGTGGGGGGAACGAAAATACTTTCATAAAATGTGTCGACAAGAACCAAGAAATAGATAGACGATGGAACGCAAATGACCGTTGAGATTATAGATAATATTAGAGTTAGCGAATGAGATGCGCAGTAGAAGCAGGAAGAAACGTATTTGTGTGCTAGTATACTCTAAAAGTTCTTGACAGGCACGCAGGATGAATGAACGGAGAGACGAGGCGTAGATTCGGTGATGGTCGAATGTCGAGACGTGAAAGGAGGAGTTTTTTTCGTTATTGTCGAAGTGAAGTCGGGATTTATAATTTTTACGAAGTCGATCAGTTGTCAACGTGGCGATAGTCATCAACCTTATATAACCAATCAAGTTGTATTACCTTATTCTTATTGTTGTTGTTGTTGTTGTTATTATTATTATTATTATTATTATTATTATTATTAGTGGTATTAGTGTTCTATATTACTGAAAGGCTGTGTATATTTATGTTTTTGTAATTAGCTGCCACCGGGTTATGCCCAATTGCAGTTTAAATAAATCTAATCTAAAACCTAATCTAACGTTGATTGCGTTATGAATTAGGAAGGAATGACTAGATTTATCAGGGAATTTTGGAAGTAAATAAGAAAGTATGTGTGCGCGTATAAAACACGGACATTTTTGTGTGGATTAAACAACAAGATGGAGATGGAAAGGACAGGGGCCACGGTCAATAAGATAATTTGCAATTTTATGAAACATGCTGCCAAGTGGCTAGCAGGGAGTGTAATGAAAATCAGATTTACACACACACACACACGCACGCACACATAAACAAGTGATATATTTATAAGCACTTTACATCACTTCACCAAGTTATTTGACTATTGTTTTAAATTACAATTGAAATTTTCTACAGACATTTTATATTGATTTCTGTAAACCGAAATCCCTTTGAGTCTTTAATCAGATGGTAATCTGTCTGTTGCTTGTCACAATCACAACACTGTCTTGACTGAACTGAATTACGTTTTGTATTGCGTTACATGCCGACCTTGATGGGTAAGAGTGTTAACAGTCTCAGCGCTTCTGTACGAAGCGTATCAGACTCGAGTCCCGCCTTGGGAATGTTTATTTATCCTTTCATGGATGTGTATCGCGGAGGGCCTCGCATTCTGCTGACTCCAGATCAGAGGAGTCCGGAGGTGTGTTGGTGTCTCAATGTCGAATATGCCCATCGGGATGTGAAGAGAAATCGTCTGTCGCCTGGATCAAAGCTCTAGAAAAAATATTACATTAAATAACAGAAAATTTTAATCTCGTCCCTAATGTTGCGTTATGGTCAAGGTCACTGACTTCGAAGCGCTAGAGAGAGCGACACCGGCGGAAAACAAAGGAGACTGCAAGAACCTGCCGTCTCTTTCCCCGTTGCACACCACAGGAGACGGTTTTGCACAATGCGCACCTTGCTGTACCGGGAATTCGCAAGGAGGAATTCGTGTTCGTTCGCCGGCAGCCTCTGAGTTGCTAGCGGATATCAAACTCGCATACAAACATTCAGACGGGAAGCTTCAACCCGACCGTTTCGTCAATGCAAACGAATTCAATGCGATATGATTCTTACTCCATCGTTTCAAAAACACATAGTTAAAGAATATATATTTTAAGATATTGAATATTGACGCAATAGCATAATATTTGCTACGCATTTAGCTAAGAGATACTGAAATTAAAATCTCTGCGTAAAAAGTAATTCATCAAATAATGTGTATAATTTTGCGACTGACTTTTTAAATAAATAAATTGAAACTTAAACATTTAATACATTGTTTACATAATGTTCATTGTGCGAAAATATTCTTGTATTTTCCAATTTAGCTCGTTATAACTTTCTCAGAACATTCTTCTTTCTTTTAATACTGTGAAACACTTATTAAGTTAATTTACGCAACAACGCATGAACTACAGCGTAGTGTACACTAATACCTGTTAACCAATATCTAGAAAATATTATAAATAAGTCAATATGTTGGATTATTTGGAAGAATCATCAGAATGTTCCCTCGCTGGTTGCTTTTCTTTGGCAGCAGGACGATCGCGTGTTTGTAGATCTGTTTGCACATCTGTCGGCATTCGGGAATCCCCCAATAGCAGACGAAAGCACGCGAGGCCATTTGTTGCTGCAGAAGCCGTAGACTTTCTGAGAAAGGACTTAGATTTCGTCCGACGACACCGTGGCGACGGAAAAAAGTTTCTCGGAAGAACGGATATTGTTCTTGCAGAGTGAATCATTAACGCAACCCTTTTTGCCCCGGACACTTTTGATTTTGGACAAATAGCGTAAAATCATGAAAGAGTTCAGAAAATACTATACTGCCGTTCAGCCTTCAAAAGATAGCAAAGGAATTGGGTGAGGATAAAGCGTGTTTGCACAATTTTTAATATTGTAGAATGTATTCTAAAATTTTATTATCTACTTCATTGTATATTACGGTAGTAACTTCGCGATATTTATTAGAAAGACAGACATTCAATATGAATGTAATGAACTCATTTCACTTTGTATTAATTTCTAATTCTAGTATTGTGCATATGTTAAATACTCTTCATTTCTTTTTAAAACGCTTTTATTTTTACCACTTTAATATTCAATTGAATGTTCTACAACTAATTCTACCTATGTGTCTCTTTTATAATGTGTTCTATAATTCCTTAGCGTCACGACATGCCGTAGTTTGTTTAGTAGGTTAAAATAATTCATATAGATAAGTTGTCATTTTACTTATTCCATTTGTTCCACATCGTCATTGAATTCTCGTTCTCTCTTTCTTGGTTCACCTTTTATCAAAATATCATAATGTAAGTATTTTTATTTAATTAAAACTGATTTTCTCGTACTCCAGAGAGTATAATTAATGTTAATTAATTCAATTCGTGGCACTCCAAATTACTCCAAACGTTGATATTTTTATGTTTCATATTGAAATTTCAATTAACCATTCTCTGCTACCAAATTGTCGGGATAAAGAAGTACTCCTTCAAAGCAAAATCTCTTCAAGGTATGAGCACCAATAGTTGATCAATAGCCGTAATAATAGGGAAGAAAGGTAATTATTTTAATCCCCAGATTATACTTTCAAATAACAAAGCATTTTAATATTTATTTTCTGACACCTAAAGAACCGTGCTTTATGAAAAGATTCCTGGTTAAAGAGCGAAAATAGTTTTGAAAATAAATTTAATATAAACTTCTGGAAATGCACCTACAGTCAACATAAAATACAGAGGATCCTTCAGCTGACACATGAGGTACCTATACTTGACACCCTACTCAGATTATTAAAGAGAAACAATTTTGATTTGTGTATGCTTTGATAATGTGTGTAAAGAAAAAAGACCATTATGTAAGTATAAAACTTGCTTTATTACCACACATTTTGAACATTAATACCATACATTTCCTTTACACTGATTGGCTGTTTGAACACATACCTTACTCTTTTTCTTCTTACAGTCAGTTGTAGGGTCTCAACATTCCCAATTACTTGGTTAAAGGAAACATAATAAATGTCATTTTCTTCTACAAATTATTTTTTTATTTCCATCAACACTTTTCAAACGAATTATTTTTAACACATCACCCATTGGTTCTTGAGCTGTACAAACACAAATAAATGTTGTTGTTATTGATTGCTGAGAACATTGATGAATTTTTCTAGGAGCCATGTATCACCTGGAGACAAAAAATTGTGAAAACTTTCTCAAGCCGCATGCTGAGTATATTAAGTTGACACGTATGTCAACAATAGGAGCAGCTATAGAACCTATATCTGACCACTCTACTATTATTATAACTACTCACTTTTCTCCACAAACGATTCGTAAAATAACATTATTCTTCATCCTGTATCCCAATAATGCACATAAACAGAAAATCAAAGAAGACGTATTCTAATTCTTATGATCAACACTAACTTTTCTTAACTCTGCCTCTAGCTCTGCTTCAAATCTAGTCCCACTTTTTTCCATCCGGCACTCTTCACGTGACTCATGCAATAGAACGCAATCCATGCAGTGCTTGATTGTTTAAACCAGTAAACAAGGCGCGGTAGTGTTGCCAGATGTACTCACGGCCTCCTTGGGTCACTATATAACGTTATGATAAGCATTTAAAAAATATTATATCGACTGTAGGTGCACTGTCAACTATAGGTGCTTATTTAGTAAATCAAAATTCATATATCGAGTTGATTCACATAAATTACTCTTAGTGACATGACAACACACGTTGCCTCATAGCATGTGCCTGGCGTTGCCTTTATCTTCTGTTATCTGCAACATCAACAATACAAGTAACAGTCAATAGGAAAGAATGCTGAAAAAAATTTCGAAAAGTTTTCACTTGAAAACAGTAGGTAGGTAACTCTTCCTTCCTCCGAATTGGAAGACGTGGTTGCCCGTCGGTGGCGAAGCGAAACTCGTGCAGTTGCCGCGTGGCGGCCGGGCGTGCGGTGGAAGGTTGGAGAGTGGTGGCGGTCGTGATGACAGACGTCGGTTAACCGCAATAAAGCACCCAATTCAACGCGGCATGCGCCCTCGCGACGCGGCGGCACCACGGAGGCCGCTGTCCAAACAGAGGCCCCTGTGGTACGTCGACCGCGGCCGCCGCACTCTCTCGCTGCATGCGACTCTGCACGAAGACAAGGTCTATCTGCGCACCTGCATGTCTGCTTTACAACCCTTTTGTGTGTTATTGCGTCGTTTTGGGGCCGGATAATCACGGCGAACGCGAATGTGTGAAGCAGTATGGCCATATGGCCAATGGCCGTATGCATCAAAACGTGCTCCAATCGTAGGAAAAGATAAAATTGACATGATGCGTTTAAAATTGAATATGTCCTCCATCTTAAACACTGAGGAGGTTATTTTCAGGATTTGTATTTATTCCTTGTATGTTTTAATAATTCTTAGAGATTTAGATGTTTATTGTCAGTCTAAAAAATTCTATAACAGATAGTAATGGACACCCCAGTTAACATCTAATAATGTCAGTAATGATGATCCAAATTAAATATTATGTGGTTGGTATCATTTTCGGTACTTATTTTGAAATATTCATATGAATTAATTTGTCATCTCTTTTTTTGTCTCCTTTTGCCTAAAATTATGCATTTAAATTCTTCATATTTAAACTTTAAATCACAAAAGACACATTGCCAAATAACCAACACTGATGAGAAAGTATTTTTAAAATGAGTTAGTACGTAAACTGTAACCATTTTATTTAATTAGGATGCACTTATTTATTTGAATAACATAACAAAAAGCCATCATGTGAGTTTACGAATACTTGAACAATTGATGTAAATATGACAAATTTCTGTTAGAGCTTAAGTGACTCAAACAATGAAAGAATTTGTAATTTTAATTCATTTTTGAATTGTGTTGAGATACACGCCGAGTCATTTCGCAATTTAACTGCAATATTCTACAAAATGTGTTTTTGGCAAACCATATTTACTGAGATATACATTTTCAAGGTAAATGTTACTCATTTTTTCCGTTGCTTATCCCAATAATTCCAGTAAGAACGAAACCTCGACAGTATATAACTATACCAAAATTGTAAATTAAATGAACAATTTCCGTGTGTAATACCCTTCGTTGACTATCCATATTTCTTGCTGCTTAATTTTGTAAGTCACTTTGCCATTGTTCTGCGTGGGGTATTAATACAAATTAGGTCTGTAGATTACCTCTAATGATATTTTCATAATAGTTTTGTTGGTTAACTTTCATTGTTGATGTTCCTTGCCCAGACATTGCACAGGATTCCTGCAATAACGAGACCAATCACTGCCACAACCCCGCATTAATAAATGTTTCCCTGGCACGCACCTCAAAATAAGCTACAAACTTTAGAGCGTCCCCTGCGTCGTGGATTAGTTATTTGGCTCTCGCTCAATCGCCTAGGCCTTGGGATCCCTAGGGCTGCCATCCTGGCAGAGTAACAGCCTCCTAAAACGCTCCATTCCAGCCTTTTCGGTCCCCACCTCCGCCTTCGTTAAACAGTGCCCCCTGCGGGGAAGCAAGTTCAGCCAACGCAACTCACACGCTTTCCAACTTTGCACGGGTAGCTTCCTCGATATGCCGATGGAGCACGGGGATACGTGAGAGTTAAATGTGTCAAATCGTGGTAAGTTTATGACCTATGTCGTCTGTGAATTTCTTTTCCTATTTCAAATAACGCAGGCCGATGTCAGTTTAGTTACAAAAAGGAAAACCACTAATTCCTATTAATTTCAGGATGCTGCATTCGAAATTGACAACCGTTTTTCTAGATTAGCTCGTATTTTTGTGTAACGCGTAGTTGCCAGTTTTTACCATTTTGGCTTCAGTTGTCATCAAAGTAACCATTTCCACAATGTTCCTAGAGTGAGAAATAAATAGTATTTCACTCGGTGAAATTCAGGAGATTTTTGTTATATATTGTTTGTTTTAAGTGTTTTTACACACTGAATGTAGCCGCCTCGTCTGTGTGGCACCAATGGGCGGTACGATGACGCGGGCGAGCAAATATATAAAGTAGAAAGTGCCGTTGTTGCGTGGCTCAGTCTTATTCTTACGAGTATGTATTGCAGTAAGTAATCTCTCAAGTGTAAAAATGTCGTGGTAATCGACTAACGAAGATTTATTCAGTAACTCAGTAACTTTTGGAAATGTTTTACTGGTATCATACAGTGATTTCGTGGTTGTTCTATGGTTCTAAATTTCGCTTTCCTGTGCATGTCAAGTTCTTCCCGCAGATGAAAAAACTCACCGGGCTGATTTTTTTACATCTGTGGCGTGTTATGGTTAAGTCTCTGATTAGATCGTTGAATGATGTCGTCAGGGAATTATATTATTTTTATTTTGACTGTAAGATTGAGGATCAGGATAAAAGCTGGGCTGAAGACCTAGCTTAAAGGATCCAAGAAAAGGATATCTTTTGCTGTTCCGATGATATGGAGAGAACCCCGGAATCACTATGGCGACTTGTTTCTGTATGGCGAATACAGCAGGAAGTAACAAGAAGAAGCAGTGTGCCATCGAATATTCAATCTTGCAATTCGCGAACAGACCAGTGCCTCATGGAGAAAATTTACCTGCACCTACTCCTCCGAACCATTAGGAAACTATCAATATTGCAGCACCTACAGGAACCGA
The DNA here is from genome assembly GCA_031308135.1 of Acheta domesticus. NCBI lineage: Eukaryota > Metazoa > Arthropoda > Insecta > Orthoptera > Gryllidae > Acheta > Acheta domesticus. Next base: position 217,046,614 of record JAHLJT010004567.1, read on the forward strand.
TGAAGATACTAACTCAATACCTGCAGATGAAGATCTGAAAGATAGTCCCTTCCACTTAAAAGATGAGACTTATTTCATTCTTCAACATGAATTGAACGATTTAGCAAGAGACTTATAACTTTCGAAAGAGAAAGCTTAATTCTTGGGTGCTAGACTCAAAGAATGGAATTTATCGGCTCCCGGAACTACTTACACTAAGCACAGGAAAAGGAACGAGCCTTTTTCAGAATATTACAGAATGGAAGATTCCCTTTGCGTATGTACGGACATCAGTGGCCTGATGAATGAGTTAGGAATCCAACGTAATCCATCCGATTGGTGTCTTTTCATAGATTCATCTAAGTACAGTCTGAAAACAGTTTTGCTTCATAATGGAAATAAGCTGCCTGTGGCACACTCTGTTCCAATGAATGATATTTACGAGGACGTCGCACACATTCTAAATCGTATCAAATTCAAAGATCATGGTTGGCAAATTTGTGGACATGTAAAAGTATTTGCAATATTATAATGTCCAATGTCTGAATCAGACCAATATCTGGAAGGTGGATTTACAAAGCACTTTTGTTTTTGTGTCTTTGGGACTCGAGAGCTACAGGAAAAATTTCTCACAAAACTAGAGGGCCCCCAGAGAGTCATTTAAGCCCGGTACCAACAATGACAAGTATAAGCCTCTGATCGATCCAGGCAAGGTACTGCTTCCAACTCTACACATAAAGTTGGACTTCATGAGTTTCTTAAAGGAATAAACAAAGAAGCTGAAGGATTTAAGTATCTTCGACAGTGTTTTCTGAAACTAAGTGATGATCTGTATACATCTGTGACCACTATACCTTATAAACTATTCTGAGTATGTAAATGCTAAAGTATAGTGCTAGTAAACTAACTGAATATATAGTTTTTTAATTGTTTAGATTCTACAAATTAATTTATAGAATTTTAAAAATTGATTGTCTTTGACACAAGTGCCAAAAATGAAACTGATTTCCTTTTTACAGTCAAACAACTCACTCTACGGTACTTTCAAGATAGCTCATTTTGCCTATTATGGTAAATTTGGCAACTATGCGTTACACAAAAATACGACCTAATCCAGTAAAATGGCTATCATATTCGTATTCAGCGACCCAAAATTGGTCAGAATCAGTGAGTTTTGTTCCTGTAACTTTTCAAAAGTTTAAAAACGTCGGCCAGTGTAACCTTTCTCAGCTTCAATAAGAAGAAAACGAGACGGTGATTCGAAAATATCTTTTGTATTTGACTGTCATCCGTAGTTACATTTTCTGACGTTACTAATTCTTCCGGGAGCGACAATTTTAGCCTGAATTATCCGAGAAAACATTTGGTAATTTAGAATCTGTGCTCTCAAATTGTATTTGCCTTGCAAAGCAAAGAGATATGCTCTCTGTTTCGTTACAAAAAAACCAAATGACTCATCAATCGTTTATACGAGACTTTCAAGGATTTTCAACAGCCAAGTATAGAGAACTGATAGTGATAATAGAATCTAATAAGTAGATAGTAGCGTTAATTCTCCTAATGGAAACCGATGCAATGATATGATGAGAGGCAGGGGAAACGAAAGAAGTCCAGGAGTACCTGACGAGGGCCTCATTTGTCCATCACCAACTCCACATAGATTGGCTGAAGTCACTAGCCGTTGTGTCATAGACCTGTGTTCTTTGTCGACGTGTACTCGGCCAGGACTGGAAGGAACACTCTTTATACGTAACATACGCTGATTTGATTATAATAGAATGCAAAGTTTACTTTCCTACTGAAATGGCCGAAATTATAATGAACGACTCTATATATTCTTGGGTTTTGGGCCATCATCTCTACACCCCTTCATAACAACAGTGTCCGGAAGAGGCAAAACGTTCTATTACTACAGGCCTAACAACTCCATCCGTGACGTCAGCACATCTAGGCCTTTCATTCCGCAACTTGAAGGTTATATCCGATTCGAACACACGTTATTTTGCACACAAGATCATTTTCCAAGAAAATATAACATTTTTTAAATTTATAAACACTAGTTAAGTATAAAATGGCCTATTTAATGTAAACGGACGATTGATTTAAGGCTATATCTTATGAAATAATTTTTAAGATATCAAAGTATTGCATACTATTTAATACATTAGACACTCTGGACTTTCAATGAAAATGCATTATTCTAAGTTTGCTTCTAAATGCGAGTTCACATTATATTAAACAAAATATCAATAACTAGCGTACCCGTGCGAGAACTCTCGCATGTTAAATCCCACCCTTTCCGTATCCATTTGTCTACCCTTTCCATAAAGGACAGGAACTACTAATGTACTTACGGAATATCAAACAAAATAACAATGCAATTGATGTTTGAAACAAATTTTCAATTAAAGTTTATTCAACATTATAGAGAGATGTTCTTGGAACAATTCATACTTCTTTAAAAACAACATTTGAAGAAATGTTTCAATCTTCCTTGAGAGTTAGCTTTCCGCTTTCCTTGATAGTCAAATAATAGAAAAGGGTTTTACTCTTGAGAAAGCCATGTAAAGTAGTGCGAAAATACCGGATCGGGCAAGAACAGACCTACTCATTGCAATTTTATTTAACTTTCCTTGATTTTTTATGAAGAACCGAGTGGGTTTTGGAGAGTTAGGGTGCCAGCTTGCTGGGGTAAGAAAATTGAAAAATTATTTGTATACTAAAAAGTATTGAATTATTTTCTGCGCCCTTACGTACCTCAAGAAAAGCCATTCCGAGCCAAAAAATAATCAAACTAATGTTTTCACCTTTGAGTAGAAAATACCATTTGTTAGCATTAGAAACAATTTAGTAGGCATTAGGAAGCCCACTTCGGTACATGGGAATGTTGCACAAACGACGTTTGCATTTTTAATATCTTAACGAACCGATACCTTGAGTTTAATATCAACCGGTGTTTTATTTACATTATGAGTTTGCAGCTGGGCGTTGGTGTACATACTTCCAGATACCGCCAACACTTAAATCGTGCGTTTGGACTGCGATCGTTGGCAGTTGTCGGGTGACTTGCACTATTCTTCCTATCATTTTAAATTTAGTTGTTTTTTAATTGATTCACGTAGTATTGTAGGCTAGCGCGTTTTGATTTTTGTTTTCCATTTATTTCAAGCTATTTTACTTTAACTACTTTAAAAAGTTTGTGTTCTGCCATAGCACAAGTTTTCCCCCACCACCTCTGCGTACCCGTGTGAGAACTCTCATGAGAACATGTCAGATCTCACACTCATCCCTATCCTTCTATTTTTATTCTAAGAGGGAAAGTAGTTAACGAAACGTGTTTATTTGTTTAAAATCTATAAAGGTAACTTGCAATGTACTAACACAATTACAAATAAAATAAAAAACAATGCAATTAATGTGTAAAAGAATATTTCAATAAATATTTATTCAATATCATGGAGAATTTGCTTGGAACAATTCCCAACACTTACTTAAAGACATTTGAAGTAATTATTCAATATTCTTTGTCAGTTAGGTTTTAGTTTTTCGGGATAGTCACAAAAATATTATCTTTTTACTTTTGAGAAAGCTATTACTAGTTCACTTTACATTTGCAGACGGAGCGCTGCGATCTGTTTACATGAGGTCACCGCCGACTGAATGAGAAACGCGCGTCTGCCGTAGATACTGACTGTTTAATATGATATAGATGGCAGTGAGCAGCACACACAACCCCGCCGGGGCAAGAACATAACCATTAAGCAGTAGATAAGTGCAAAAAATATTGTACGTGAATGTTGTGAATAGCGTGTGGTGTGATCTATTTTATTGTTTATTATCTTAATCATTTAAGAACACGACTCCAGCTCACTGTCAGAAAGGCATAATTCGTCAGCTGTGTCCGTAGCGCTTGTACTGCCTTCGGCTGATTGGTCAGATGCTGATTGACATCGGGACCATTCGTGTATTCTCGGTTGTGAGTTCGGGCCTTCACTTTCAAAACAATATTAGTTCCTAATTCTGCCGTCTGGAAATGTAAAGTGAACGAGTAATACGTGTCTGTACTCGTTGCCTTGAAAATTTCATCGAATGATAACGAAAATATTGGTACAGGTAAAATACAAACAGTCTTCACTCTTCATTGAACACCCAAATTCCTCCACAGTTAAGTACACAGCACTCACAGACCATGAAAAAACGTTAATTGAATAGTTTCACTACACACATAAGAAACAATCTTCATAGGTATAGGTATCAAGCAACTATAGTAGTACTTCTAGTTGTTGCTGGAGAGCAAATCTTGAATTAATGATTATGCAAATAAACCTCGTCAGACTGCACTAACTACGGTGTTAACAGAAAGCGTAAATAAAGATTGTCGAATCTAAGCCTTCTAAGCGTGTCGCCACAAAAATTACTACCAGCAGGAAGGGCTGAAATATTGAGGTGGCCTTGATAGTATTGAAACGTAGAACCGAAAAGTTAATTGAATGAATCAAAGAATGTCTCATCTTGTAGATTATGGTGTGAAAAAACGTTGCTTTGAGGCCTTTGGCCTCAAAATTTTACTTTTTAAGGCTCTAAAACGCTTTGTTTATGAGTTATTTGCCGATGTCGGTTGACATGTCGTGCGGGTTGCATTTTACATGAATATTTCGATGCGTTCTTTTAAAGAAATCATCCATATTTTTAAAGTCAAAGTGAAATTCGTCAAGTCTCCGTGAAATTCTTTTTCTTTAAAGCCCTCATTTATAAATATTGTTTGCGTGAGAGAGCCGGAACCCAAAGGTATACTACTGAAATAATATAGGAGACGATATGAAGTATCAAGCCAAAATAATCATAACCATAGTAATTTTTGTTTCGCCGAAACTTAGTTTTATATGAAATCTCGATCACTTTTTAAAAGAAAAGAAAATTATTTTGTTTGATTTTAATTGAAATTTTAAATTTAATGTTGATTATGTTGATGTAACAGATTCACTACTTATTAAAATTATTAATGCATGAATATTATTACTTACCTACAAATTCCAGCATTACTAAAGTTAAACTGATTCACATCTCCTTCCCATTGTGATAATACAAATATTAAAAAGTATGAAATTAGAAAGAGATAAGGGAACATTAAGGAATACAACACGAACATAAGAAACCCCAAAAGTAGTTTCACCAGTTTCTTATATATTTAAAAGCAAACTAATATAAATCAATTTACAGTAGAAATTTATTTTTCCTGTAACATTAATCAAAATTTGAGTTTATTCTTCTCAAACACAATGAATTGTCACAATGAAACACAAGTGACAATTCATTGTGTTCACACACGTGACTTATTCGATGATCAGTTTGATCACATTCTGAAAATTTTCAAGACAAAATTTGTTCTAGCATTCGCGTTTAATGGAAGGCCGTCATTAATTACACATTGCATATTTTGATACTTAAATCTTCTCTATTTTTTCTACACTCTCTCTTGAAGTTTGCTGTTAAAGATAAACATTTAGTACCATTCAAAAATATTGATGGCACTGCATCATCTTTTCATTTCGATTTTCCAATTGATGCTTGGAGCTTCTTTGCATTCTCATCATAGCACTCAGGAGTTCGTTGGATATCCTCTGGACGAAAATGGGCTTCACAAACCTATAAAAATTTAATGAAAATTATAAATAATGACGATAGTTAAAACATTTTCTTTAAGAATTCGTAGTGTAACTATTAATTTTAACAGTATTTAATAACATCACTTAACAAACCTTGATCATTCCTATTTTCCATGCATTTATCGCATTGTCAGCTTAAGTTGAAACCAAGACAGTAAAATAATCAAACATTACTTCTTAACCTTTGATCATGCTGCGAATCTTAAGATCCATTTATTTAATGCAAAAAAAACACATCCGCTAAAAATGAACGTGACTTTGGGCAAGAAAGCTACATTTACTTTCTAGACGCAAAACAAGGAACCGTATCAACATTTGCTCAATAAGTCAAGAGAAACTGGACAACACTTATTCAATTGATGAGGAAGTCTGTAGCTGATTACAATACATAATTGAGATTTGTGTACTAAAATATTCAACCCCTAGTCATTTTTTTAAAACTGTTACCACATTATTGCTCTGAAATCAATTGCAAACATTTTCTTACCTTGGAATGCTGATTTGATAGAAACCTTCTTTTGGCGCATGTCCATTTCTTTCGTAGCCGGAAACGAAAACACGGCAGCTCGGTTTCCCGTCTCGAGTAATCATTTCCCCGACATTTGGGATCACACCCTTTAAAACACATGTTCTGGATTTTAAGTACTGTAATAACTTAAATATGAAGTCGATAATTGTGGCACAGAATGAAGCTCTAACACCATCATATCATAAATTAAAGAAAAATGGCTGACGTACATGGCCATAGTAGGCCTACTTGCTCCTACATCACAAGCGGTTAATGACGCAGTTGTTAGGCCCTTAGTAACAGAATGTATTGAAAGAGGGCCGGCTCATTCCTGTCTTACCAATGTAAAACACTGGTTTGGATGTTACGAAGGGCCGAAATGGGCGCTAAAGAGACAAAGTTTAGCTAAACCTTCAAAATAACCTAAATATATCTTACCTGAAACAGTGCTCTGTTACTATCAAGAGAGCCGCGTACTCAGGAATCAGAAAATATATACTTAGATTTAGTTTTTCATCAGAGTAACGTATGTGCCGAATGAGAGAGAAGTATAACCTATGCAAATTTTCTTAAGTCCCAAAATCCCTTCTCTGTCCATTTACTGTATTTACTCGTAGTTGAGTCGTAAATGAATGTACCAACAATGCGTGCTTAATATCATTTGAAACATGGCATTTTTGCTTCCGAATAATATAATCAGACACGCATTACTAAACAAACTACAGATTTTATTATTTATTTATTTATTTAATTAACCACAACAGGGCAAAGCCCCAATTATAGTAGGCATTACTAGGAAAAATATACAAAACATACACAATAATAAAAAAAGTTTCAAATGAAATAACAAAACTAAATTACAGAAGTCCAATTACAAGAATACATCTTTTTGCAAAATTGATAAAACATAACACACCAGTAAGATAAACAAAAATGGAAACATATCTTCAAAACAGCCATTACAAAAAAGGAACAAAAATGAGTATAAAATGACAATAATACAAAAATGGAAAACGCATTTACAGAATAATCGGAACATAATAGCGAGCAATACTTAACAGAATAAATCCACATTCAGTGATCATTCAATATTTTATTTAAATTCTGTTTATATTTTAGCAAAGAAAAACTAAAGTCTAAATCCCACACTCTACTGAATTCATTGAATTTTGAAGACATTCTCAAGAGTGGTGAATATTTGTGAGATGTAGTATTTGGTTTATTGAAATATAATAATTCTCGTCCTCTTAAATTTGATACTCGTGCATTAAATGACAATTGTGACAGCAATTCACTGCTATCTGATAGACCATTAACTATTTTAAATAAGAACAATTCTTCAGCAAAGACTCTTCTATTGGCAAGAGTAGTTAGATTGAATTCTTTAACTAAAATAGTATAAGCAACTTCATAAGCAGATTGATGGAACTTTTTGTAGTATAAATACCTCGAGAATCGTTTTTGAATTTTTTCAATTTGGTTACTTAGTGATATGCAATGAGGAGACCAAATAACTGAAGCGTATTCCAATCTGGCGCGCACAAGACAATTAAAGAGGAGTATTAAACTTGAGGTGTTATTGAAATTTTTCGAATTTCGAATAATAAAGCCAAGATTTTTTAATGCATCATTAGTTATATTAAATATGTGTTTATGGTAAGTCAGATTATGTTGAATAGTAACACCTAAGTCTTTTACAAAATATACACGTTCCAATGATTCATTATTCATTGAGTAACTTGTTCTTAGATATGTTGTTTGTTTTCTGCATTCGTGTTAGAATCCACTAGTTAAGTCTATAAAACATAAATCATAAGGTCGCCACTTTAATACCCATTTAAAGTTTGGTAAAGTTTTATAATTTCTATTATCTAGCAATACTATTAAATCAAAACTGCAGTTTTAATCATCAATATCAGAACCAAAAAAGGAGTCATACCTCTTAGATTATAAAATAGTAATAATAAACTTTGAATTTATATTAGAATTACTAACTTCATGATCTACAGTGTTTGATGGATCCACTTAACTCTTCTCATTCATAAATGCAAGCAGATGGATTAGAAATCCAAGCATATGGGCTTTTCTATCATAAAGTTAAGCAAACTTATTTCAAGATTGCCATTAAACATTTTGGAATTCTACTGTTTATTTGACAATGAATTGGGAGTCTTGGTTATTTTATTTTAATATCTTGGTCTTTATGCCAAGTTGGTAGACCTAATGTACGTAACAATCTCATGTACGCATAATAAGCATAATAAGCTAGCTCCGTAGAGGGTCCAAAAAAGCTTTTGGTTTTATTTTTATTTTAATATTAATTTTTAATTTACAATTTGTACTAATGTAAATAATTATTTAAGTTTTGTAATCTGAAGTGGAGGTCTGCATTTTGGACTCGTACAGATTGATGTTTAAAACTCTTGTTTTGATTTTATATTATTGCTAAGAAAGTAGCACCCGTACCCTCCGCTCTACTTCTTCCTCAAAAAATAGAGCCCAATAAAACGTGCGCCTAATGAAGTTACATTTTGTCCCCGAGATTTTGAGATCCGCTCCAAGATTTTTCTTCGTGTTAGTAGTCACTGTTCTGAGACACTCAGATTTTCATTTTCATTTACATTTTCAAACATGACCTGTAAATCGAACTATAACGGATTTTCTAACTTTGGTAACATACGCCTTATCTTCGTTTCATTTACCTTTTCTTATAATATTTTCCCATCTCCCTCGAGTACTACACTCTCCTCTCTGTACATTTCCATACTTCATTACTTTCGGTACCTTTCATGAAGAACCTTTCTAGCCTTATATTGCAGGGGTGAAATAATGAAAGTCATCTTTCTAAACTTGAATTTGATTGAATAAATGACGAATGCAAGGAAACAATGATGAAACCCATTTCCTACAAGACTTCTTTAAAATTTGGGCTGGCAAATTTACATATATGGTTCATAACACAATGCATTGTGAGGGGGGTAACCCCCAAATTCATCAATATAAGAATAAAAGGCTCATCATTAGCCGCCACAAAAGCAACCGCTGCGGCCCGCTCATCCTGGCTACATTGGGAGAGGAAACGATGGTACGCTACTCGTGACCGTCTTTCATTGCAGAAGTATGAACTATCTCTCCACCTGGCATCTTCACTACATCCTGCTGAATGGGATACACTCCTGGACTCCATAAGAAGCCGCATCTTCGGAATATGCAGCCGCCGGAAACAGAAGCAGGTAAGCAAGCTGGAACGTCTATCCTGCAGCCAAGCGCAGTATCAAACCAGTAAGAAACCATCTGCCTTCATGACTCAACCCAACTTTCATCCTCGTATCATAAATCTTTCTTCTGCTACTCTATCCCATTCCGAAGCCACTCTCTTACAAAAAGGTCTCAAATACTCACCTCCTTCTCCATCCAACGCCAATACACTAAAAAATCTGTACATTCACCTAGACACGGTCCTTCCCAACGACACTACTAATACGGAAATCAAGCACACAGTCACACACACACTATCAAACAACACATTGAACACAACACACACCCCAAACCCATCTCGTCAGAAGAATCAACTGCCAAAAAACTTAAAGAGAAAATCTCACAAGAGAACATTATTATCACGAAAGCTGACAAAGGCAACTCCATAGTGATTCTGGACAAGGAAGAGTATAACAACAAAGTACAAGATTTTATCACTGGCAACAACGGTATCTCACTCCTCAAAAATGACCCCACCAACAAATACCACACATCTTTAAAACAAGAACTTGCAGAATCAAAAGCGCTATTCACTCATCCACAGAGATTTCTTCCCCGCAATCCACTTCCTCCACGATTATACGGTTTACCAAAGGTGCATAAACCTACCATCCCCATTAGACCGGTAGTATCATACACTAACACACTCACACACAGAATTGCATACAAGCTGAACAATGATTTCAAACAACACGTGAATTACACGCCTCAGCACACAATACTCAACAGCTCTGAGCTCATCAACAAAATTAAAGATTTCCCAGTCCCCTCCAACGCTAAACTGGTTTCTTTTGATGTGGTAAACTTATTTCCCAGTGTACCTACATCCGAGTGCAAGAATATAGTTCAAGACCTAATTGACAGATCACAGTGTGCCGTGCCCATCAAAACTGAACTGTTCAACCTAATTTCCTGTTGCATAGATGCCAACTATTTCAAATTTAATGACAAATTTTATACCCAAGATTCTGGCTTACCCATGGGTTCACCTCTCTCACCTTTATTAGCTGAAATATTTATGGACAACTGGGAAAACATACTATTTGGTTCTGGACATCCACTTCTAAAAAATATCCTTTACTGGTATAGATACGTAGATGATGTGTTGGCACTATGGACAGGCACCACCAGACAACTGGATATTTTTACACAACACATCAACTCATTACACCCCGAGATAAAATTCACCACTGAAATAGAAAATGAACACAAATCTTTAAATTTTCTTGATCTTACCATCACGCTAGTAGAGGACCATCATGAATTTAACATATATAGAAAACCCACCCACACAGACACAGATATAAACAACTCGTCACAACACCCGTCCACACACAAACATGCTGCCTTCCATGCCATGGTACATCGGCTAATTTCAATTCCCATGTCTCCAGACAACACAAAAAAGAATTAAACATCATAAAACATATAGCCAGGGCGAATGGATATGACAGTAATTTAATTGATAAATCAGTTATCAAAAAAACCAACACACTCAACATCCGCAAACACACCACTCTCACTCCAATTGGCAAGAACACTACACCCACATACCTCTCTATCCCTTATGTAGGATCACTTTCTCTAAAAATAGCCTCCACACTCAATAAATTCGGTCTAAAAACTACATTTCACAACACTCATACATTACAAAAAACACTAGCCAGCACTAAAGACCCAATCCCACCCACCTCTTTATGCGGGGTGTATGCTCTCTCTTGTAACAACTGCAATGCTATATACATAGGACAAACCGGCCGGAAATTTACACAGAGGATAAAAGAACACGAGCAAGCTTGGAAAAACAACACCACAACAATCTCACACTTCGCTGATCACTTGAACCTACACAAACACACATTCAACCAACACACTTATTTCCATATTTTAGAAATTGAAAATAGGTACTGGCACAGAATAAAATTAGAATCCATCCATATACACAACCACATAAAAAAACAGAACATAACTTGTCTCAACCAACAGATCCCTGAACTCTCGTCACCTCTACTAAAATTAGCTCAATCTGTACACCCCTAACTCTACCCCCCGCCTTCGCCCGCCCGTCGGCTCCTGACGCCTCCGCCGGCCACCAACCTGCCGCGCCCCTCCGGCCGCGCCGCCCCCACCACGCCCTCCATGCTCTCGACCGGCCGTCTGTCTTCTTAAGCGGAGGCACACAGAAATATTCGCAGAACTTCGTTTTCCGCCCAGAGGCTGTAAGGTAACGATCCAGCTTGCTTACGTATCTAGCACTAACAATTTTTACGAAAACTTAATTTTGTTAAACCTTTTAACTTTAACTTCTTCCGTTGAACCTTTTGTAATGCAACTTTCGTTTCAAAATGTTTGTAATTTTTTTCAGATAGCTCTGATGATGATAGCTAAGCTATCGAAAAAGATCTTTTAGCTCTAATAAAACACTGATACCAGACAACATCAGTGTCTCATCCTTTAATGATGAAACTGATGAAAAATGTAAACACTACCACATTCTCACAATCCTTAGATTTCATGTTAGTCACTGGGAACTATCTTTTCGATTGACCAACCAAAATTGTTTTCCAGGGACATTGACGCTTGTAACATTTTTATCAAAATTGAAGATAGTCGATTTTGTCGCCAAGAACTTTCATTATTCCACGTGAAAAATTATCATAATTCAAAAAAAGCCATTATTGTGGTAGCTGTTATGATATTGTATTGCTTATTTTCTAAAAGAAAATATAAATAGTAACAATAAATAGTAGTATCTTCTTCCGTGTATATTGAGACAAGACATTTTTGGAGAGGGCGTTAAATATCTTATAGACTTAGAGGATATTTCCATGATGTGCATATTAAAATTCATTGAATGATGAGATTATTATGTACGGTGAGCGAATAAATTTTTGGGATAGAGAGGAATTTTGGGTGTCAACAGAATTGTTTAGGAAACAATTCTGAAATTAGAAATCTTAATTTCTATCTGAAAAATCTACTTTGTAACTTCTTTTTGATTTTCCTTGCTATAATTTGCTACTGTCCAAAACCTTTGCTATTATACTTTCTGTAAAACAAACAATTTAAAATTAGAATATTACAATGTCCTAAATATTTATAAAATATCACAACTACAAATGGCGTGTAATTTAAAGCTGTAACTAGGGAAAAATTTATTTTTCTTGAATATAAGGCTAATATTTTATTTCAAGCTGTTGAGAATTGAAAAAGAGTTAATAAATGCAGATGCATTTAAGTGAAATGTTATCAGGAATGCAAATTTTGTTTCATGGAAAAGTACTATACACGTGGTTGCGTCAAAAATTATAAAATCATTACTTATTCCGTGGGGAGTCTCTTGTCTCGAAATAAATTATCATAAGTATAAATGTCATTTTAGTACTCTACTACTATAAAATCTTTCTATATTTTGTGGAAGTCTTAATAACAATAATATCAGTTTCTATTGTTACATTGAAATTAACGGTGCTATTAAAATCTAAGGATATAACGTAAATGGTTTAAGACAACATGAAAAGACCAGTTAGAGCTAATTATTTCTAGGAAATGGCGTTGGCGTTGTAGAGTGCGTCAAGAAAGTCTCTCCACAGTAGCACCTAGCTGCTGAGAGTGTTTGCAACCAAAATTATGTTAGTATCACGTGCTGCAGATTAAAAACTAAATTGTGTTCTCACCACAACCATAGTAGATGCAGAAGTGTTGACCTCTTCACTTGTTTCCCAGTGATCTGGTTGCTACCAACATAAATGCAATACATAACAGGAGGCCCTGATTCTGGACGGTACGGAGAGACTTTCCTGGCACACTGTATTTCACCCTGGAAACCAACATGCTTCCAAGAACTAATCAATTTCTACCGAATACCATAATTATTCCTTTGATATTCCATCACGTGAGGTACTGCGCTTCCGAAGACTTCTAGATAAGCCTAGAACATTTTGAACATTCATCTTGCCAATTTTTACACCCTTTATTCGTACCCAAAAGCTATTTGTTTGTAATGTGCGAAGAGAACCGACGTATAATTCACAAGCCCTCGCGTAATAGCCCCCAGCACACACAGAGTTACCTGGAAAAGCAGAATTGGCTTCCACACGGAAATCCAATACGCACGCGACCCCCTCATAAACGGCAAAGCTATTCCCGCTCCCTCCCGCGCAGCCGCTTGAGCGTCACAAACATAAAACACGTCGCCCGGAACGCCAGCAATTCGCCCACTTTTCGGCTGTTGCGCCGCGCGGCGGCGGCAGGCGCCACGAGGATGAGGATGAGGGCGAGGGTGGGGACGACAGGGGCGGCGAGGGTGGTGGCAAGGGCTACGGCAAGAATGGGGGAGAAAGCAAGGACGAAGAAGTGGATACGGAGGGAGCGGGTTTGATTGATTGATTCGTGTTTCCGGGCGCGTCAACTACTTAGGTCATTAGTCCCGTAAGTGTAGTGCGTGTGTTTTTTCCTCGGGAGGTGGAGATGATCTTTTCCTTGCCGAATGGCGAGATCTGGTGCCGACCTACCGTCGACTACCTGGGTTTTCCCCCCAGCCAGGTATCTCCCACCAGCGGGGCACCTCCCCAGTCGGGACAAGCTGTAAGCTCCCGACCGGTCTCCCGGCATGTGTGGTAGTGTAGTGCATGTTTGTGTGTGTGTGTGTGTGTAAGAGAAGAGCATAGGACAAGGAAGAAAGGAAAGATCGGGCGCGGTACGTGGCCCGTTTGTTAGGGTACTGCTCCGGCATTCGCCTGGTGTTGATCGCAGAAACCACGGAAAACTACCGATCAGAGAAGCTTGAATTCTCTTCCAGATGATGACTGAATTCGACCTAGCTGACAAGCTAGTGTCGAAAATCTTGCCGCCGTCGGGACTCGAACATAGAACCTCCCGGTCAGAGGGACTGCAGTGACATCAGGTTGATGCACTGAGCAATCTCCGGTGGGAGCGGGACGGTGGCAGGTACGAAGGAGGGGATTGGAACGTGGTGAGTGTTGAGGATGTGGGGGTGGAGGTACGGAGACGGGGGTATTGAGGTAACGGTAAGGATGGCGGAGATGGGATAGGCCAGAGATGGGAGGTGGAGAGTAAGAAGGGTACCGGCTGAAGTAAGGTGGGTGCTAATGTGGGGGAGAGTGGCAAGTAGGAGTCGGATGGTAAAATGGGCACGATCGTGAGGGCGGAACTAGGTCGTGGATGGAGGTGAGGTCGGGAGGATTGTTGATGTAGAGCCGTGGACAGAAGCTAAGAAGACCGAGGGGAGAGAATAGAAGCAAGGCAGGCGCAGGTGAGAGGGCGAGGTCATGGTAAAGGCTGCAGTGAGAACGAGTAAGAATTGTCAGTACGAAGGGGGAGAAGGAAAATGTGAAGCGATGAAGCGATGAAGCGAAAGCGCGGGCGCGAATACAGCGCCGACGAGAGCAGGGCAGAAGGCAAGTCGTAACAAGCGCGTCGGCAAGGATTTATGCACGAGAGTGGGCTAGAGGGTGTGGACAAGGGTGTGAGCGAAGAGTAGGGCAAGAGCGATGCCGTCGTAGGCAGGCACTGGTTATGAAACCAAGAACAGGGCGAGGGGGATCGGTGGGAACGTGGCAGAAACGGACCAGGTAGCTCGGATGAAGACGTTATTTTGAAGTTAATTTGAAAACATTATTGTTTATTTGAACAAAATGCGAGGAAGGCGAAGGCGAGGCTGTTAGCGAAGGAACACGTGATGACAATTGCGAGGCGATGGCAACGGTGATGGCGCGAGCGAAAGAGGGAGAGGGAGGGCGAAGTAGTTGCGAGGTAGCGCGGGGGGAGGGCGCACCTTCTATGCAAATGACGCACCTTGAATATCGCGCATCCGGTGGCAAACTTCGGCTCGGCGCGCCCTTTACTGCCAATTTGGAGCTGCCGCCGTTTTACTTCGCCGTCTCCGACGCTCCCGGCGCCCCAACTGCTCCATCATGCTCAACCTGCAGCCCCCCCCCACTCACCGGCGCATCCCTCAACCGCCGCTCGCGCGACGGTCGGCGCTGCACGTGTTTCCGAGAACGCTCAACCTGGCGCTCTGGTCGCTACGCTGCGTTTTTGCTGCTTTTACGATTTATCAGCGCTGCTTGCTTACGTCTTGGCTTTTATATAACCCTGAAGGTTTTGTACCTCATGGGGTAATATTATTGTTACGATATGCTGTCTCTGAGCAATTTTCGAAGACTATTGTATTTTACTTCTTTGTTTCTTTTCTTATTTCATTTTTCTTTACAGAGAACTTTGAACTTTTGAACAAAAATACAATTGTCTTTCAAAATTGGCCAGAGACAATTCTATGTAAACTACAAAGTTAACAGACAAAAATTAAATAAAATTTAATAATATTACAATTTTTCATTTACTAATACTCTTTTTCTATCTGTTTTACGTATTTTGGGTGATTTATGTTATATCAATATGACAAAATGCTTTCCGATCTGTAAATATAATAGATTTCTGGATAGAATATAAAATGAAATTTTGTGGAGTACTTATGTCTCCACTTATTTATTTATTAATTTATTTTTAGTACTTATTTTACATGAAAAACACTTCAAAACTGGGTGTGACTTGCTGCGGGGAGAACTGTATTTTGTACACGTTTTCTTAATTCTGTGATCCCTACTTTAACCATATATAAATTGAATACTGAATACGAAAGGAAATTAGCGTTTTTGGCTAGAATTTTTAGCAAAATATTCACTCCGATGTAATAAAATCTATTTTCAAAGGCAAATAAGCTATAGATTTGGGTTCTTATCCTTTATCATATCCTTTGTAAAGAAATATACTTCTGCCACAACAACATGGAGAACTATAATTTGAATAACTATATTTCCCATAGAACTCTAGAAGCAGTGCAGAGATAGTGATGTTACATTTACGTCCAGAAGCAAAACAACGGTCCATCTCAGCATTTTCTCAAAGGATCAAAGAAACTAGACGAAAACCTGATCGAGATGGATGTCATAGACCCAGAAGTAAACTATTCATAATAACTATTCATACTTCAATAGTATTATATAGAAAACATGGGCATAACAAGATGATTCATATGTTATATTGCCAATGGTTGGCGATTAAACGAATATCACGCATGTATTGGTAGAAAATTTTGAAAGATTGATAGGAAAGGGATTATTACAGTATTGTATTTTCTTCCTTTAGGAAAATAATTGTTTTCTTTAATTTAATTAGAAATTGGATCCAGTTGAGTCTGATTAACAAATAGATCTAGTACAAGAAACTACAAATAAGTGCAAATGAAATTATGGTATTTTAAAATCAAAATGGAATGATAGAAATCAAATTTATATAAGTCTGCCTTATTGGTGACTACAGGTAAATTATAGAAAGCTGGCTATCGATTTACAAACAAGATGTTCAATATAAAAACATGATTTTGTAGAGATAAATAAAACGTCGGCCTAGACATTTCCATTGCCATTTTATCTTTCCAAAATTACCCCAGCAACTAAAACATTATTTTCAAATCCCCATCCCACCCACCCAGTCGACATTTTCATCCCAAAGTCCAATCTTTGCAAGTACCTCAAGCATCCTCTTGCTGTCACTTCAAGCAGTCACCACTGTTGTCTCTCCCGTGGCGTTACTACCGTTTACCTTCCCGCGCGGTTCTTCGCCACAAACTCCACCGCAAACTACCTCTTCCCCCTCCCCGTGCCCGCCACCAAGGCCCCCTCTCCCCACGCCTCCTCCGCGCCCCTTTCTCTAGTTTGAGCGCGGGAGGAGGCCTTGTATTTACCCAGCGAAGTGCCGCTCGGCGTGGCGAAGCCGTCCGGGCCTGTGACAGTGCGGGCGCCTCCTGAGGTGATCACAGGACCAGGGAGGCTGGCGCCGCCCCCGCCGCCGCCTTTTCTCTCGGACACACGGCCTCGCGCCTGGCTGCCCCCGCTTTAATCATTTTAATCATATGCAAATTGCGACGCCGCTGGCACGTGTTGGGAGTAAAAGGAAGGGGGAAAGTTTTTGATTATTACGAGAAATGTCGATATTGCAATTTATTCAAAGAATTTTTAAAAAATGTTATGTCTAAAATATTCCAGTATTCCAATATAGGTATGACTTTTTTATGTGAGGATGTTATACATGAAATTATTTAGCATTTTAAAATCGGATAAATCCGATTTTTGTTAGCTAGCGGTCCACTCGTTTTGCAGACCTGGACCATTTACGAGTATTATCCACACCAGCAGGTATGGGAGGCATGAGGCGAATATGACGTATTCCCATCGCCGTACCTATGTTACTGGGCCTGCCTGAACATTTGTTTCGTCTAACAGCTATAGAATTTGAGACGATTTACATTCGAGAGCTGCAGCCTCATTTTTGTCCTGGACGTAAATCCAAAATTTCTGGCCTGACAGTACGCTGGCACGTTCTCCATGAACCACCCGAGGGGCTGTGCATGATAGTAGTATCAGTTGTCGAAAAACGTTTGTTAAATTTACGGTAAACTCTTAGTTCAGGCAAAGTTCATAGAATGTAAATTCGATCTTTTCTTGATATTCTATATTTGAGAAGAGGTTTCTGAAAAATAAAATGAAATGTCTTAACGAATAGAAAGTGAGCTAAACAAAGGAACTTGACGTAATTAGAAAAATATATTTTTTTGGTTTTATCATGACAACTATCAACCTTATCCATTTTGTTTACAAAACGCGAAAACAAAAAAAATCCTAGTAAAGCGTTTATTTTACCTTTCTCATACTTTCTTAATAGTTTTTGAGATATTTTCATACCAAAGATGACATTCAAGACGCATTTTTGAAATGTTGAACAAAAACTAGGTTCTAATACCCTGAACCACACCCTGTAAATGAGTATCTGTCGATTGGTTTTTAAGCGTAATTAGCTTGTTAAACAAATTAAGTTATTAAAAAACAGGTATATGCCAAGCGCTCGTCAAAAATAACGAAACAAATTGAAAAGTAATTAATCAAAAAATATTCATTAATTTTGAAATGTTTTACTTAACAAAATGAGTAATAAAAATAGCAATAAAAATTCAATAATGTTATTAATAATTAATTGATTGTTTTATATGTATATTAGATAATACAATTTTCAATGTATATTTTAGGTCATGTCGTTTATAAATTTAAAATGTATATCTATATAACAAAGTGCTTTTTGTACTAACAAATTGAAATAAATAAACAATTCCCTTTCTCGCCACTGCCGTCTTCATTGATGCAGGAACCTAGGTTACCCACTTTAATCAGTTTAAATGTATCCAAAGGAGAAAACTCGTACGCTTAGATTGAGGATTACTGTGAATATATTAACAAGAAAAATAGTAGTGAATGCCAAATGGCCCCCTTCCGAATTGAATCACTTTCATTTTGTATTTTCAAAGCATGTAGAATGGGTTTGCTCTTGACTGTTCGGGTGACGCAATGCAGGTTAAGTTAATTTAAGTTGACTTTTAGATGCTTTTCCCATGTTCACCAATAATTAGTTTTAGAAAAATGTTGCATATTACTTTTATACTATTTCAGAGAAATACATCAGTGGGGGGGGGGGACTTACCTTCAAAATTAACAAGAACTGTACAAAGTGAAAGGATAATAAATGCTTTATAGAAGCATATGATTGATATGTATACTTCTTAAACACAAATTTTGAAAAAAAAATCTAAACTGATATAGAAATAATCGAGTAAAATATCGAAAAATATTTAGGTAAAATGATTGATGAAAAAGGGAACATTTTCTCGATCTCTGATATGAAGCATAGGGTAAGAAAAAAGAAAATGTTTTGGTTAAAGAAAAAAATAAGACACTTAGGATAACAATTGAAAGTTAAAATGTTGAAAAATAAGCTTTTCTCTACATTTACTTTTAAAATATTTTTGCATGTGCAAAGTTTATTTGTAAGCTTCCTTGACATATAAACGCATAATGCAAGACGTACGAGTAAAACATTAAAGATTGTCACACGGGACCGAGAATTTTTCTTTAATCTTTCCATTCCAAATATCAGCTGAAAACAAACAATTGATTTGCAGACGAGATGTACGGAGTTCTCGCGATCCCAGTCGGGTAATTATAGCTGAACACGCCTTCTTCCTCCGATATCGACGAATCCAGATGGCGTGCCGACGTTTTCCTCGGAAGCCCTGCTGCATCATCGCGTGGCCCCGGCTGGCGCCGCGCCGGTTGGCCCTGCCTGAACTCGCGGGCCCTGTTGGCGCCTTTCGTTCTCTGTCCAATGGCACCACTTGCTACCTCTTCAAGACACCGATGTTTCATAGATCAGTCGTGTCAAGGACTTCTACTGGTGGCAGTGGCATGCCTCTCGGCCGATAGGAGAGGAAACCGACTACCCACTACCGACTACCCACTGCCGACTACCCACTACCGACTACCCACTACCGACTACCCACTACCCACAGGAGAGGAAACTATTAGCAAACCTGCCGTTTTACAATAGTGACGACGTTGTCTCTGGTGGCGGGATTAAGAACTGCGTGGAGAGGCGATTTGGTCGTGGCACTGGTGCCACGAACTCCCTCTCGTGGCATTGACCTTGACAACACTGTTATAGATGGAAGGTATGACTTACGGACTTAGGAAGGGGGACTTAATCTCTGCCATTTAAAGACCCTTAAATGGAGATAGCAAAGAGCCCGGAAACCAGTGCCGTTTCTCGGGAGGGAAGGGAAAAACGTTTTCTTCACACATTTTTTCTTCTGAATATTATTATTATCAATTAAATAATAGTTATTTATGAACCAAAAGCGCCATAAGGGTTCTAATGATCGAGCGGCGAGATTATTAGAACTAGTTAACACTCGTGGTACGTACGTGATTTTACTTTTTACGTACCCTCAATGACTCAGATTGACGTATTATCTAGTTGTTAAGTAGACTAGGTTTGTCTTTTCATATTTCCCTTACATAATTTCGTTCATACTTCTTTCAATCAGAAAACATGTAGCTCCATTCACTTGTTTTCATAATTCCCTCGTAACGACGATAGTCTCGATGCAGGTAATGCAATGTTCATCGCACTCCGAGTAGAAGACCATAACAAGCAGTAACATATCAATAAAAAAATAATGTATTTTTTAGGCAAAATGTTTTGATTTGTTTGGTTGACACCTATGAGTAAATATATACATTTATCAAACTTCAAACAACTCGTGCTTTTAAACGAAAAGAAAATTATTTAACCACTGAGGAGGAACTGGCACCCATTCATTCTAACGTGTGTTCATCGTCCATATCTCACAACTCTCCTGCAGCCAAAAAAGGAAAGTGTTTTAATACAACTGTCCAGCACAAAACAGAACATCCTCCTCTCTCTCTTCAGACCGTCTTAAATGGCTCAGGGTATCACTGCAGTGCTACTAACCGGGAGGCTCCAGGGTTCAAGTCCCGACGGGTGGGATTTTCGACACTAGCTTTGTAGCTAGGTCAATCGCTGTCTGAAGGAGAATTATAGCGACCGGCTGCTCTGATCGATATTTTCTCGTATTTTCTTTCATCAACACTAGGCGAATGCCGGAGCAATACCATAACTCCATAACTATGGAGAAACTCCGCTCAACGGTTTAGCCACTAGCGTTGTTCAGAGACGGAAAGACGTTTTGCTGTCAATCGATTTTTGCTATCAAGGACCGACAAAACATGGATTCTGGCTACACCACATTTTAGAGATTTTTTTCTTAACTTAGCAAATAGATTTATCCATTTTTTCGTTGCCAGGGCCCTGTAATAAATTTTTTTCTGCCGAAAATTTGCCATTTTTTCCCGCAGAATTATATCACATTCTCTCTACTCCTTAGCGGGAAATTAAAAAGCATCCAGTAACTTCCTGTGATTTTCACTTTTCAAGACATGTAAGAATCTTTCATGTGGTAGTGTTTTAGTTCCTTGTTTAAATTAGTATTATTTCCTAGCTGTAAATTGTATTTTACTGCTAATGTAGGATTAAATGTATGAATGGTTAAATTTTGTGTACAATTGTTTGACAAAAATCTTTTTTAAATAAATGACTGAAATATGTATTTGGAGATACACGTAATATTAAGGTACTCATTTATAGTTTCTCGATCTACTTTCATGTAAAATTTATTAATTGTATTAATTATATGTGAGAGAGTGAAACCAATTATTTACTCATATAACTTCTATCGTTGCCTGAACATTAAAAAAATAACTCCAATAACTGTTTAACTTATGATGTACCACATAGAACTATTAAAAAATTACTACAAACTAAGTGTGTCTTACATTAATATTTGTCTTTTCTCACTTTTACATATCATAAAAATGAAGTACTGGAAAGAAAAACTAACTGAAACTCGGACCAGTTTATAAAAATATTTTTGTATTTCTAACGTGTTGTTTTAAATTATTGAAAATATTCATTAATAATTATCGTCTCCTGTATTATTTCAGTAGTATACCTTTGGGTTCCGGTTCTCATACGCAACCAATCTTTATAAATGAGGGCTCTAAAGAAAGAGAATTTCACGGAGACTTGACGAATTCTATTTTGACTTTAAAAATATGGATGATTTCTTTAAAAAAAAACGCATCGAAATATTCATGTAAAATGCAACTCGCATTACATGTCAACATATATCGGCAAATAACTCATAAACAAAGCATTTTAGAGCCTTACAATGTAAAATTTTGAGGCCAAAGGCCTCAAAGAAACGTTTTTCACACCACAATCTATAATATTAGAAATTATTTGATCCATTCAATTAATTTTCGGTTCCACGCTTCAATACTATCAAGGCCACCTCAATATTTCAGTCCTTCCTGCTGGTACCAATTTTTGTGTCGACACGCTTAGAAGGCTTAGATTCGACAATCTTTATTTACGCTTTCTGTTAACACCGTAGTTTGTGCAGTCTGACGAGGTATATTTGCATTAATTCAAGCTTTGCTCTCCAGCAACAACTAGAAGTACTATTAAAGTTGCTTGATACCTATACCTATGAAGATTGTTTCTTATGCGTGTAGTGAAACTATTCAATTAACGTTTTTTCATGGTCTAGAAGTGCTGTGTACTTAATTGTGGAAGGATGTGGGAGTTCAGTGAAGAGTGAAGATTGTGTTTGTGTGTTACCCGTACCAATATTTTCGTTATCATTCGATGAAATTTTCAAGTCAACGGGTTCAGATATCTAGCTTTCTCAAAAGTAAAAAGCTAATATTTTTGTGACTAAACTAAAACCTAATTGACAAAGAATATTGAATAATTACTTCAAATGTCTTTAAGTAAGTGTTGGGAATTGTTCCAAGCAAATTCTCTATGATATTGAATAAATATTTATTGAAAATTTCTTTTACACATTAATTGCATTGTTTTTTATTTATATTTATAATTGTGTTAGTGTATTGCAAGTTACCTTTATAGATACAAACAAAAGTATAGTAGTATAGATAGTGGTAAGTGGTATAGATACAAATAAACTCGTTTCTTTAACTACTTTTCCTCTTAGAATGAAAATAGAATTATATGGATGAGTGTAGGGTCTAACATGCGAGTTCTCGCACAGGTATATATACGCAGAGGTAGTGGGGGAAAACTTGTGCTATGGCACAACACAAAGAACAAACTTTTTAAAGTAGCTAAAATAAAATAGCTTGAAATAAATGGAAAACAAAAATCAAAACGCGCTAGCCTACAATACTACGTGAATCAATTAAAAAACAACTGTATTTAAAATTATAGAAAGAATAGTGCAAGTCACCCGACAACTGCCAACGATCGCAGTCCAAACGCACGATTTAAATGTTGGCGATATTTGGAAGTATGTACAGTAACGCCCAACTGCAAACTCATATTGTAAATAAAACACCGTTTGATATTAAACTCAAGGTGTCGGTTCGTTAAGATATTAAAAATGCAAACATCGTTTGAGCAACATTCCCATGTACCGAAGTGGGCTTACTACTGCCTACTAAATTGTTTCTAATGCTAACAAATGTTATTTAGCAAGGTGAAAACTTTAGTTTGATTATTTTTTGGCTCGGAATTGTTTTTCTTGAGGTACGTAAGGACGCAGAAAATAATTCAATACTTTTTAGTAAGCAAATGATTTTTCGATTTTCTCACCCCAGCAAGATGGTAGCCTGACTCTCCAAAACACATTTGGTTCTTCACAACAAATCAAGGAAAGTTAAATAATATTGCAATGAGTAGGTTCTTGCCCGATCCGGTATTTTCGCACTACTTTACTTGGCTTTCTCAAGAGTAAAAACATTTTCTATTATTTGACTATCAAGGAAAGCGAAAAGCTAACTCTCAAGGAAGATTGAAAAATTTCTTCAAATGTTGTTTTTAAAGAAGAATGAATTGTTCCAAGAACTTCTCTCTCAACGTTAATTGAAAATTTGTTTCAAACATCAATTGCATTGTTATTTTGTTTGATATTCTGTAAGTACATTAGTAGTTCCTCTCCTTTATGGAATGGATAGACAAATGGATAAGAAAAGTGTGGGATTTAACATGCGAGAGTTCTCGCACGGGTACGCTAGTTATTTATTAGTGAAAATCATTCATTAATATTGGTATTCATTTATTGAAATATTTTTCTACGTTGTGCTGACATATTGTCGAGATAGCCTTGTAGAGCCATCACGAACAATATTGAATCGAGTTCAGGAGCTCTTATTACACCCCATTGGATGTTTTATGGCGTGGTAAATTCAAATGGACCACATGGATCATTTAATGAAATATTGAAGCTTCACAATGTGATGAACTTAATTTGCTGACGGATGAATCCATTTCTTTCCTCTCGCAACTAGTATGCAATATGTGTGGCTCGAAGCGATAATAATCGCAAGCGTGAAATATCAACGAAGCGTATGGTGATGTATAGAGATGCATCAATCTGTGCAGTGATGATGAAGCTAATGTCTGAATTTTTGTTTCAGGTGAGTGACGGGGGAAATGTGATCTGCATATTATCCATAGTAAATTGGTGAGTGGAAGATATTTGTTTTCATATAGTCAGTAAGCAATTGCGCAAAATAAATCTACATTCGACGAACGTGTTACATGTATTTAGACGATGAATAGTCAGCTTTGTCGTATTTTTGTAGTTTCTAGTTTCATTATACATTAACTGTACGTGTGTGGTTGCTTTCATTTATATCAATCTTTGAGATAAAAGATCTTCCCATTGAGATTGAAACATATGAAAGCCAGCAAAGCTTTTTCCATTGGAATACCTGATGCATCAAACGATACAGCTTTATCGGCTATATTTATAAAATATAATGCAAACTCCAATTCTTCTGCTTTTCCGTTAAACAAAAATACACTCCTTATTTGATATCAAAAGAGATGAAATAATATTATCAATTTTGTAATGCATAATGTTCTTAACAAAATTTCATATTGAGAAATAAGAAAAAATTACCTGCTAAATACGTTTTCAATAAAATAAAAATGTTAAGTAAGGACGTCAGTTTCATTACGGCGATTTAAAATTGTTTGATAGGTTCGGAAAAATTTTGTTTCTATACATTTAAATACAAACACACAGTTTCAATTAATTCCCCTGCATAGTTACTTCACGTTCATCAAGTTCAGATCTTTCTCTAGATGATCTGGTAGTAAGCTACATTTGGTATCAACAGCAAAATATTACCTAGTTTTCAAAACGATCATATACCTTATGTCTATCTATCTTTCCACATTGATTCATTCCAATTAATTGCAAGTTATCGCCACGAATGCGAAATCGTACTAGCACACGCGTTGCGTCATTTATCATGCTGTGAGGCTAGTAGTGACCCATATTTTACCACTGCCCTATTTATATGACATTTGAATTTTTACTCCCTCTAATTTGATTCATTTTTCATCGATTGTCAAAGTATACTATTTTTTAACAATTTTATTTGCCGACAAAATTATAATTGATTGAATATTTTTAGCATACTTAATAAATAATTATTCTGAATATTCGTTTTTTTCTTACCGAAGAAACTACCATAGAACTAAGTCAAATGAAAAAGAAACACGTTGTATCATTCAAATGATGAATCAAGTATCAATTTCTATTGTTTTTCGAATATGTTCCTACATTTATATTATCTAAGAGAATATAATTAATATTTTATTTTCTCTAGGAGAAATTTGAAAGAAAAAAATAGGTGTACTCTAAATATGTCAGTGACAAAAACCCATATCAATGGCGGCAGCATACTTGAAAATATTCTTAACAAATTTCATGCCTGTTATTTCGATTGGGAAATATAGACGCGACCTATTATTGACTGAGCTACCCATGGCAAGATGGAGAACAGGCAAGATGCGGAATAGGTAAAGCTAACCAATGGGCTTCGGGAAAGAAAGAGCTAGTTAATGTGTGAAGTGGAGAGGAGAATGGCAAGGGACAGAGAGGGCATAGTGGCAAAGAGGGCACGGCAAAGGGTAGAGAAGGCACATAAACAGGACATTAAACACGTAAGGCATTCCAAATGTGATAAGTAAAGTAAGCAGAATTACTTGAAAGTAAGGAATCATATAAAAGGAGGCAATAATAATCCAGAAGTATTAAAATAAATATAACCGCACCGACCTGAAACAAAACATCTTGGTACTTTTCAAAGATTACGCAAGAATCCCACCAGTCGAATATGCTAGGTCAAATGAAACTTCACGTTGAAACAAAATGAAACACGTTACGATCATTTAATTCCCAAAAGAAAGGAATAGTTAAGTAAACAGGAGGGTGTGCCGTGAAGAAGAATAAGATTTGTGAACCGGAACTCATGTTGGTATACAACACGGACATTGAAACGTACAATGGATAGGGCTGGTTGACATGGTGGGCGCGGAAGCGTTGACGAGGCCGCGGGGGAGAAGGGGTGGAACGGGCCCAGTGTGCCCGATTCCGTAATTTCCGCTTTTTCTTCCGACTATTTGAGATCCAATCCGCAATCCGGGCCGATGGACACAAATTCCGGAATTTTTCTTGGACGATTAAAAATCAACCATCTATGCCTCATAATATTTTTTAGAATTTCTTCACCTTTTATCTTCTTACTTCGAATGAAAGAAAAGAAAATAATATATCGCTTTGGCTAATGAAATCAAGGTAGTTCAACATCAACTGTCAGGCTTCATGCTTATTTCGATTTCGCTTTGTTCGTAGGGAAAATTCCGCATTTGCGCAGTCCCGATTCCTCATTCCCTCATTCGGCATCTGGCAACACTGGGCAAGGGTCGGTGTACAGCACGGGAGGAGGCCTGTGGTGAGCTGCGTGCGCGTAGTCTCATTGCGGCTCCACGTTCTGGGAACCTACGCACCCGCTGAATCAAGAGCGCCGGAGGTCAATGCTGTGAAAACCAGATAGTCCGATGTTGGAGCAGTCCATGAGCACGTAGTAGAGTTCACGCAATTCCATTCGAATCCTCTTGCTGTTACAGGCGAAGACATTTTCAAATTGTAACAGGTGATGTGCTTTAGCACTTTTTAGCTCAAGGGTAATATACACTTAGCGTATTTTGTACTTGTAATAAAAATACGTCCCGTATTAAATGCTTGTGTTAATTATTGAATAAACAACATAAAACGTTTGTAATAGGTTTACTATTATAATTTTTAGAAATACAAAAACTAGTGTCGAAATGGCAATTGAACTATTATTGAATCAATTTTATCAAAAGCAAAAATCACAAATGAAATGTTTCTAACGTAAATTCAAGGATGATATGTAAAGAATTGAAGTACGTAATATAACTGTTAAAATGAATTTGCTTTATGTGTCTACTGTTCATGGTTATTGCTAATTATCTGAACATATATACACTTGCCGTAATAATCTTGTTATAGTGGCTTACGTATGTTAATATTCGTACTTGACTTAAAATACATTCAGTTAAAATTTAAATAATGACTGGAAATTGATGAAGAAAAAAAATTGAACTAATTTTCCATAAGTTATTGACTTCAGAAAGTGAAGTTTCTTGTTTTTTTATGTAGGAAACTGATGTGCATCTGCTGAAAATTGCATTTTTAATTGAATTTTATTTTAACAATGACAACACGGTATTTTTCTTATTTCCTAACATTTAGGTGTGTGTCTTATAACAATTTAATATTCCTGTTAATATTGATAATTTTCAGATATTTAAAATGCTACGAGAAAAAATTGATTTAGCAGCAATAGAAGTCCCCATTTATATCGTTCTATTCGGTGTTGATTGAAATCGTGCTGGCAGGACCAATAACAATACCGTCTGATATTAGCTCAGAACCAGCATTGTCGCTGATTCTGCAGCAACTCCATCCGGGAGTCTTAGGATTCGATTCGCAATGGTTGCGGGTTTTTTGACAGTAGCTTCATAGTTAGGTGGAATTAAGCCCCTGTCTGGAGAAGAATTATCAGCGGACGGCTCCTCGGATCAATAGTTTTCCGTGGCTACTCCGAGCAATACCAAGCAAATGCTCTAGCATTATCCTAGCCAACAGACCATGGACCGTACGCGATCTCTCCTTTCTCTTCCTTGTCCTGCGTTATTTCCTTACACCCACTCTCACTTAAATGCACTCTACTACTGCACGTGGCGGGAGACAACTGAGGAGCTTACAGTTAGCCCCAGAAGGGGCACTGCCGCGCTGAAGAAAAGTATCTGGAGGGTAAATCACTCGCAAGACGATGAGTAGATCGGTGACTGTCTCATCATCTAATGGGGGAGGTTCACCGCCGTCTCTGGGGAAAAAATCACTACACTAACGGGACAAATTACCTCACTAGACGACCTGTCCGGAAACTATTAATCAAACAAACAACAATTCGGAATTAATTACGGGAGACACCAATAATGAGCGGCAGGATCTCCAGTAAATGCTAGCCTCCCAATCCACTCGCATCCTAGTATACACCCCCGTAATCCCCTTGTACACGCGCCGCGGCCTGATTTTTCTTGTAAACAGTAGGCTGGAGAGTGCAACATTATGGATTTTCAGTATCTGGTGTGTTTGTTTGTGATTTTTCCTTGTTGTACAAATATGTTTTTCAAGATTTTCAGATTTACATAGTATACATTCAATTCTTTTTTAGAGTACTACATTGATCAGAAATTACAAATTTAGAGATTGTTACAGGAATGGATCTCTGAGTATATAATTTTAATACAAATTATAATCTCTTTTAATACCAATTATTATACTCAATTTTTACTTTGTGAAGAATTAATGTGAATGTCATGAACATTTTGAGCATACAGATTAAACTTTGACAGTGTTGGCTGATTGACCTAATTTAAAAGTTTATGACGATAGATAGTAGTTAAATGAAGAAAAATGTATCGGAGGATTTATTTATCCAGGTTTTGAGCGAATAAAGGAATCAGCTTTTCTGAGTTAGTTAGTTTCGTATAAACAGTAGAATATTTCAAATATGCATAAATTTTACATTATTTCATTTGACTGCTTTTCATGAGTTCATGTAGAAATAGTTTGTAAATGAATGATGAATTATTAATTTAATATTGATATTGCACTTTCAATTTCAACAAAAGATTTTTGGTGTTTAATTAATGCTGTATTTGAAGTGTCTAATAGTGATTGTTAAAACAAAAAAAATATATTAAATAAACGTCAAGAGCTCTTTGCTGAAGTGAGGACTGTCAATGCGTTGGCGTGTAGTAATGCTGTTCCGTATCTGGACGTGCTGTCAAGCGAAGTAACTTCAGAAAATTGGATATATTTTCTCATTACGTTGAAATAACTCCAATATATGTATGTATGTATGAATGTACTATGATGTAGTAGTCCGTGACGAAGCCTGGGCTTACCAGCGGCGTCCCGGCCTTGCGGCCATGAGTTTAAAGGGTACGTGTGGTTAGCACACATACATCCCTACGCCTCATTCTGGTCTTCTTAACCTGAGATGTTAGCTTTTTTATCGTCACACAGCAACTTATACTGGGGCATTGCAAGGAAAGCGCACATTATAATCTTACCCGATCGGGAATCGAACCTGGGGTCGCGACACGGAAAGCGAGCACGCTGGTCAATTAGCTAACCGTGAGGGCAACTCTAATTTATAGCAGTGCAAGTAATAAGCAAATATTGTTGGAATTTGATATTCATCCTTCAGCACATCTATCGTGCATCTTGTTTACTCTTACTGTTTGTGGTGTCTAAAATGTCAAAATCATGACGTTTATGTGGTGTATGAACGAATTGCTGTTTCACACGCGCGTTTTAAGTAATGATAATGCAATTTTTATTTTATGGGTACATAGAGGATAGCAAAGCTGTGTCCTCCTTAAAACCAATCTTGGAACACACTTAAACAATTTTGATGGGAAATAATCTTTAGACGATTTCCACTTCTTTAAGATCTAATACTAAATATTAATCTAATATTCATATTAAATATTACTCAACGTTACAAATGTTATCGAAACCATTGATATTTGATGCTGATCTTTTTCAGAATAATAAAGAGACAGGAAGAAAATATTTAGTGTAAAAGCTCGTGGAAACCATTCGCCTAGCAGCTGTCAACTACCTCCTTATTACAATTACAGATAATCACACACTTCCGAGTACCTTCTCGGAAGAAAAGGAAGACTAGTGATGTCATATTTAGGATAGTTTGTCCTTACGAGGAAAGAAAACTAAAATGAGTACCGGTGTTCGAACTTTACAAAAAACTCGTGAATTTTAGCACTGTTTGGATGTGTATATATATTTCTATTTTCATTTAATCTTGATAATATAATTTATTTTTGCAATGATATATCTATAAAATATCAAAAAACATACTAATCAAACTCCCCATGAATATTATTTTGAATACGACGCTGAGAGAAAATATTAGTTTGTCCAGCACTACCACGTTAATGGAGACACACGGAAAGACCAAAGTTCGCGGAAGTAGACGTGTAAGTTCGCACTGCATCTCCCTTTCTATCAGGGGAAGAACACCCTGACCTCCTGAAACTTAACAAAAATTACACTCAAGGGACCATAGCGGTAGACGCGCTCGATAAAAAATAGCAATTCAATCAATCTGATTGAAAAAAATCAAAATAGCACATTTACGTAAACAATTCCACAAGTAAGACTGGTCGAAAGGTTGGTACTCTCTGCAAGAATTTTAACGGGCAACTATCAACACTTTACCTTCTGTTCTGGCTGCAACGACGACAAACTTATGTTGGTGACGAGAATGACCACGTTGCACGTAGCAGTGACAATTCAGAGCTCCCAAGAATTTGTCAACAGTCCTCATCCTCAAACCAAATATTCCTATGTTCTTGCCACCTTCATTAGATTATTTTTTGTTTAGAAGTCTTACGAAAAATGGAGTAAAAGAAAATACGTCTACAAATGAAACTCTTCGTCAATATAACATATAATTCTGACGGAAAGAAATTGAAAACAAGCAAAACATTTACGTAAACATCCAAGAGGAACGCTCCAATTTGAAGAGTACTCATAGATCTTCCTACGAGCATTTTCACTGCGAGTTTCCTAAAACCTTGAAAGCATAGGATTTCGCGGCCGGAGTCAATATTTACTCGGTTGCCAGGGAGATGCCGCAGCCTAGACACAGATGACAATGTTTCGGCCGTCGTGCTGCAAGCTCCCTCAGAGCGAAATGCGCGGAGGTAGACTGCGCGTTTTGCCCTGAAGAAGGCCTCAGCGCGACGGCCGAAACGTTGGCACCTGTGCCTGGGACGCGGCGCTTCCCCGGACTACCAAGCAGAAACTCCTAACACCTTACGTACGGCAGCGACGGTGGCAACCAGGACTCGGTGACGGTAACGGCCACGTCCCGCGCGCCAGGGGCTATAAGAGGCCCCCGGCAATTGTCAGCGCTGCCCCGCCTCCCTCTCCCCTCCCCTCCCCTCCCCACCCCCTTCGCTCTCAGCCGCGAGCGCAGTCGGCGGCAGCGGCGGCGGCGAGAGCGGCACAGCGCTGCAATCGATACAGCAGATCCCGTCCGCCCCCACCTCCGCCTCCGTCGCGGCCTCCGTCCCCGCCCCCGCCGCCCGCCACGCCCCAGGCCGCCCAAACCCCGGCGTGAGACCGCCCGGCCGCCCCGCTGGGCGACACAGGCTCCGCGGGATGTGGCGAGGGGCTCGACCGCGAGATGGCATGCCTTCACGTGAGGGCTCGAGATACACCGCTATTGCTCATTAAAGAGCGTCATCTAGTGTTTCACGACGTTTGTTTCCGAACTGTTTATATAATCACAACATCGATTTGCTACACATTTGTTTGATTATATTCGTTCTTGCTATGCAGATATTGCGCTTTAACGAGTATATTCCGTTCCAAGATATTATCTGCTTTGGAAATGTTCACAATCAGGCCAACGATTTGAAACATTTTTATGATACGATCAAATGGCTACTGATATTGTAAAAATATGTTTAAATACGTGCCAACCTACTGAGCACATCAGACTCTGCGAGATATGGCGTGAGGCCCTATGTGAGATATGGTGGGACTCTACGCAAGAGATGGCATATCTTGACATGACTTAAAATGTACAGCTATTGCTCTTTAACGAGCATAAACCATTGAAAGATAACGTTTTCCTGTAGAGTATTTATGTCTTTGAAAAATAATTCAAAGTACTTTCTAAGAGTAGTTGAAACGGCTATTAGCGTGGACTAATAATATTTAAATGTAATGAAAACTTTTACCTCTTTTTTTAAAATTTGAAGCAAAGTGAGGGGAGATTGAACAATGTATTTGTAATGTAAATGTATCTTAAACTATCTGTGCACTTATTCTTGTGTTTAATGGGGAATGTAATCATTAAAATAATCGTTCTCTGTGTTTTCGTTTCAATAAGACAATTCCGTCACAAATCGCATTTTAAAGGATAATAGACAAAATATGCCTTTTTAAATAGCTTATATGCCTTTTTAAATAGATTTTATCACACGAGAGCGAATATTTTAATACCAATTCTTCCCGAAAACGGTCGTTCCTCTGTTCTTAACTCATGTTAATACGTTCTAAGGGAGTTACGGCAGAGATTTTAGAGCTCAAGAAACTGTCCACAGATTGCACTTCTATCTGTTGTAAGTCATACAGTTCTGAAATGTTTTTGAACGTTAAACAAATAAAGAAGAAAGTCTCTATAGACTAGAAAAATGTTCGCAATTCACGGCCTTGTATTTTCTCCTTTCATATTTTCTCCTTTCATATTTTCCTTTCGTTTGTAGGACCTGAAAGGGTCATTTAAATTTTATTATATGCAACGTTATTGATTTGTGCATTTGCTCAGAATTAGTATGCAATCGGAACATAAAAATACTTTACAAAAATTCCAAATCTAGTATGTGATGTGGCAATGAAACCTCAGCCAATCTTCGGGTCCTAAGATGAAGGTTGAGGCTTGATAGAGAAGAAATATGATTATTCAGGATATTGCTTTGTCATTCGCTTAGAAATAATGGAATATAATCACAAAAAACAGTCCCTATCCGAAGTAGTATAGAACTCTCAACTAGGCGGCGTTACGAGTTTCGAAAAACAATTAGAGTTTCGTAATTGTTTTTAACATTTCCACCATCGAGTCTCTACCCCAGTCTGCGTATTTTTGATTGGGTCTCCTAACTATGCATGTAAAAATCACAATTTTACTCGTAATAATAGCTTTAGAAATTTGGTCAAACTTCAGCTAATTATGTCACTTTCAAAAAAATGTAATCTACGAACAGAAAAATGTTGTTCAGAATGATGAATGAACAGGATAAAGAGACATCCCTCTGAGCATGCGTTCAAGCTGTCAGCCACCTGTGCTCACTCCATAACAATTGGTTGTCGTCTGGCAGCCAACTGCATCTTCATTTCGTCCTTCAACGCGGTGTCACCAACCCACAATATCGGTGACAGTTACTCTGCCAACACGATTACGTCGCACGTATCGTATGGCGCGGTATGCGCTTAGCATTAGTTCAGCGATAGACGCAATTGCCCTCGCACCGATTAACCCGACCTCTGGATGATGTGACAGAAAGAATATTGGAATGGAACCCTTTCCTTACGCCCTGAGATACGTGTTCCACCTTCAAAGATTACTACTAAACATAGTATTGTAGGCTTTCACGGCCGGAGTCAGTATCTGAGAAGGTTTCCGGGCTGGTTGGCTGTGGTCCAGTTAGCGCTGAAGGGCCAAAAGTTTCGTCCACGATTACGGTGGAGATCCTCAATGGTGACAGAGTCGCGGGCAGTCGCGGGCGTGGTTGCAGTACCCGGGATGGCGGCTGGCTGGCGATATTATTACCAAATGTAATGTCAATCGTCTCGTTATGTAGGACCTGGAAGCGCTATTACGTTGCCTTGACTATCGTGATTCCAAGCAATTGGGTGACCTTCGCAGATGAAACTAAAGAATTAAACCACTTACTTGAAAGGAATCATTAGAGAAAGAGGATAGTTTACAGAACTTACGTATGATTTTTAACCAAGTATGGCAATTTCATACTATTTCTATGATATCACAAAAGAAATAAATGACTTATTTATCCTCCCCTCAACAAATGATTGGCATAAACAAATACAATGATTAAGCAACTGCCCCGCGCCCATTTTCCCCGAGCATTGCAGACGAATGCGAAAAAAAGTTTCTTACAACAGGTGGCCTCAGAGATATGAGAGATAGAGCATTAACTTCCGTACGCGATTCACTGATTGGTTGATGTTTCCGGAGACCACAACTTCTTTGGTCATTAGTCCCGAAAGTGTAGTTAATTAATTAGTTGTATCCCAAAGTGGCGGTATTCCTTCTCGCTAGAATTCGGTGCCGACACACACGTCGGATTGTGTTCTGGCGTTTGTGCTTTAGGTACCTCGGACAGTGGGACACAACCTCAGCCAAGATATACTCCAAGCTCTTAACTAGTGCTTGGTAGTGTAGTTCATGTAAGTACAAGTGTCTGTGTGTGTGTGTAAGATGACAGGAGGGGACACGGACAATGATGGAAAAATAGTGCACAATCCGTGTCCCGTTTGAAAAGATACTTCTCCACCATTCATCTAATATTGATCTGAGAAACCACGGAAAACTACCGATCTGCCGCTAGGATTTTTCTCTAGAGAGCGACTGTATTCGATCTAGCAATCCAGCTAGAAGCAAAAATTCACCACGGCCGTGACTGGAACCCTAGGACACCCGGCCAAAAAAGCTGCAATGTCACCGTCTTTGTACTTCGTCCTGCGCGGTACACCTGTAATAAAGCACTGAATGGTGTCCTGACGAACCACGTAATCGTTACGAGCCAAGCCCCTATCGAGAAAAGCCAGGCGTTTTGAACAATCCAACAAACCCAGCGACCAAAGACCCTGACCCACATCGAATTACAGTGATGAACGGTGGGCGGGGCGTGGGGGAAGGGGCAACTGACACGGAGAGCGCCCTTCACAGAAGTATTTGCCGACGACACCTCAAAGTCCTCGCGAGGCAGGCAGGTCCCCGCGCAGCTCAGCGCGGTGTGGCGCGGCGCGGCGCGGCGCGGCGCGGCGCGGCAGCTGCCGGCTGTCGAGGACACTCGAGGACGCGCGACGCGCGATCAAAGGCAGCCGCCTGCGAGGGCGGAGGGAGGACGGAGGGAGGACGGAGGGAGGACGGAGGGAGGACGGAGGGAGGACGGAGGGAGGACGGAGGGAGGACGGAGGGAGCAGTGCGCTTCAGGCGCGGTGCGGCTTCCAGTGAGCGAATGATTGCTCGACCTACGTGTGGCGGTTTCGCGGTGGCTGCTAAAGGGGAGAGCAGCGTTGGTGATGTGATGATGATGATGAATAGCCGTAAAAAATGATGAAAAATGTGAATTACATGAATGTATTTTATAACAGTATTTTAATTTATGTGTATTATTGCTTTGATTCACACATTTTATTATATTTATAACAGGATGCAATATGCCTATAATGAACCACACGATTTTTATTAACTTAATAACTTCCTTAATCAGATTTTCTGTTACTAAACACAAGATAAATGCGCTGGTAGTCTGTACATCTTTGGTGTGTTGAGGACAATAGTTGGCGAATTAAAATGTAATTTTCTCTTTAATTTGAACTTTCACAGAAACTTAAAAAATAATAGTGCGAAATTCGTACTACCAAATAGAAAATATATATTATAAATTGTGACCTGTAAAAATTTTCATGTCTAAATATCAGTGCCTTTTGATTTCATAATTATAATACTTATTGTTTTCCTAAATGAATACTATTACTTTCGCCAAGTCTTTGACCACATAGTTTTTCTCAAGCTATTTCCTCTTCACATATTTTACAAACAACGTGATGACTGTGAACACATGATATTTTGTGGATAATTGTTTATTAAAACAGTGAGTTCTCACTGATTTTAATACCAATGGTAATTACTAACTATACCTATTCACAAATTAATTAATATTTTAGTTTTAATAAATGTGCATTAAATAATGAAGTATTGTGTAATCAATATGTACACCTTTTATATTTAAAAATACGTATTAATATTTATTGTAGAAAGTATCATTAAGTGGGTATTTTTCTATCCCGATAGTTTTAAATGCTGCCATGTAAAGAGTGTGTGACTACTAAGGAGATCACAGCATATTGGGTTGCATTATCTCAGAATTAGCACAGAACACCGGCACAGGACACCACCTCTTTTGCATCACTGTCGGCATTTGAGGACACTCGAGGACACGCGACAGAGAACGAGGATCAAAGGCTCCTCCCGTGAGGACGACAGTGCAGCTTGCAAGTACGAGCGTCCTCATCTTCGATGTATACCAGAAACGCGATCGCTCCTTTGTGAGCCTATGAAGTGCGAGTGACGTTTGAGGATAATAGCGTAACAATAGTTGAGAAGTGCAGAGAGCCTGCTCACATGTGGTGGTTTAGGCATGTTTCGAATCAAAGCCTCAGCATCAACGTTTTCGCGGCAATAGTGTGTGTAAATAGAATGATGATATTCCGTGTGAGCCGGAGCAATTACTAAATCTTACGTTTATCTAAGCAAAATAAATTGTCTTACTATGATTTTTCAATGTATTTATTTTGAGGGGTAAAGTTTGATTTCGTGAAAAATGAAATTATAATTGTGTATGGTTGTGAACACTTTCTTGGATAATCAAGGCAGTAATAAAAAAACCACTGTCGACCAATTTGCAGGATTTTCGACATTAGCTAGGTAACTGGGTCGAATTTAGCCGCTGTATGGAGGAGAATTTGATCGGCTGGCTGCTCTGACCAGTAACTTTCTTTGTTTTCTCCGATCAATTCCACGCGAATGCCGGAGAAATAACCTAACAAACGGGCCATTCACCGCGCGCGATCTTTCCTTCCTCTTCCTTGTCATATCCTCACTTACACTTACCCTTGCAGGCAAAACACTGCCATACATGTCAAAAGATAAGTCGGGGGCTTAGGGAGCTTGCGGCAGTGCCTGCTGATGGGAGCTAACTTGTTGTGGAAAACCCTGCAAGCCGCCGTGTTGATCGATGCTGAATATTCGCCATCTAGTGGGAAACGTCCCCACCACGTCTCGCGATAAGAGCATACTTACGGAACCAACGACCTTAGCAGGAGAAAAACATTAATTAGCCAAACAAAATTTTAAGTAATCGTTGTCAATTTGCCCATGACGGAGGCCTGCTTTCGATCGATATTTGAGTGATGGGAGGAAGCATGAAAGTCTGCTGGTCGCAATGCCCAAAGAACATCGTATATAAATTATAGAACACTATTTAAAAACTGTAGAAGCTACTATCAAAATTCGAAATTACATCTCAGAGATAATATCACTCCCGCATCTGGTAGCTTGTTATGTCGCTGACAGGGAAATCCACTGTGAATATCCAACTTCCAAAGGCTGCATCATGTTACATAATTGTCATGTTCTTTTTACCTTGTGATATTTCGTTCAATAGCAAAATGTATGCATATTTTGGGAATACTTAATGCATGTTCATTGTAATCAATAATCACACGTATTTTTGATTATTTACCGGTAAATAATATTTTTCTACTCGAGAAACTTCGAAAGTTGTAGTGAGAACCAAAATATCACCGAGTTCATTATTCTCACTAAGCCTCTGTTTGACAGAGATCCTTTATCACCTCTTCCTGTATTTCCGCAACACTTTTCTCGGTGAAGAAACAAATCTCTGATTTCGTGA
The DNA here is from genome assembly GCA_031308135.1 of Acheta domesticus. Lineage (NCBI taxonomy): Eukaryota > Metazoa > Arthropoda > Insecta > Orthoptera > Gryllidae > Acheta > Acheta domesticus. The sequence goes on from JAHLJT010004567.1 coordinate 217,084,186, forward strand.
ATCTACCAGAGAGACGGTTACAGCAGATCGTCGTCTCAAAGTCGGAAAGAAAGCAGCTTTTCTCTGGCGTTCGGCGCCTCACAAAGGCTGGCGCCCTGGGAGTAGCCTCTGGGCGCCCGGCGCTCCCTGCCACTCCTGCTCTGCCTCGCCCCGCCCGCCGCGCCGCGTCGCCTCGCTGCCAACGCCGCCCTCGTGCTTCCGCAGCCGGAAAGCGCAACGATCGAGAAACGATCAACCTAGCATGCTCTAGGCAACATTCTAGCACCACGCTTCTTTTTCCTCTGGACAGAAGAAAGAAATTCATTGAAAAGATAGATAAATACATAAATAAATACATAAATAAATAAATAAATAAATAAATAAATAAATAAATAAATAAATAAATAAATAAATAAATAAATAAATAAATAAATAAATAAATTTTCCCTCCGACTTAAACGCAGGCACATAGCAGCTAAGAATGGTTTGGGATGAAGATTCGAACCGACGCTAATCTTTTTTTTAAACAACGCTAATCTCTTTTAAAACAAATTAATCAGTTAATATTTTTAATGTAAGACTCAAAAAGGAAATATTTCAACAAATAGTGAAAAATTTAAAAAAAATTAAATAACTGTTTTACGTAACACTAAACGAATATCTCCCTACCCCTATGTAACGCAGCGTAACGCTGTCTTAAACCCCGTCCCCCCTCTTTAGCGTTATGGACGCTCCAAGGTCAAATTCAACCACCGTCTGTCTAATCGCCGGATATTCGGATCGGTAGTTTTCCATAGTTTCTCCGAACAGCACCAGACGAATGTCGCAATAAGACCCTATCAAATGTGTCACGGACTGCTCACGATATTTCATTCCTCTTGTTTGTCCTATCCTCATCCCCCATATACAGTCTGTTCGTGCACTACACTACCTCACATGTCGGAAAGCTAATCAAAAGGTTGGATGTTGTCTCGACTGAGCGGTACATCATTGGTGGAAGATATCTGGTTGGGAAATACCGCTAGAATGAAGAACGACACTAGCTCTTGTGTTAAAACCTACAACTGCCTAATGGGAATAATGACCATAGCACAACCAATGGCTTGGATTCGAAATAAAAAATCAGTTCGCGATATCCCATATGCGGTCGCCGGGCCAAAAAGCGTTTCCAACTTCGAGCGCGCAATAATGCTACGAATAGCATAAAATGTTTGATCAATTGGAATGACGGTTTGTCCTGGATTGAATAGTTTCAGGAAGCGTCTGCAGAAGATTAACGAACGCTAAAGATGAAATGTTTTACCATTGTCATCGACTATCAAAACAAAAGTAGTAATAATACATAAAATTACTATTCTGTTCCAGGCGAGAACTATGTAGAATTAAATTAGGAAGGAATAACTAAGCAATAACAGTTTTAAATGGATTTCGTTAGTTAATTGAACATTCTAATTTTTTTTCATTAAACATGTAAACTTTGAGCTGTAGGGTAGTATGTTTTTGGAGAATGATCAAGTGATATCTTCATGTTATTATCAAAGTTGGTTAAAATCTGTAATGAAACAGCAAACGATTTCATTCAAATGAGTTCCTATTGGAACTTGGGAACAATGTTAAATATACGTAATCGATTCGACTCTACGCACAGTGAATGCTAGTAAAATGCGATTAAAATATATTTTTACATTCATGCAAAGTGCAGCATTATAATCTCCAAAATTCGTCGCTCTCTAAATAGTTAAGACAATTTTACTCGCAGTGTTGTTTTGCTTTTAGTTTTATTTGAGGCTGCTGACGTAATAATTTCAAAACGTTATTTCTGTTAAGCACCAAAAGAGAATCGCACGATTTGTATGGTCGGTTTCTAAAGCCATCGCTTTTATTGTTTTTACGATTCACAAATGAGCTGGAAGTTTTAAAATTGCGGAATTATATTCATCAAAAAGAGTTTATATGGCATTTTAAAATGAAATAATCTGATTTGCGTATTCAGCAAAAATACGTATATTGTCAAAAGGTATTAGAGCACGAATTTACTAATGTCTTTTTCGACTGCAGTCAGCACTGAAACAGGTGAAATTCATCATGTAAATACATCGAACGTGTTAGCGTAAATCATTTGCAACACATAAGGCGACAATTACGAGAGATACCTCTAAGATTGAAAGAAAATTAAGAATTACCTGCAATTTTATGGATTGAAGGGTATGTCACTGGAACTAAATGTAAAATAACATTTAATTTAATATTTTACTCTTCATTGTTGTGCGTAGTAGTGCTACAAGTAACTAATAAACATTTTTTCAGTATAGAAGGAAATATAAGAAATCACGAAAACAAGTCCAAAAAAGATATTCATCATTGTTAGACATAATAAAGTCTAGTTAGGAAAACGTGTAAATTATGGCACAATAAAAAAGGAAATAATGCAAATTATTTACCATCTTTACATACACGTTGATTTACCAGTGTTGAACTTGCACAACACCATTCAGAGTAGTGAAGCGACCGCTAGGCAGTATGAAGATTGCAAATGTATGATTAGTAGTAGATTAGAAGCATCAACAAAGCCTATAGTGCCCGTTAACCCGGGAGTGCTCGCAATGTATCTGTGAGATACAAGCCGCAGTAAAATTCAGATCCTGAATTATTGCGTTGCATTTGTCGTCTGATATTTCATGTATTCCTTCACTGTACTTTTCTGAGAACGCCTGGCAGTCTATTTTCATCCTGTCAATGAATCACTTCCCGTGAGGATGTTGAAACGTGATCGCTGCGCTGCGCGATATCTCTCAGATACATTGCGGGCACTGGCGTGAGTGCTTTTTGAGCTCCCGACGCATACGGTGCGAATCATGGCCTCGCGCAAAGACAGATTTGACTTGAATAATTCAGATGATGTTGATATGATAAGGAATATAATTTTGTGCAACAATGATAGTGATTACGAGGATTGTGATTCTTCTGACACTGATTGTGAGGATTACGTGGAACAAAGACAAAGTGATTCTGAGACTGATCAAAGTATTGCGGACGAAAGCGATTTTCATTCTTTTGAAGGTTTCTATTTGGGTAAGTTTTTTCTTCTCGTGAGGTAGTCGTTATATAAATAATGCTTGAAATGTATGCTTGTTTCCCTAGGCAAAGATATGATGACGAAGTGGTTCAAGAATGCCCCATCAAAAATTTCAAAAAAGAAGCCTCACAACATCGTCACGCACTTACCTGGAGTTAGAGGATTAGCAAAACAATCTAAATCAGTACTAGAATGTTGGAATTGCTTTTTTACTGAAGAAATGTTAGAAATGGTTGTTCAGGAAACCAACAGATTTATTGAATCTGTAAGAAATTCATACGGTAGGGAAAGAGATGCCAATAGCACAGATGCTGTAGAAATAAAAGCATTTTTTGGATTGCTTTACCTGGCTGGGGTTCTAAAAAGCAACAAACAAAATGTTCAAGATTTATGGGCCACTGATGGAATGGGTGTCGAGTTATTTAGATTAGTAATGACAAAAAAACGTTTTCAATTTCTTCTTAGGCACATAAGATTCGATAATAAGGCCACACGTATGCAAAGGAAAGAGATTGATAAATTAGCTGCTATACGAACGTTATTTGATGCATTCATAAAAAGATGTAAAGAATGTTACTCTGTAGGACAAAATGTAACAATTGATGAAATGTTGCCGTCTTTCCGTGGAAGGTGCAGCTTTAGACAATACATTCCATCCAAGCCGTCTCGTTATGGCATAAAAATGTTTGCTTCAGTGGATTCAAGAATCCATTACCTGCACACCCTAGAAGTCTATGTGGGGAAGCAGCCCGACGGGCCGTTTTCTTTGAGTAATTCCCCTTTCGATGTTGTTATGAGATTATCGGAGCCGCTTCATGGAACTGGAAGGAACATAGTGGCTGACAACTGGTTCTCAAGTGTGCCTCTTGTCCAAGAACTAAAGAAGAAGAAATTATCGTTTGTTGGCACCATGAAGAAAAACAAGAAGGAACTACCAACACATTTTATTGCTGGGAAAAATCGCAAAGTATGTAGCTCAGTTTTCGGGTTCAATGAAGATGGAACTTTAGTGTCCTATGTTCCGAAAAAAAACAAATGCGTTATTTTGATATCAAGCATGCATTATGATGACAGGATAGATGAGAGCAGTGGAGAAAGTATGAAACCCGATATTATCACTCATTACAACATGCACAAAGGAGGAGTTGACACTCTTGATGAAATGATTGCGTCTTACAGTGTTGCAAGATGTACTAGGAGATGGCCCATGGTCATATTCTACACTATCCTTAACATTTCAGCAATTAATGGTCACATTATATATTTGGGTAATAAAAATAAAATTATGAACAGAAGGAATTTCATCAAAGAGTTGGTACAGTCCCTTACCAAAGAAGAACTACAAAGGAGAGCTCAAAACTCAAGGGGCATTCCTACAGCACTTCAGGTAGGCAATATTATTTTCTCCCTTGTCTATAACAAGTGACAATTTAGAAAATACAATCATATGTTCTCTCTAGGACCGATTGTCGCAATTTGTTCCCAAAGAAACAGCAGATGTGCAGGAGACGTCTGTAGGAAAAAGAAGAAAATGTGAGCCTTGCAAAAAGGAAAAAAGACAAAGATTATCTAAATATTTTTGTCAAAAATGTAACATTTATGTTTGTTTGGAACATGCAAAAATCATTTGTAATAATTGCATTTAATATTATTAAAATACATTAATATGATTAATTATTTCGAAGTGTATTTCGTCAAATTTCACTTTTCCTACCGTAATTATTTTTACAAGTTGTAAGAAGTGTAGGATTCATTAAAAATAGCTTTGGAGGGAATGTACAAACTAAATAAAATACATATTTTAGTTAATAGAGCTTTATATCACTCGAAATCAACAGACGTTTCCGCTGTATCTGTGAGATACATTGCGAGCACTGGCGTGAGTCAACCTATTGCGAGCACTCCCGGGTTAAAAACTCAACGTTAGAACATCTACGTTGTTACAATTAAGAAGTGGTTAAGAAAGCAGTGGCGTATTTTGAAATACATTACCAGCCATGAGATATCTTACAATACCGGCGTTTATTATTTATTTTTCAACAACATGTTTACATTTATTGTAACTCTTCTGCTCAACTAATTCACCGCATTTATACGAGTTTGGTTGCAGATCAATTACATTTACTTGCTTGAATAAAAAGTAGATCAGAGCATCAACTGATGAGTGCCTCTCACAGGGAGGTCCTTGATTCGAGTCCCGACGGTGGCAGGATTTTCAACACTAGTTTGATAGCTACGTCGAAATCAGTCGCTGTCTAGTGGAGACTTCTAGTGACCCACTGTTCTTTTCGGTAGTCTTCTATGGTTTCTCCGATCAATACCAGGCGAATACTGGAGCAGTACCCTAACAAACGGGCCACGGACCGCGCGCGATCTTTCCTTTCTCTTCCTTGCGCTATCATCACCCCATACTTGCACACACACACTTACACGGGCTACCCTACCACATGTGCCGGGAGACCGGTCGGGGTAGTGTGGTGTCCCGCAGGTGGGAGATACCTGATTGGGGAAAACACCGCTATTAGATGGTAGGTCGGCGCCGGATCTCACCATCCAGAGAGGTGAAGATCACCGCCACCTCTCGAGAAAAACCATAGACTATACTTCCGGGACTAATGATCTTAGCAGTTGACACGCCCTGAATCACTAATCAATCAGTCTAAAAAATCAGTCCTCGCAACAGCGGCTAGTGCTTTGCATCTCTAGAGGGATTGAGCTGATCATAGGGAAGGCGGCGCGGGCATCTGAGGACGTTGCTAGCGCAAAGGGAGCGGGCGCGAGGCCGGCGGTGGCCGGGGTTGGGCCAAAGGGGCCGCCACGCGCGCTCTCATCCGGCGGGGCGGTGAAGCGCGAGTTCAGACGCGGCCGCCGCCGCCGCCGCCGCCACGATCGCAAATGCCGGTGCCACCATTACCGCCACAACCGTGACGATCGCCGCTGTAATCCCGCTGCCGCCGCGTTCGCCTCCACCTCAACCTTAGCCTCCGCCACCGCTACCGCCACCGTCATTGCCAACGCCACTGCCACCGGTCCGCCACCATCGCAACCGCCACCCCTGCCACTGCCTCAGCCATCACTGCCTGCTTCTCCAATGTCTCCACCTCAGCCTCCACCATCAGCCTTCACCAACGTCAATCCCGCCCCAGCCACAGCCCCCTACACCTTTTCCCCCGCCTTATCATGCGCCACCTGTACAGCGGCGTCGCTACCGCCATTACACTCATCGGAATCGTTCCTGCTATTTTCCCTCCTTCGGCTCCTAAGATGGAGGTTGAGGTTTGATAGGAAAGACATACGATTATTCAGGGTATTGCTTTGTCATTGGCTTAGAAATAACGAAATATAACCACAAAAAACAGTCCCTATCCGAAAGGGTACAGAACTCTTAACTAGGCGTCGGTCGTTACGAGCTCCCTAATTTCAAGCACCTCCACTTCCCCTCCTTCTCCATTACCGTCCCCGCCACGTCTCTACCACCACAACACCCATCATAATCATACAAGCTACCGCCCCTTTCACAACAACCATCTCCACCTCCGCAGTGCCCGCCGCCCACATCGCCAGCACGGTCTCCGCCAGCTCCTGCGCTTGCCACCCGGCCTGCCGCGCCGGCCCAGATCGCCTCCAAGGGCGGGCGGGCGGACGGGCCGACGGCCGGCAGGCAGGCCGACCGGCCGGCGGGCGTGGAGCGCTAATCGCGAGGCGGAAACTGCGAGGCGATTTGGAGCGTATTGCCGCGCGGGACGTGAAGAGCCCGCCCTCCCCGCCCCTCGCCCGCGGGCCCCCCGAAAGACTCCTTGTTTGTGCCGCATGAATATTCAGGAGTTTCCGGAATATCGGCCTGCTAATCCAATGGAGGAGAGAGCGGGCGCGCCGCGCGGCACAGTGCGCGTCAGGGCCTGTGACGGCGCCCGCGCGCAGATGCACCGGAACGGCCCCTTGCGCGCATCGGGGCGGGGCGGGGCGACTGGCCCTCTGAAGCGCCGTCCGGGCGCTGGCGACTGGCGAGGGAGGGCTCGGCGACTGCAAGCGGGCGGACGATGGCGGAGAAAGTGGGGGCGGTGGTTCCGGGAGCTGACAAGGGTGATTGGATGCGTCTGGATCATGAGGGAGGCGGAAGAAGTGGGGGCGGTGGTTCTGGGAACTGAGAAGGGTGATTGGATGCGTCTGGATCATGAGGGAGGCGGAAGAAGTGGGGGCGGTGGTTCTGGGAACTGAGAAGGGTGATTGGATGCGTCTGGATCATGAGGGAGGCGGAAGAAGTGGGGGCGGTGGTTCTGGGAACTGAGAAGGGTGATTGGATGCGTCAGGATGATGAGGGAGACGGAGGAGTTGGCGGCGGTGGGGTTTCTGATAACTGACAAGGGCGATTGGAAGCGGCCGGCCGATGAGGGATGGGAGAAGTTAGTGGGAATTCTGGGAACTGACAAGGGTGATCGGAAGCGAATGGCCGTTGAAGGGGGTGGAGGAGGCGGTGGCGGGGATTTGGAAAACTGACAAGAGTGATTGGAAGCGGCCGGCAGCTGAAAGAGGCGAAGCAGGTTGAGGAATGTAGGAACTGACTAGTGTGATTGAAAGCTCCCGGTGGATGAGGGTGGCAGAGTAAGTGGCAGCGGTGGGAGATCAGACAACTGACGACGGTGATTGGACGCATCAGACCGATGAGGGAGACGGAGGAAGGCTTCTAAGAACTCATAGCTTTGGAAGGGCGATTGGAAGCGGGCGGTCTGGTGAGGGAGGTGGAGAAAGTAGTGGCGATGTTTCTGAGAATTGACAGAGTTTAAAGGACCATTGGGAGCATGGCGCACACGAGAGAGGCCAGGGAGGCGGTGGATGTGAAGGTGGTTGTGGAGGAGCTGGGGTAATTGGAATTGGCTGCGAATAGGAGGGCGATTAGGAGGGCTAACTGGCTAGGAGTAGAAGGGCGATTAGAAGGGCGTACTGGCTAGGAGTAGGAGGATGATTAGAAGGGCGAACTGGCTAGGAATATTAGGATGAATAGAAGGGCAAACTGACAAGGAGGAGGGCGATTGGAAGGGCGAACTGGCTAGATGTAGGAGGGCGATTGAAGAGTGGATTTGAGAAGTGGAAGTTGAAAGCGGAAGTGGGAATGGGAAGAGTAGAAAGTGAGAGTTGGAAACGCGAATCGGATACGAGGGGGAAACGGGAGAAGGAACTGCAAATAAAAAGCGGGAAGACGAATCGAGTGGGAAGCAGGAGTGAGGAGTGGTGGTGGGAGCGGGAGTGGGGAGCGAGAGTGGGGAGTGAGAGTAGGGAGTGAGAAAGGGAGTGAGAAAAGCGACGACGACGGATGGGGGCTGCGAGGATAGTAAAAATAAATTTGTAGATGATTTGACGATGTAGAAATTTGTCGATGTTAATCTGCGGAATCACCGTTTGGGAAGACGAGGAGAGGGAGAATGTTGGATTCCGCGGGGACATTGGCGGCCAGACCAATTGTCTACAGTAGGTCGAACTTTGGTGGTGAGGATTCTGGAAATACAGGGATTGTCGGTCGAGGGATGTTTGTGACAAAGAGATTCATAGAGCTGTTGACCAAAATGTCCATGGAAGGATGATTTATTTGGATTAAGGAAATTTAACATGGAGATAAACATTGTGAAGCAAATCATGTAAATGGACTTCTTTCTTTGTGCGTAGTTTCTTATTATTTAAACCTATTACTATTAACATCAGCACGAATCATTGTTTTAAATTAATTAACGTGGGAAAAAAGTTTAAACGTTAAAAACGAGTACAACTACTAATATATTTACTATATAAATGTATGTATTTTTCACACTTTATACCCTTGAAAGTACAATTTTTCTTCGAATTTCAATTTTTGAATAACTCGGGTGATCTGGGCATTTTAGGTTGTCCTACATGAAGTCTCCAATATCACTCGAGACCGTTGCACGAGAGAAAGAATAAAATTATTGAAACAACAGAGCACTGCAATATGATCACTTTGTATGCTTGTAAATAGGAACTCGTGGATTGCAGATTAAACGTGAAAACAGAGCGAGTACAGTCGTAGTGAAGGTGGCGGAGCAGAATGGCAGCGATAACGGATAAATAGTGCGTCCTACGTTGTCAGTTATTAAGGAAAAATTTAGAATTAATTTTTCAGACGATATTGAACATGCTGCGGTTAAATTCATTTACACTACCAATTCGACCATTCGAGATAAAAGAAAACACTTCCGTTTCTTCAATGCTATATAATTTCTTGCTACAAAGCCATATCATTGTACTAAGTAAGACCACATCACTCTGAAAATAAAATTCTCCGCATAAGCATGCTTTTTCAGTTGAAATCTGTCTCCAGTTTCTGAAAAAAAAAACAAGCAAGGAAACCAAAACAATAAACAAACGCCCATTATCGCCGACGAGCATCGTCGATGGGAGCGATAGCGGATAAATCGCTCGTGGCACGTTGTCGGCGGAGCGCCCGCGAACGGACGTGCACGTGCGATTGGGCGCGCGCCCGCTTGCCACCGGAAGCGCTTCCGGCTCGTTAATTCGCGCGAGCGCCGCGTGAGCGTGTGGGCGCTGCGGTCGCGTCGACAGTTGGATACTCCCACCATTGTCCCATTGCTGGTCTAGAGCTCTATTATTCTAAATGGTACATTTTGAAGTAAATATGTCTTTAAAGTGAGAGCAATTCTGATGAACATGCATGACAAAATGTTGCAGTTTAAAAAATCGTGTTAAAATGGTTGGTAGTTTTTCGGAGCTCTTGCGGGTATGCGATAGCAACCGCACGGATTCTATTCTTCCTTTTAATGAATTTCGTACGTTGAGAACTTGGAAATTTCATTAATATTCTGCATGTCGTGGAACATTCACATTTCCTATATTTACAGTAACTCCACTATCCAATATTTACAGTAATACTGCCACTACACGCGCAAGCTCTCGGTTTCTTCAGAGCTGAAGAAAATCACGGGATATTGGTTACGTCAACATCACTACCCTCGACGCGGCGTCACCCAGACAGCCGAGAGCTTTACATGACTCTGCGGAAGACAACGATTGCACTGGCACTTCACGTCACTAGCACTTCACGTTTCATGCTAGGGTTCTCCGAATGAAGTTTAGGCAGGGTTGCCAGATTGGGGAATTTTGTCCCAAAATGGAGAGTTTTCCGTTGTGCGTTAAGAATGAGTAACATAAAAAGACGAAAAATGGGAAATTTTTGGGGGAAATTGTTAGCATCCGAGTCGAGATAGAAATATTATTCTCTGAATGGAATAAAAAAGAAATATTAGACGTTATTTTCTCTCATTTTTTTGTATCGAAACAGAAAAATAAGCGACTGGCTTAGAGGAAGAAAAATATGAGAGAAATGAAGATGCGTAGGGCTTGGAGTAGCTCAGAGAACGATGATTCGTTGATTTGAATTATTTGAATTTAAAGTGACAGCCATTGGAATTGTGAGGGACCGCTTATGTTAGTCCGTAATTTGGAGATTATTTTTCGTTTCAAAGCTGTGAAATTTTGTTTCATTAGAGGAGTAATTTCGGAAAATTTCATAGTAGTGTGCGGAAAACAGCTCGCAACACGTGTGGCACTCATACGGTTAAGAAGTGTGCCACTGAAATGGCGAGGACGTGATGGAACCATCACGTGTGGTCTCTACAACCAATGTTTAATGTGGTATTCCTCGCAATCCGCTTGGAAAATAGCAGTAAATGGTAGAAACTGATGAAAAATTAAAGATTTTTTAAAATTTATTTTTCTAAACTTGACACTCCTTGTTATGAATAATATTGAATATCGCATTAGCAGCGACAATAAAATCGATGAACAAAAACCTTGGTGAAATAATGGTAGCGTTTTATCTCCACATATAATATTTTTCTGTGAAATGTTATTTTTAGACAAATATTACAAGCAAATAAAATACAAATTTTATTAAGTAATATAACACGTAAATTAAAAGCATAGCTAGTAAAGTAAAATAAAACCAATACCAAACTACTCGTACACAGCAAAAGCTTCACCTGCACATGCTGCAATTGCGTGTAAAAAATATTCACTGAAATGAGTCCAAGTAAAACGCACTTTTTACTTTAATAGCAGTATACTAATTTTAGAAATAAAAGGCAAAGAAATTAAACACTTTAGTTTTAAAAGGGAACAACAAAAAACCTGAGCGCTAATGGTCTAGTTTTTACATTTGAGTAATTGATATTTAAATAATAAGGAGAACAGAAAGCATTCACAGGAAACATTGCAATCAACTGCCCGCACAGTCGCCCACATGGAACGTTAGCAACTGAAATTTAATATTTCACGCCACTTTTCGTACAGCACAGAGTTTCCGCACACGGTTTGGGGACATTAGTTAAATATTTACGAACGTACATGGTTACATACATGAAGCAAGCGTTTAGTACATGTGATCAAACATCACCAACCTCGGAGGTAATTTAGAATGATATTTTGTGAAAGGTGGTGTTGCTTCTTTATAACCTTTTTACAAGCTTCTGTTTTATCAGTGAAAAATATTGTTACAATGAGTAAAACTGAAATTTAGAAATACAAGATTTTTGGAGTAAGAAACAATGGTAAGCATCTCATCTACTATCTCGAATGTCGTAAGAAGAATATTTTATGAAATGTGAAATAATAATTTTGAATTGGTCGCAATCTGGGTAAGCTTTATTTTAGAAATTCACCGTAATAATACGAGTAGAAAGAAAAAATACGAACGATTAAGTTTTCAAGAACATTAGAAACAGTGTTATATTTTAATGGAGGTTTATAATCGAAACTTTAACTAACTTTAGCACGCTTACATTCCCACATTGAACAAGAGTTACAACTGTCTCTTCGGGAGAATTATAATTGGTTTCACGTCGCACTAAATCTCATAGAAACAATGGATTCACCTCCAGTAGACTCGACGCACATTCACCAACAACTTCTCGGCTGCACATCGATTTGGCAGTTGCTAGGTGCATGAACGTTCCGTGTCTCATTACAACAGCATTGCTGCGAAGCAGAGCTAGTAGCCGCGAGCCATCACCGTCGGATCCGGCTGACTTCATCGGCTCCCGCGCACCCGCCGGCCTCGAATCCCGCTCTCTCTCGACGCTTGCCCAGGTCTCTCGCGCGTTGCCGCCACCTTTAATTCTCGATCCCGTCCCCGCTCCCGGCACAGCTTGTTCCACAATCCTCACTATTGTTCCAGATTCCTATTCCCCGAACTCCTGATTTCAATTCCCGCTCTCCGCTGCCCCTCCCTACTCTCGCTCCCCATCCCCGCTCCCCAACCCCGCTCCCCAACCCCGCTTCCCACCCGCTCCCCCACTCGCACTCCCCACTCTCGATCCCACTCCCTCTCCCCACTCTCGCTTCCCACTTGCGTTCCCCACTCTCACCCCCACTCTCACTCCCCACTCTCGCTTCCCACTCTCGCTTCCCACTCCCGCTCCCCACTCCCGGTCCCACCCCCGCTCCCCACTCCTGCTCCCACCCCCACTCCTTCCTCCTGCTTCCCACTCGTTTCGTCCTCCCGCTTTTTATTAGCAGTTCCTTCTCTCGCATCCCACTCGTATCCGACTCGCGCTTCTAACTCTTACTTTCTACTCCTGCTTCCCATTCCCACATCCGCTTTCAACTTCCACTTATCAAACCCGCTCCTCAATTGATTTCCACTCCCGCTTCCCTCTCCCGCCTCCCACTTCTGCTCTCCGTTCGTTTCCCATTTCCTCTTCTTAATCCCACATTCCACATCCGCTTTCCACTCCCATTCTAGATACTTGCTCCCTCGCACCCGATATCCGATACTGGTTCTGTCTCTGGATACGTGCTCCGAAAACCGGTACCCGAAACTCGCGCTGACTTTCGACTTTAACCCCACCCGTGATTTTCAAACAGACTTCCGTCTCCGACCATCACCCTATCTTCCACCCCGTCCCCTTTCGCCATACCATCTACCTTCCCTCCTCCTCGGCGTTATCCCTTTCATCTCCTCCACCACCTCCCCTACTCCTTCAACAACCGTCATTACTGCTTTACTACCACCATCGGCCCCAACGTCGCTTCGTAACTACTGCTGCCGCTCTCATCACCATCCCCACCACCGCCTCTCTCCGGACGCGACATGATTTACAAAACACAATAAACAACGGCGTCGCGTGACGTCACGGCCATTAATTAGGCGATGGCGGCGGTCGCTAGGCTTTCGCTGCGGCGCCACCTGCGTGGCGGCGACGCGCGCGCTCGCAGACGTCTGCGGCCGCCGAGTGAAACTGCGGAGTGCGCCAGTTCACCGTTTTCACTCCCCAAGCGATTCTAAATTAATTAATTTCGTATATTCTGGCGGAGGATACGCCAATGATTATTTTTTGTAGCGCTTTGGGCGGTTTCTAATATATATTTATTGTTATGGAACTGTATTTGAATGGAAAATAACTTTGTTACTTTTTATGCACTCATATTTTAATATTTTAACGTTGTGTTTCGGCGTTTGGCAGCGCGCCGAATGAAACCGAAAGGATTTGTTTTGTTAATCGGTTTATACTCGATATTCGAGGGCTCATTCCCCCGGGGAGTGGCGCGGTGGGAATGAAATCGCTTCCGTTATATTCCTTACAGTATGAATAAAATCGCCATCATTTTCCCCGAATGCACTTTTATCATATTGTAGCGCTGAAAGGCGTCGCAGCGCTTTGAGGGCCGGGCGCCGTCTATAGCGGTCGGAGAGGCGAGGGCGGGGTGTGGGGTGCGGAGTGGGACGGGGCAGCAGATAGCCGATGGCTTTACGAGCGCTGTGATCGGCGGTCGGGGGAGCGGCATTCGGAAGCGGTTGCTGGTCATATGTCAGCCATTCCGTCCATGAGTGCGCGGGTGGTCGCTCCGCGCGCCGCTCGGACGACGCCGTCCCTTCCGCCGCGGCCGACCCTGCCCCCGGCCACGCCCCCCCCCGTCCCACCCTCGCGACCCCCCTCCCCGCACTGCCACTGTGCATTCCCTGGCCCCTTCTTTCGCCCCTTTACTTACCCGTGACTCGTGAGTACCATTGCTCACGTGCCAGTTTGATGCTCGCATTCTTGCCTTTACGTTTGCCTTCGTTTTCTCACGCGTTCCCGCCCTGCCCCTCTTCCTGTTCATGGATTCGACTATCCATCATATTTCCTGAATCTTCTCTCTCCCTCTCTCTCTCTCCTTGGTCTTATTCTCGCTATGCCATCGCTCTCGTCCTTACCATTGTTGTTCTCGATACTCCTCTTATTTTCGCTCTTCCCTCCCTTTTAACTTATTTTCCATCGCCCTTTTCTTCAATTTTGTCTTCAACCTATAGCCCCCATTAATCCCACACCCTACTCTGCTCACTCTGCTACTTTGCTCTGACCCTTGTATGCCCTTTGCCAAAGTCTTTGCTATTCCCTTCCTCTTGGGATCACCATCATTCTAGACCCCACCACCCTTGCTATCATTCTCTCGCTCTCCCTTGCCTTGGTCCGCGCCTTCACCCTCGTTCTGGCGCTCATCACCGCCCTCGGCTTTCCCGTTCTCTTTAACGTCCTCTCTTTCGTCCTCTGCTCTGCCTGTGCCATTTCTCTTTGTATCCTAGGCCCCAGCTCTGGACCCGCACCAACAAACGCCATTCGTTCCAACTTCCGCCACCATACCTTCATCCTCTCTACTCAAGCCTCTGTCACTTTAACCGCCTCCAACTCTGTGCCGAATCCGCCATCGATCTCTGGCGATCGGCTCACTTATTTATCCTTTCTATTCACTTCAAGACAGATTTGATTTTCATAGATATAATACGATTTTGTTAGTTTTTATGTAACTCTTAGGCCTCTCGTAGCAGTTATACCGCTTTTCCCGCAATTTCAGTATAATTACTTTTCTGCTCATTTCTTACACAATTTATTGTTTGACTATTTTTAGCCATTTATAGTGTTTCGTTAGTTTTTGATGTTGCGATTCCTGAGCTATTTCTCTGACATGTATCTCGTTTAAACAGTAATTACTCTTTTCTTTCCCTATGATTTTCCCACCTCTCCTGACCATTAGTCTTCGCACTAGCTTCCACTCCCCATTTCGATACTAGTCCCGACACGCTCTAATTCCTTCCGAAGCCAACATCCTCATATTCTTCTCTTACTTTCCCACTGTCCTTTTTTTAAAAATGTCCTAGACCATTGCGTCGTTTCTGGCACACGTAACTCCCTTGAAATATTGACCCTTGGATTGTTTTCATTTATTTTAGCTCTTTAATTTTTATCTCTCTTTATCTTGTTAGCGTATGTTATTTGTCCTACAGTATTTCCAGCTACCAATTCTAGTTAGTTTTTTGATGTTATTTACCAGCTCTCCATTTAGATAACATTTTCACGTCTGTTTTCATCACTTTGCTCTGAGTCGACAGAGAACTAGGTACTAAAACACTGTTGAATGACTGTGGTAACCGTTGGGGAGTTTATTCACCATAACGTAGAGGACAGATAGCAAAGTGTAGTGACGAGCACGATCTGTGATTCTCGTATAAGATACCAAAATAACGTGTTGCCTCCAAGAGTAAATTTCATTATAAAAATGTGTGTTTGTGCTATGTAAGTTCCTAATGAAAGTAAACGTTGAACATGCTTTTCCACCCTCGCACATGTTAAAGTTACACAAAACTTTAGATAGTAAACAGTTTTTAATTTTTTTCCAAATTAAATTTAATTATTTTGAATCTGATGGAATAAGTCATAATGATTAATTTTGTACCGGAAAGAGAGTAAAGTAATTTACCACAATAACGGTCTTAAACACTCCTAAAAAGTTTTTCTAGGATATTTATATAGCAAAGTGAGTTGTCTTGTCGAAAGAAATAGAATGAGATCATCTCCTCACGCACCTTGAAATGATAAATTAGTGTCTTGGTAAATTGTTATCTACTCTTTTCTAGATATCATTTTCCTGTTCTTTTTTATACAATTTTGGATACTTTGACTTCAATTACAACAATATTGGTTAATAAACATGAGTTTTAAACTACGATCAAATATTTCTAAATTACTTTGGAATTGAATGTAGGACTTCGCATTCCCAAAACTACATTACTGTACTTCAATCCAACATTCCAATCATTATTTGTTCTGAAATAACTATATACATTATTAGAAAAATTGTTTCCAGTGAGTTTGCTTGAAAAAAGAGACTTAACAAACTTTGAAGGTTTTTATATTTGTTTAATGTATAAAAACACATATTGAAAGTAAACATAATGAGGTAGGGGTAAATATGCATCAAATCGATCTCTATTGTTACTCAATCTTTAATATTTGTAATTTGATCGGTCATTAAATGTGTACTTACATCTGAATAGTCAATATTTGTAATCTGTTAGAATTATAAATTCATTTGATTCTATTTTCATTTACGAAAGTTATAAACAGCACGGGAATAAATTCAGTTCTAACGGCATTGCATGTAACAAACATACAGTGTTATCTGAGATTGAAAAAGCTCAATTTTCCATCAACTTGTGAAATATGAATAAAGAAACATTTTAAAAGTAATAGAGACTTGTAACTTACTTATGGAGCAATTGACCCAAATGTTTAAACATTGTATGAACTGAAAATATAAACAAATGAATTACTGACAAAAAAATTTGAATATATTTGTATTGATAATGTTTGCTGACGATATGTATATTCAGTAAACCTAATTGAGCCAACAAAACAAAATTAACATAAAACTCACATTTTATGTAAATAATTAGACAGTTCTATCTCGAATGCTTTAATAACAACAGTAAAAAATATAAAAGTACACCCAAAACTAGAAGTATTTTCTATGGGTGCTATTCAATCAACGACGACCATTGAAAATAGCGATATGAATGATGTAATGGCTCTATATGGAATATATCTAATGAATTTAACGAAGAAACAAATATACTGAAAAGAATACGCTAAACACAGTACTCTAATTTTCACTAGAAATTCATATTTATTGAAAAAATACATATCAAAATTCTACAGCTCCGACAATTAATAAATTAAAAATAATTTTAACACTAACAACATTCTGAAATGTTTTCAATAATGGCAGTTGTAAATTTAAAGTAACAATTTACTTTTTAGTTATTATGGATTCAAATTTAAAATTGTTAATAAACACCTACATACAAATTTCTCAACTCTAATTTTCAACAGGTAATAAACCGAAAATAATCTTAATATTAAAGAGACGTTCATATTCAAAATGTTAGTAGTAGTTCGATACTATTGATACATTGTTGGTAGAGAGCTCTTTGGAAGGGAATTAATGGTCCTGCAAATGGCTACAACAAAAGTAAAAACAGAGCTATATGCTAATAATAATAAATGTGACAAGTCTACGCCGATTTATTCAACTGGGTATACGTGTGTTACATAGTGAACAAGCATTATATGCAATAAATGAAATATATCGTATACACGACTTCATCCAGTCGCATATTTCAGCGTCGCAGATTCCTCCAGCAAAAACGCTCAGCGCAGCGCCCAGCCACGTGACAAGGGGAGGGTTATTCATTTCCTCGGCCTCTGCGTCCGCCTTCCCACCCTTCCCATCCTCCCGAGCCACGCCCCTCCATCCCCGCAATGAAGTTGACTTAAAAGGCGCTACTGACGGCGAGAGTGGGGGGTAGGCGAGCATGGCAGGAACGTGAAAGGAAGGGGGCAACAGGGCGGTTCGAGTCGGGGGTTGAGGGGGTGAGCGGGGAAAAGGAAAGGGTCGTACGGGGTGAGGGGCGAAACTAGTTGACGCGAGAAGTGGGTATGTGGGAGCGGTGAACGGGATACGGGGGTCGGGGGACGAGGTACGGAGACGAGGTACGGGGGACGAGGTACGGGGTAAGAGGTACGAGGTAAGAGGTACGGGGGCCGAGGGACGAGGTACGGGGTAAGAGGTACGGGGACCGGGCGACGAGGTACGGGGGACGAGGTACGGGGGACGAGGTACGGAGGACGAGGTACGGGGGACGAGGTACGGGGACGAGGTACGGGGGACGAGGTACGGGGGACGAGGTACGGGGGACGAGGTAAGGGGGACGAGGTACGGCGGAAGAGTTACGAGGGAAGAGGTACGGGGGACGAGGTACGGGGGACGAGGTACGGGGGACGAGGTACGGGGGACGAGGTACGGGGGACGAGGTACGGGGGACGAGGTACGGGGGACGAGGAACGGGGGACGAGGAACGGGGGACGAGGTACGGGGGACGGGGCGGGACGGAGGAGGGGCGGAACGGGGGTACTCGCAGGAGAAGGAGCCTAGACGAAGAGGGTCGGGGCGGGCCGAGGCGCAAAGAGGCGGTTCGGGGTGTGGGGTGTCGGGCGGGCGGAGACTTGAGAAATCGCCAGTCCCATTTAGGCGCCCCACTCGCCTGGAACAACTCCGCCCCCCTCCACCCATGAAGACAGACGCGATGGGGACAAGAGCCAACTGAAGTAGAGGAATGGCATTGTTTCGGTATGTGCTGAAGTGGCAGTTTGGAGAAAAATTTGGATAGTGTTAGGGTGTGTGGTTGTGTATTTAAGTATAACTGATCTATCTAAAGATGCATCAGCCCAATTCTATAAAATACGTTTTGAGTTCTATCACTTTGCTCGATAAAAACTGATATTTTTTCTTGACGCCTTGAACTATTTTCTTTCCAATTCAATACAATCCTTCACACCTTCAATTTTTAGTATTCGTAAACAAACATGTAAGGTAATGAACAAACATGTAATGAATGAGAAGTACCATCTGCAAGAATGCATCAAACACCTGACATTCTAAAGGGAGTTATTGCGGAATACACAAAACAATTCGAAGAATGTATGTACCGTCTTCCTATTGAACGATGTGAGTTTTTAAATTGGTTAATGTACCCCACAGAAAATGGAGACAAGGTTGTTTCTCAAGGATAGTCACACAGCTCTGATTGAAACTCCAACATGCACTTCAAAGAATACGCGTTAAAGACATAGGGTTTCGCTAATTGAGAGGTTAAGGTATCTTTCCTCAATATTTTATAACCACACTGTAGAACAAAGTATAAAAAAATCTCTAACTCTTTGCAAACTGTCTTCATAAGATAAAAGAGGAAGAGAGGCAAAAAGAAAAAGAAATATCCACAAAGGTAAAGACAGTAATTGCAGAAAAGACACTAATGGCAAAGGCGAATAAACAATTGATAGTGATAAAATTATCATTATTCTTAATAATAATAATTACGATGATAATAAGTATTGTTCACAATGTGTAGGAGATTGTAACCAAAACGAGAAATAGAAAATCGATGGAAATGTTAACAATATTGACAACTACGTGATGGTGACATCGTAGAGATTATCGACAGTTTTTGACCAAATCCTTGGGCAGTCCCGCAGGCGGCATGATAAAAGTACAGTGCGCATATGCAATCGAAACGTAGCCATAACTTTTTGCACAAAGTCAGAGATTGGTGGGAGAAAAGGCGATTATAGGTTTATATCGTGTAAATATTTGTGATTCATTGTGACTCGACAATCCCGGTAACAGGTGCGCTGCCATTGACAGAGCTGACAAATCACAGCGGCTGGGAATGCAGTGAGTAATACACAGACGGATCGACGTATGCGACGTGGCACGCGGAGGCGAGAGAAGAGGCAGGCACAGAGGGCGGATGTGGCGGCGGAGCTGGAGATGGAAATGGAGACGAATGAGCAGTCAGAGATAGGGGAAAGGGGATGAAAGCAGAGGTGAATGTCATGACCAGAGCTAAGAGGCAAGTTGGAGTCTGCGAGAAGTGCAGAGGTGGATGTGGAGGAGAATGTGGTGGCAGAGATGGATTCGGAGAGAGAAAGCTCGGGTAGAAGCAAATGAAGAGTGAGGAGACACAAGGGCAAAGGCAGTGGTAGAGATGGAAAGGTAGGCAGGAGTCCAAGCTTATTGAATGTCAGACACAAGGCACAGAGAAGTGAAGCTGAAAGCAGCAGTGGTAGAAAGCAGAGAAAAGGAAGGCGACGGAGACCCAAGAGGATAAAGAGTAAATATATTAGAGAAGCACTGAAGCACAGAGTTAGAAGTGGTGGCGAAAGTGATGGCAGAGGCACAGTCAGGAAGGGAAAAAAGACATATTATAGCGTAATATGTAAAGGTGAATGTTATGACAAGGTCAGAATGAAAATAGGCGGAGTAGCTAGTACTAGTCGGCTGCGAGAGAGAAAGCAAAGGCAAAACTAGAGTCAGAGTCAGGTGTGAGGGAGGCGGCAGACTCAGGTAAGGGGGGAGAGAAGGGAGAGGGAGGAGGCAGACGAAGAGGTCGAGTCAGAGTCGGGTGTGAGGGAGGAGGCAGACGCAGGAGCAGAGGTAGAGGTAGAGTCAGAGTCGGGTGTGAGGGAGGAGGCAGACGCAGGAGCAGAGGTAGAGGTAGAGTCAGAGGCGGGTGTGAGGGAGGCGGCAGACGCAGGTAAGGGGGGAGAGAAGGGAGAGGGAGGAGGCAGACGAAGAGGTCGAGTCAGAGTCGGGTGTGAGGGAGGAGGCAGACGCAGGAGCAGAGGTAGAGGTAGAGTCAGAGTCGGGTGTGAGGGAGGAGGCAGACGCAGGTAAGGGGGGAGAGAAGGGAGAGGGAGGAGGCAGACGCAGAGGTCAAGTCAGAGTCGGGAGTGACGGAGGAGTCAGACGCAGGAGCAGAGGTAGAGGTAGAGTGAGAGTCGGGTGTGAGGCAGGAGACAGAGTGGGCGTGGCGGCTTTGGTTGCAGTGGCTGCCTGCGCGAGCGATCGCTGTGCCCTCTGCGCAGGGGGAGGCTGAAGGGAGAGAAAGTGCGCCGCATTAACGCCCTGCGAGTGGAATCGCGGCAGCGCGCTCCGTGACGCCCCTCGCTCTCCGCTCCCCCCCTGCCCTCACACACCCAATGGAGCGGCCGCGCGGTCAATGAAATACTGCGCGCCCGCCCGCCGGCTCTCGTTTGTCACGCGCGTGCCCTATCGACGCGCGCTCGCAGCCTCCCGCTGCCGCCCGCCCGCCGCCCCCGCCCCCGCGCCCCCCTCCCCGCTTTCACCGGCCACGCAGCACCGGCCGCCCTGTCTGCCTCCCAGTTCTCAACCGCCTCGCCGCCCTCGCCGCCCTCGCCGCCCTCGCCGCCCTCGCCGCCCTCGCCGCCCTCGCCGCCCTCGCCGCCCTCGCCGCCCTCGCCGCCCTCGCCGCCCTCGCCGCCCTCGCCGCCCTCGCCGCCCTCGCCGCCCTCGCCGCCTTTGCTATTCCTACGACCCTCGACACATGCTAGATAGCTAGATCGAATTCAGTCGCTGGCTGGAGGAGAATTCTAGCGGCCGGCTGCTCTGATCGGTAGTTTTCCGTGGTTTCTCTGATCAACACTAAGCAATTGCTGAGCTAGAAAACGTGCCGTCGGTCACTCGGGATTTGCAAACTGACATGATGCCGTGACCCACACTTACATAAACTACACTATCACACATGCCGGGAGACATGTTTGCCGTTTAGAGCTTGTCGAGGCTGGGCTGGTTTTCCGCTGGCGGGAGATACCAGGTTAGGTAAAACCCGGTTAGTCGACGGTATGTCATAGCCGAATCTCCCTATCCAGCAAGAGAAATCCATCGCCACCTTTCGAAAAAAAAAAAAAGGCAAACACTACACTTACGGGACTAATGAATCTAGCCGTTGACACGAGCAGAATCACTAATGAACCAATCAACTCCCACGGTTCTCGGATCGGATCGGTTCTCGGAATACTAAAAATTGATCGGATCGGTTCTCGGATCCGATTCGCTACTCTTACCAATACGCCCGCCCAAGCGAACTTCTTCACCCTTGTTGCTGCGGACCCCTTCGTCGCCTTCGTCGAACTTGCATTTCTTACGGCCGTACCCTCCCATGTTTCCTCTCTCTCTCTCTCTCTCTCTCTCTCTCTCTCTCTCTTCACTCTCTAACCTCTCCCCACCCTCGTTGCCATTTTGTTGTCTCTTCCTTTACTTCATTCCCATCTCCGTAATACCCGACAAATTCCTCACAATTGCAGCTTTTTTGACTTTGCTCGTAAGGAATTAAAGAATCCTTAAGTAATTTATTGCTTAAAATATGTGGCCACTATAGAGGTTTCAATTTTCTGGAACCTGGAAAAAATGCTTCCATAACTGATCAAAAAATGTTCAACGTGTCTTTTCCAACAGATGATTTGTACTTGGGCAATCTTTTAAAATTTTATATCCACAGAACGCCCAACCTGATTTACGTAGTTTTCGTAATGCTTTGCCATTGCAAATTTCCAGTAAATTATATTAATGTCTGATAGCTTTCCTGCTATATTAGAAGAATTGTGTTGTGTATGAAACTGAAAATAATCTTCAATGTAACTGATATCCTTGTGCATTGTAGTGGAGACCGCTGTTTTACAAAGAAATCCATAACGTACCCGCTTAAGAGAACGACGAATGAAGAGCGCTTCTGAAAACACGTGATCTCATAAGTGAACATGAATGTTGATTTATTAACTCACTCATCAGAGTAAGGACTTTTTGTGGACAAGGTTTGGTTATTTGAGGGTCGATAATTTTGAAGTTTCAATTATGTTTTCGGCCCTACCACTTCAATCAATCTCCAACGCTTAGAAGAAAAGAACTGTTAACGCATCCATCGTTCTTTCTTGCTGATGTCTTCATACCTGCAATTAATGCCTCCCCGTCTTTCTCAATAATTTCCTTCACATAAACCAACGTCAACAAAACGCCTCTCTGTGGTCTCTTAAGCCTCTACAAACAACAACGGTATCATTTTCACAATCCCCCTTTGAGTGCACACAGAGCTTTACAATATTCATTACTGTCACTTGTTTTTTGCATTCTGTATTACCCTTTTCTCTTAAAACCTTTAAAGTCACCTTCAAAAACACCACTTTCTGGAAACCTGATTTCATTTGTAGCTTGTATTGCTGTTTCTTCGTAAAATCGAAAAGAGCTCAAAATCCTTTCTCCCTGTCCTTTCTCCTACTTACTCTTCTTTCACTTTCTCGCTACAGAGTAGAGAGTAAGTTATGTAATACCGCGCAAAAAACGACGAACTCGTATTCCAGGGACGGTAATGAAAAAGTGGAAAAGTCCAGTTGCTAAATTGAGAACAATAAATCCTCTAACATGTGGTGTAACCAGGACCCATGTTTTGTGGGTTCTTGATATCTAAAAATCTTGATACCGCAAAACGTCTGTTTGTCAGTTTGCAAACAACGTTAGCCGTTCAGCTGATTTTCTTCAAAACTGATATTCATCAATTCATCTGGCTAATGTCGTGACCCCTTGAATTTTAAATCGGTCTTTTCATTTTGGAGGGCACTTTTCATGAAGACCTTGGGATATTTTCGAAATTTAAAAGAAAACGGCTTTATTGTTTTCGATTAAATTTTGTTGCTGGATAGTGTGAAGGACGTTTAAGAGACTGATGCCGATCTCATTTTCTCTGAAAACTCTGATTTTTCAAAAATGCAAAACTTCAAAACTTGTTTGACGTCTTCCTACAACTACAGTTATGAAGATAGAGATTTTTCCCTTAATAAAATCTGTTTCTTAAATATAGATTTTGAAACATGTTCATGTAAAATGTTTCGAAAATTTGAATACTTTTCGCATAATTTTGCGTGAAAATACGGGCGAGAAAGTACGTGCTGTTTTGCACCAATAATTTTACTTCGTCTTCTTTAATTCTACTCTCTTACTTCGATGACTAATTTTTTCACTTATCAGTCCCTGCAATTCATCTCCCTTGTTCTTCAGTATCTTCCTTCGTTCCCTGTGTATTTATCTTCTAACATAAAATGATATTTTTTGAGAATCTAACTGCAAACTATCTCGTTTTTATGGAATAATATGTTAGTTCTTATTTTCATGCCACAGCAAAATTGATTTACGCAAATGTAGAAATATATCAAAAAAGTAGTAGTATAAGTATGTAATGTTCAGAGACTTATTTTGTCTCTTCTTACTTCCAAATACAATTTAGAAATCAGAAGAAAGAACTTCAAAGTGAAGTGTGTTTAGTACACTTTTGAAGAAAATATGTGAGCATAATTTTAAAGTAACTATCAGGTAACTAATGAGGTTAACAGTTAGTGTTGCGGAGCACAGTTTATTTCTTAATGTAATTAAGAATTCAAGTTTTCGTAAAGTACCCTCTAGTGTAGGTATATACGTTTGTGATTACTCCGTTCTCTTGGAAAATGTTTTTTTCTTTACAGATACTTTTAAAAAGCGTAAAAATAGGTTAATTATGTGCTTTGAAATAGATTTCAAAGTCAAATCAACTTGCCGATTAGCATACACCATTCACAAAACACATACATTTCAGCTCATAATTTCAGAAAATATATTCAAAACATACATTTATAGAGATCGTTTATTACTAAACACTGAATAATTGCAGATTTTATGGGAGGTTGCCGGCCAGTTATTTGATAAATAATTCTTTCCATTGTTATTGATACAGTTGCACTCATGAACATGATTTTTGTTTCGTGTACTACATTCATGATAATATACAGTTTATCAAAAACTATTGTTTTTGTCATTTATTGTAAATCATTCTTCCACACGAATCTTCACGTGAAGCCAATTTTGTTAAAATAAATGGCAGTAACATGTCTGAAAAGAGAAAACATTGGACAACAATTATTGCTAACATTTAGACGATTCCAAAATTACGATATTTTACGGAACAAAAAAACCGTATAGAGATTATAACCTCCCTGTGGATGGTATTTCACTGCCTGACACATGTGCGAGTGCGCTTTCCGATATGCGCATGAACACGGGCTATGTAATAAGACGGCGCGGAGGCCGAAGGCGCCTGTGGGGGAGGGGCCGTGCATTCGGCGCAGGGCATTTTCGCACGGGCGGGCGCGGAGGCGGGCGCGCATCCCGATCGCCTGTAAGCCCATGCGTGACGCATGCTAATCTCACGCCGTTCACGCATCGCCCGGCGCGGGGCGGCTGAGCGATCACGCGTGGGAAGTGCTGCCGCCGCACACACGACTCCACTGCCCGCTGCCCGCCTCCCTCCGTCGCTATTACCGCTCTTGCTCGCCGCCCCCTCCCACCCCGCCGCCCCGCCGCCGCCCCGCCGCCGCCCCCGCCGCCGCCCCCGCCGCCCCCGCCGCCCCCCGCCGCCCCCGCCGCCCCCTCCAGCCCTGCCTTCTCCGCTCCCCACGTCCTTCCCGCCACCCCGCCGCTCCCCACCACCCCACCGCTCCCCGCAGCCCTTCGTCGCTCTCGCATTCCTGGCCAGAGTAGGGGCCCTGGCCTGTCCCTTCCCACCCTTCCTAGCGCCTGTCCGCCTCTCCCCGCGCCACCCCGCTTGGCCTTTCCCTGCCACGGTCCACATCTGCCCCCCCCCGTTGCGCACATCTCGCACGCTCTGCCCTCGCCATCCTCCATCGCCCTTCGAACTACGGCACCCAACATTGTCTGTCACTCTCTTGGAGCTCTCTATGGTCCTTTCCATCCTGCCTCGATCCTGCCATTGATGCGATGTTCAAGTGTGAGAACCCACGTTTACAACTCGACAATTTGTTCCCTTGGCCCGAACTTTACTCTCTCTCTCATTTTCCTATTTTTGCTTCCGATCTCCTTACCTTCTAATTGCCTGCTTATTCCCCATTCTCTTTTCCCGTCATATCTCTTCTTTCTTTCTCCCTTGCTTTCTGCGCCGTCTCCCATTAACCGACTCGCATGCGTTGCTCTCCTTGATCTTTTCTAATTACATGCTTATCCCACATAAATGCCATACTTTTCTGTTCCATCGTTCTCTTCCTCTACTCTTGGGTTGCTTCAAAATATCTCTTAATCGTATTTTCCTCGCTTATTATTCATCCAGTCTGTGTCCTTCGTCGATCCTAATTCGACCAATTAATCCCCATTTTCCCATCCACTTATTTCTTTTACTTCATATCTGCCTCAGCTCTGCACTTTCTCTTTCCCCAAATGCACCGCAAATGCATTCACGGTCTTGCACTCGCTATTATTACTCTAGCGGTTTCCCTAGACCATTCCATTTCAAGAGCCACGGCCTCTGCAACACATCCATCTCATCATCTCACTTAACCTCTACATGCTCCTCCACGTTTGTCACCATCTCCATCTTCCGCCATCTTAATTCATCCTTCTCATCTCCATCTTCTTTCAAACTCTGATTTCACTTCATCTCTTTCATCTCTATTGCGCAAGTGCCTCCCCCATTAACTGCCTTTTAAACACGCCAATCTCACCTCCTACCTTTACCACCACAGGCTCCTCCTCCTTCACCTCCATCTCAATCTTCCACCAAACTTTTCATCATCCTCCATCTTCCCATCAAATCTAACTCCACGTTCATCTCCATCTACACATCTCCCTCTCCCCGTATTCACGTCCTGCTCCACTTGCAGCCCGACGCACCGCGGCGGCGATTAGGGGCCGCCGACCCAAGGGGCGCCGGGGTCGAAGCCCACACAGGCCGCGCGCCCGTCTCTTTGATCCGAGGAGCGGGAAATGCCTGGGGCGGCGGAGCAGCCCCCCTCCCAGTCACCTTCGCCCCTCCCCACCCTTCTGGACTCCCCCTGCCCCTCGCGACCCCCACCTCTCCACGCCCCGACCCACCCCGCCACTACATCTATCCGTCCTCTCCCCTCCCCACCGTTCCCCCTCTCCCGTTCCCCTCTCCCGCTCCCCTTTCCCCGTTCAACCTTCCTCGTTCCCCCTTCCCCGGTTCCCCTCCCTACGTTCCCCCTCCTCACGTTCCCCCTCCCCACGTTCCCCCTCCCCACGTTCCCCCTCTCCACGCCCCCCCCCACGTTCCCCCTCCCCACGCTCCCCCTCCCCACGTTCCCCCTCCCCACGTTCCCCCTCCCGACGTCCCCCCTCCTCGCCCAACCCGTCTTCCCCATCACCTATCAACTTCACCGCTTCCCATTCTGCCCCGCCCCACCTCGCCAACTGCCTCTCTCCACCTTCTCCCCTCCCCACCTTTCCCCCTCCTCGCCCTTCTCACCCCAACTTTCGCCAACTGCGCCCACTCTCTTCCCTACACACTTTTCTTCCATCCTCGCCCCTTCCCTTACGTCTTTCCCTTCCCTTTCCTTCTCGACCTCATCTCTCCCCGCTTCGCCATCCACCTCTCCACCCTCCCCACCCCATCTTCCCTCCTTCTTCACCCCTCCCCTTCGGTTTTCCCTCTCCCTACCTCACCGCTCCCGTCTCGTCCCACCTCGCCGCTGCCTCTTTCCGCCGCCCCATCCCGCGGCCGCTGTGTGCGCCGCGCCGGCCGCTTTGATTGCGCCAAGTCGCCGCGAAGAGCGCTGGCGTAGACGGGTATGCGAAACGGGCTATCGGCCGGAGGAGGTGGGGCAACGCCCTCTGGAAACCGCGCGATGCCGATGGTTTGTTGGACGGAGGCAAATCGACACGGTTACACGAGTGCGGTTCTGAGGCCTGCTACACATCTTGTGATTCCCTTGCGGAAGATGTTATATGAATAGTATATTTCGTAATTGGGGTGAAGTATATGAATAAAAAATCCACTGCGCAAGTGCATTTTGCATTTTTTCCGGTTATATTTTTAACTTTCTCCGTGTAGTGCGGACACGAATATTCTAAAGATGCTTCATCTACTGGTATTTCACTAATTCACATTTCTAAAACATTGTGAAGAATATTTTGAAAATTACGCTTGGGAAATTGTTTTACAGTCATATTGCACACTTGTTGATTGAATTGTTTCTTTGTAATATAGCCCAAAGTTTATGACTATAATTAATTGTACTGTAGTACCTTGGCCTGTCTTTCTATTCTAAATTCCCGGCTTGTTGAGTTAGACTATGTAGCATTTATACAAAGCGGAATGGCATTCATTCTCCTTGTTTTTAGTGGTTTTCATGTCTTTATAACACTTTTTTAGTACGTAAAGCTTTCTTTTGAATTCTTTCCAGATTTACCTTATAATTCTACCTTACATTAATATACGAAGAGCAGTCAAATTAAAACCGAACACACACTAAAACGTAACAATAATGAACGAATATTTTCTAACAATAATAAACGAATATTGTTCATTCAAAAGTGTTTGCCAGAAGTATTAATACATTTATCGCAATGGGAAAGGAAACGATCAATTCCATTCTTGTAAAAAGAGTTGAGTCGCTGACAGATTTACAACTTCACAGACACTTATACTTCCTCGTATGGTTGAAACCGTCGTCCATGAATGTCGTCAGACGTTTTTTACCATAGGGTCGCCAAAAATGTGAAAACTGCAAGGGGAAAGATCTGCGTTGTTCGAAGGATGTTCAAGTGTTTCTCAAACTGAAGCGTACCTGTTACCTTATGGACAGTGTGAGGACGGGCATTATCACGAAAAGCGACCATTTCCTTCGTATTCCAGAGAGTTTTAACTCAATAACGCATTTCAGTTTCTACAAAGTTCCTTCGTAGCGATTCTCGTTTCCTGGGGCTCCATCTCGAGGAAGTCGATAAGCAGAGGTCTTCTGGTGTCGAAGAAAGTCACCATGCCTTTACCGGAACTTGTGTGAACAGCTTTGGATTTCTTTGGCGGAGAAAATTGAAGTGTATCCATTGTTGGCTTTGCCGATTGCTTTCGGTCTCAAAATGGTTGCAACGGTGTTAGTCCCTGGGGCGATATGGAACAGAAACGAATATACTTCCTCGTGTTACCGCTACAGATGATTCCGGCACGAAGGGATTCTGTCATTTTTCCCCTTCCAGTTGATCCGGAACACGTTCCATACATTCTTTTCGGAAACTGTTGGTGATATTTAATAAAAGCACACTCGGAGACGTGGCTAATTCCGACCTAAGCACGAATTTCTTCCTCTATGATTCGTCAGTTTTCCCGGATAAGACGATCAATTCGCACAATCGTATCAGGATCAATGGACCCGCTCTAGACGTGAGTCGTTTTACAGCGGTGTACTTTTTTTCAGAATCTCTTAAGTCACTTGTGTTATTCAGAGTTCCCCATACACAACAGTTATGTGACGATGCATTTTGCGTGTTCCATCAGTCACCAAAACAAGCCACATCTGTCTGCTTGTCTCCATTTCTAATGCAACTACTTCTATATTACAATATAACAAGGGACATTCTGCACAATCACAGAATTTCTAGGACGATAAGCAGTTTTAGAAATAAGCTAAAAAAGCCATTTTGAACTTGTTATTTTATGTACCACAAATCTACGTGATGGTGCAACCAGCTTCTCTTAACATCTCAAGGAAACCACGAAATTGTTTGACTCAAATTCATGGCTTTAATCGGTACGAACTCTGGAATAACGCAATAAATATTAATTTTAAAGTTATAGTTGGCCTATTTATAATCCATTTTACTTCATGAAAAAGAGCTAAGCATAATAATAATAATAATAATAATAATAATAATAATAATAATAATAATAATAATGGTGACCTAATAATTAGGTATTATTTTCATCAATACCAGGGAAGAGAAAAATATGTAAATACAGCACTAACGAAAAATGTGCACATGAGACAGTCTCATTCAATTAAAAGCTCTATCACTACATCTCAAATTAATTTAAAACTTCATTTCGTTTCTATCCAACATAACCCTACTTTCCTCACGCGACTTCAGGTGCAGCCATTTTCTTCAAAACTTCCTTGAACCAGAGCATACAATTCCGCCGTCAAACGCCAAGGAGTTGCTGTTGGGATGAGTGTGTTTGCCTTCCCCCAACGCTTCCGACTCCGAAGATGCAGTGCTGCGGTTGCTAACGCGTTCACTCCCGCCTCAAACTCTCGCTGAAAGTCTTCCTCTTCCACGGCCTTACCTCCTCGCCTCATGCGACCCACTCCCGCCAACCGCACATCAATCAGGTTTCTCCGGGAATTACGGGCAATTAAGGGGGATCGAGCGTGCCGAAAGTAGATAAATGGATCGGTAGAAGCTGCGGAGTTTCTCGGTGACGACGCAGCGGCGACGGCAGAAATCGAGACGGCTCTTAGTTTGCGGAAACGAATGTGGCGCTAAAGAGAGGGGTGACTGAAAGCATGTTGAAAACCACAAAGGAGACTACTTTGAAACTCGACAGTTTTTTCCCTATTTTTAAAATATAACTTTTAAATGTATTTAAAGAGGATTGGGCGTTCGTGTAATACCGTGATAGATTTTGAAGCGTTGTTATGTATCTGTACTATGGCAGGACATTTGCTAGTATTGATTGATTTTCATCAAATTAACAATATTATGTTCACAAATTTCTATTTAAGAAACGTCCTGCAATACCATATTTCATTGAAACATTAAACTCTCCAACTGTTGACGCACGCATTATAGAGAAAAGTCTGATTTGCCAGAGACATCAGACTTTGGAGAAAGAAGGATGTGATCGGGATAGAAATTGTTTTGTAAATCATCTTAGAAATTGCGTACTATTATTTCGTCATTTCTTCTAGAAAATATAGCTTCACCATTTTCTTCAACAAGCTTGTTAAAACTATTTCGTGTTGACAACTCTCGCCCACAAACTGACGATGAAAAATCACGGCAAATTCTAGTTTGACGCGATTTTATATGCGAAAAGAATAGAATAGCAACCTTCCACAAGACTAATGTGGATGGTTAACTGCCCACATGCAAGCTAACAGACAACGACGCATGAAAGAACTTCCTGCGTGTTGAGTGAAGACTCCGGTGGCGGCGGTGGCAGTGGGGTGCAGAACTGTTGGCAAGCCTGTCGTAAATTCCTCCACAACGCGACAGCGCTGACGGATTGTTTCCTCCGACGGCCACTCGACGCGCCACCGTCCATTCAGGGCCGAATTGTTCAGTGACCTTAATATCCGCCCATGGCGCGGCTCCCGTGGAAACTCCGAGATAAATGGTATGAGTCTCCGCTCTCGGCAAAAAAGATCTTCCCTTTCCGGCACTTGTCTCCTTTTTCTCATCTTCATACTTTCTTTCCTTTCCGTGCTCTACAGTGCATGACCTACTGTTCCTTTACTTTCTCGCTCAATTTTTGTAATTGCAAATGTCGTTAAGAAAAAAATATGACATCTGGATATTATTAAACGAAGTGTATTTAAATTGCCGAACAGTAACTCATTATCTAATTTAAGAGAAATGTTTTACGTATCAAAAATAATATATTCCTGTGCGTGCGTACGTATGTGTGTATTGTAAGGATGTATCGACACATGCGTACACTTACAGTTCTTGAGAGTTGAGCGTTAAAAAGATGCAACGCTACGACAGAGCAAGCATATGCGCATTTATTTCACAATAAATAGTAAATGACATGACTTCAGACGTGGTGGTGGGGGAAAGTGAAAATACCAAAGGGATTAGTGGTGTTAAATGCTAAATATTATTTGGGATTAATTACATTTCATATCATTTTAGTTAGTATTAATTATATTAGCAGAATTATTTTTTTGATGTGTGACTAAAATTATCGATCTCGAACTGTTACTCCCATTTTACTTCATGAGGAATCGTTTCTTCTAATTAATAAATCGTGATTTACAAATTTTGTCACTTCGTTGCTTTTTGTACATCATCCAGAGTTGAATATCAATTTCTTAAAATTATCATGATCTCTCACAGAAGACAATTAGTACTCAGTGATTAAATATACCGACAGAGTTTTTGTGGTTCGAATTTCGTCTTTGCAGCTCCCGTCTCCGAAGCGGAGTCAGTTGTTCGCCGTCGCCTTCTTAATAAAAATTCAAACGAATTTAAAATTCAAAAAAAGATGCAAACTCATTCTTTGCCTTCCCACTCCCTTGCACTTAATCCCGGGAAGGAAAATGGAAGTAAACAAACATCTCGGGTTGAAGGAGTTTAATTGCGTTAGCCATTTGTTCGGAAAGAGGGAGTTTGGTTCCTTGTGTTGTGAGCTTCTTTCACTTCTTTCGCGTATTTTTTTTGTTCGTTCTCTCGGTACTTTCCGTAACGTTTATTAGATGTGTCAAAGCATTTGCTCGACAACTTCCTTTCGAGCAGTCCTGAAAAATGTCTGTGACTGAGAGGATTGTGAACTACGGCGAACGTTTTCATATAAAAAAAAAAGTTTTGTATGCACTCTCTCATTCAGGGAAAGTATTCCATTTGTTTTGTAACCGAAACTGTGTGTATGTTCATGAGAAAAATAATAAAGCCGCCACCTGCTTTTAATAAATGCGCACGCCACAGTACCGAGTCCGAGAAGTGTTCATTAAATACGTATTTAGTAAACATCGTACCATACACGCTTTGCTATTTGCAATTTTGTGTTTAAACGCGCAAAAATGTACTTTGAATCACATTTACTCAGCAATACACCAACTGTTCATGAGTTTATCTGCTTAAATATTACAAGTCTTTATTATATAAATATACATGTTAAGTCAGGAACGCCGACGTACGTTTTAGCTTCTCTGGTCTGGGAACACAGCAACGTCGTAAGCATTATAATGTTACTTCCAGTTTCACAGCAAAAACGCGACTGTTTTCTTTATTAAGGAAGAAGATGAGAATCTACTTATTATTTACAAGAGGCGTAATATATTTCTGGGCGCGAAATAAACTGGAAAAAATTAAGCGCGCTCCTTATCGCTGGTGAATCCTACAGCCCGTTGGCGCGCTTCTCCCTCGGCGCGTGATGCTGCTCCGGAGCTGCTCTCTCGCGACTCATCCCGCAGTTATCGCGAAAGGTGCTCCGTTGCAGAGCTCTTAGCAGTTTCCGCTGCAGCTTCTTCAACTCGAGTCGGAAGTGACGCGCCGCGAAAAAGTTTTCCTCCTTCCTCCAACCCTCTCGCCTTGCCACCGCCCGCTTCTCGCCGCCACTCTCCCACAGCCCACCCACCTTTTCGCCATTCTGTCCGCTCGGTCTCCCACACTGCCATTCTACCGCCCCGTCGCTTGGCTAACTTTTGTTCTCCCGTGTTCATAAACGACTTTGTGTGCTCGTTCCCTTCAGTTCATCTTTCAATCTAATTCCTACCCTTTGGCCTCTTCGCCAGTTCACCCGTCCGCCCGCCCGTCCACCTGTCGCCAGCCTATGTGCCCCTCCGCTTGCCTGCCCGGCAGTCCTTCCGTCCGTCCACCCACCCGCTACTCTGCTCACCGCCTAATCCTCCCACACACTCATCTAACCACTTCCTTGTCTATTCTCGTGATCGTTCATCCACCTGCCCACTCGTCCACCCTTCCGCTCGATCGCCCATCCGTCCGCTCGCTCGTCCCCCCACCCGTCCCCTCGCCCGTCTCCCCGCTAGCCCTTCCGCCCATTCCCCCGTCCGCCCACTCACTCACTCACTCACTCACTCGCCCGCCCGCCCGCCCGCCCGCCCGCCCGCCCGCCCGCCCGCCCGCCCGCCCGCCCGCCCGCCCGCTTGCCCGCCCGCCCGCCCGCTTGCCCGCCCGCCCGCCCGCTTGCCCGCCCGCCCGCCCGCTTGCCCGCCCGCCCGCCCGCCCGCCCGCCCGCCCGCCCGCCCGCCCGCCCGCCCGCCCGCCCGCCCGCCCGCCCGCCCGCCCTCTCGCCCGCCCGCCCGCCCTCTCGCCCTCTCGCCCGCCCGCCCGCCCTCTCGCCCGCCCGCCCGCCCTCTCGCCCGCCCGCCCGCCCTCTCGCCCGCCCGCCCTCTCGCCCGCCCTCTCGCCCGCCCTCTCGCCCGCCCACTCGCCCGCTCGCTCGCTCGTCCGCCCGCCTACTCACCCGTCCTCCCGCTTGCCACTCTCGCGACCACCCAACCGCTCATCTGTCCAGGTCCTTTCTCCCCGTCCCGTTCAACCTCTTCCTCTCCTCCGGCGTCTCTCTCTTCCTCTCTCTCCTCTCTCTTTGCTCTCTCTCCCCCAACCCCTCACTGCGACCGCTTTCCAAAGCGGGACCTTGCCATGCCGCGCCGCGTGCTGCGCTATCTGCTGGAAGTTGGCGCAATTAGGAAATGACTTCGCGAGCTGCCGTGTCTTCGCAGTGAATGTCGCCTGCCCGCCTGCGCCTGCTCTTTTGGCTGTAATTTAGTTTGGCTCCCCGACCGTCTTCGTTCCTGTCCCGCGAGCTCCGTAGTCTCGTACACATCTGAAGGGAATAACTCTTCCTCATCCCGGACCTGCGAGTTCCTAAACGTGCTTTGTATTAATTTTTCGGTGTTTGTTGAAGTATTTCGTGCCGGAGAGTTGGTTTGGTTTATGGCGCAATTAATAATAAAACATATTATTCCAGGTGCAACGTGCTTTCACTTACATAATTCACTCTGCAGTAATGAATAATCTGTTTCTGCTGTACAAATTCAATGTTTAAAGGGGATGTAACGTTCGCTACCTTTAGCAATTGCTTTTTGATTCTGCGCAATGTGTATCAATTTATTTTACACATTACATTACAATTTATTTAGGGAATGCCGTGTATTGTTTTTCGATATCTATTGCATAATATGAGTTTTCTACCTTATTTTTTAACTAATAGAAAAATTATAGTTTAAGAAAAAATACATTGAAAATTCCAATCAACGCGGTGGAGCTACGTAATTGTACATGCAATTGCGACAACTATTTAGCAAAGTACACGTGTGCTGTTCAACGATAGAAACTCATAATATTTTCTTATATTGATGATAAAAAGGCTTTTTTAAGTAAACATATGAGTAAATCATTCGTATACATCTGTATAATTATGTTTTCAACGTGACTCGGAAATACAATTGACAAAAAGTTAATTTGTTATTGATAAAATGTCAGAAATTTAACGCTTCTAACTGCCATATTGTTTTATTAAAAGAAGCTACGCTCTTTTAAATTTATCCAAATTTCAAGCTTTATAATGTGGTTTCTGTTAACGCTAGAAACTTTTACTACTGGCTAAGAAATGCAAATATCTTAGATAAATCATTTAATAGCATTACATTATGAAAATGACAAAATGTTTTGTTTTTTTTGACACGTACAACTAGTTGCCATTTTACTTACAGATTTTTAGCAAGCGTTATTACTAACAACCATCTCAAAACATCTACATATTTTCCAGCAAATTCTCTCCCCTTTATTGTAAACGCGACGTCAAAACTTCTCTTTTACCAAAGTAGTTCTTTGTAAATCCACTTCATTAGGTTTAATCATAAAAAATTCCACGCTCAACATCAAATACTGTCCCTAATATCGCAATACCAAATGTTTTATTAGTAATACCCAAACGTGAACAAAATAAGATTAACAATAAAACGAGCGCACACACAAGCCTGCAAAAATCGGATTAGCGATTCCCGCTTGAAGCGCAGCAAATAAATCGAAACCAATTACCTTCTCCGGGCCGCTGGCACCGGAGGCGGTCCGCGCCCTGTGTCGTCGGGGTTGCCCGCTAGGGGCGCTGCGGGAGCGGAAGTGGGCGCGCAGCGGCGCCTCTCGTAAAACACGAGTCTCCCATTAACGCCGACGCCCGCCGCGTCCGCGGTCGCTCGCCGCCCCGCAACACTCCCCTCCCCCCCCGCCGCCCCTTCAAGGTGCTCCCCTCAGGCACCCCCATGCTGAGCCCGCCGCCCGCCGCCCGCCGCCCGCCGCCGCTGTCTCAGGCGTAGACGGCTGGGCTTGCTTGGCTCCTGCTCAGCGGTGCGGTGCTATTCGAAGCGACGGCTATATTTATTTATTTATTTATTTATTTATTTATTTATTTATTTATTATTTATTTATTTATTTATTTATTTATTTATTTATTTATTTTATTTATTTATTTATTTATTTATGTATTTATTTATTTATTTATTTATTATTATTTATTTATTTATTTATTTATTTATTTATTTATTTATTTATTTATTTATTTATTTATTTATTATTTATTTATTTATTTATTTATTTATTTATTTATTTATTTATTTATTTATTTATTTATTTATTTATTTATTTATTTATTTATTTATTTATTTATTTATTTGTAAAAAACAGTAAAAACTGTATATGACGTGTGGGGAAAGAAATTTACCTGCGCACATTTTCTTGAGGGCCAGAAATTTTATTTAAAAAAAACAAACGAAAAAATGAATTTAGAAAATAATTATTTTGGAAAAATAAAGATATTTGAAAAATGTTTTTGCCGAGTTATAGAAAATCAATTTCAACTGTAAATGAACTACAAGCAAAAGGATGTGCTCAACAAAACGTGCGCACAGTGAAGCTACATTTACGTCCAGAAGCAAAACAAGGGGCCATCTCAGCATTTGCTCAATGGATCAGGGAAACTGGACAAAAACCTGATCGAGATGGGGGTCATTGACCCGGAAGCTGAAGTACATTACTTGTTACAGGCGTATTAAATATTTTTTTAAATGTATACAATGCCAACATAAACTAATTCACTAATTTTAACACGTATCGAGAATGCTTGCGGTTTTGAGATAATGAGGTCAAACGAAAAATAAGATTCCGAATTCTATCGCCCCATTATTATAAAATTAACTGGAATATTGTTGCCATTTTTATTGGCTTGTAATTCACCTATTCCGAAGCTCTTTCTGTCCCGTGTAAAGTCATCAGGACGTGGTGGGAAAACGCGCTTGATATTTATACAGAAAATATTTCATTACCAAGTTGGCGCAACTTGGCTGTATTTCAGAAGAGTTTTGAAATTGATACTTTACAAATGAAAAGGAATGTATGCATATATTTTGCATTTTAGGGTTGCAATCCGACTTTTGACACCAGCAATGTTTCCAGGCGTGGGCCCTGTTTTTATTTGTTATCCGCGTCTGAGAGAAAGGGATTCATGTGGTGATAAATGACGTATTCCCTTGAACGTCTCTGGCAAACTTGGCCTGCTTGAGCTTTTCTTTTGGCACACATCTGTGGAAACCGAGGCGATTCGAATGGAAAGCTACAGCTCTATTTTTGCCCCGACGAGGAACTGAACTCTGAACTCGAGGTCGTACCACGAAAAGCTAGGGCACTGATCACGAGCCACATGACTGGCATCGAAGGAATGAATTTGTAATTGAATTAAGCAGTTACTTTTTTGTATCATCGCTCTTGTTTGCCACTTAATAACATACAATAATATAGATGACAGCCCAGTAACACCTTTTTATTAAACACTTAAATAAATTAAAATGACAATGAATCAAAAGAAAAGGGAAGGAGACTCAATTTGAAGGTTGGCTTGTTTTCCAAACTTTTAAATCAATCTTCGAAGGCTTCTGTCGGTGGTCTGAAGACTTCTTAATCTGTAAGTGCATTGCCGTTTATTGCAATGTGTTGCACTGTTAATGTCATTACTTAGTGAATATATTCTTTACTAAACTATTCACTAAATTTTCAGTACATTCTTCTCTTTTTTCACCCTTATTCCTTCATCTTCGTTTTTTTCTTTCATCTTTTTTCTCAATACCCTCTCCCACCAGGTGAGTCAACGTGTTTAGTCCTTGTCGACCTTAAACGGAGTTTGAGGTAATTGTGTTGGTAATAGCGTGGGTGATTGGCAATAGAGGATAAGTTAACATTAAGACACCTTCCTCGGACTAAATATATGAAACCTGCCGTGAATTACTTTGGACCGCCACAAATTCCGTTTCAATCAGGCGGGAATGGAACCTGAGGCCTCTTGTAGAAGTGAGACGATCATACTGGTACATCACGGTTCTCATGTTTTTGTTAACTATATTTTCTTCCTTGTTTGACTCTTAATAAATAAGAGCTATATCGCACTTTCAAGATGCATTAATTTCCATTTTCACATGAAAAATCAAAAAGTGCTCGTGTTAATTGAATATTTATGACTGTAATTTCAATTATTGGCAAACTTGTTTACGTGCTACAAAATGTTTATCGACCAAAAATATTTTCCTGATGGTACGAGAAAGTTATTTTGTTCACATGAATAAACATTTGTTATTATGAAAACAAAAGTATGCATTAATTTTTCGCTTAAAACTTGTCACATTTTTCTTAATATTTCATATTACTTTTTGATATTGGGCTTAGATATTCAATCACTTTATCTTAAAGTGTACAGTTTATTGTAAACTCATTTTTTACGGCTTATCATGAATACTGCTGACAACCCTGTCAACAGTCTGTCCATTCCTTTTCTTCCGTTCAAGGTGCTTTCCTAAATTCCTCAAAGGGCTACACCGAAAAATGTGCGATAGGAAATGTGTTGCTGTATGAAAATGAGTTTCAATTATCAGGAATTATTCTTTCGCAGCTCTTTGTTTCTCTCGAAATATTTTATATTTCTGTATTCATCTGTTATCTGTATGAACATCGTATTCCAATAAGAAATTAATTTCCACTGCTTCATTGAAAGTTCTTTCTAATCATAAACACCACATTCTTATTTTCGATTCATCAAAAACACCAAAATGAAGCAACGCAAATAGCTTCAAAATTTTCATTATTAAATAGTTCTAAAAAAGTTGAATCTAAAATAAAATTACGTATAAAGAACTGAAATAGAGCAAAAATTCTATGAATCATTTGAAATAAATACATTATAAATCTTAGTAGTTTCTACTTCATCGTACAGCATTACTTGTACTTTTAGTGGGTCATTTTCCCTTCATATTAGTATTCTTTTTTCATTTCTTCGAGTATAACTAGCAAACTGTTCTTACTTCTATTTGTATTCTCTAAATGTCGGTTAAGTTTATGAATGTTTTTTTCCATCAAGAATTTACTAAAGTGGCTGGGTGCTGATCTTATCAGTTACTCAGCAAATTACGTGAAAGTGACGCAAACCACCTCTTGTACCTGTAGAAATTTCTAATTAAAAAATGTCACGATGGGCTCAAACATTAACCAGAGAGCGATTTAACTCCTACAAAAAACATCCTTTGTTTCTTACCCATTTTTATATTGACTTTTCCCTCCCACGTGTCGTCTAATGATTATTTTCGTTGCGAATTTTCTATCCTCAATAGTCATGAAACTGAAGTGCACACTGTATCCGATGTTTCTCCTCCCCCCCATAGAACTTGAGATTGTGCGTCGGTCAGCCGGGGTTTTCCTTACCCAGGTATCTACACGAGACCACGCACCAGTCAGGACAAATTAGAAGCTCCCGATTAGTCCCCCGACAAGTGTGTTAGAGTAGAGCGTGTGTGTCTGTGTGTGTGTAAGGGGATAGGATACAGCAAGGTTGAGGATAATCGTAAGCTGTCCATGGCCCATTTGTTAGTGTACTGCTTCGGCAATCACGTGGTGTTTATTAAAGAAACCACGGGAAACTACCAATCAGAGCATTCGGTCGCTAAAATTCTCCCCTAAACAACGGCAGAAGTGGACCTATCTGTGTTGAAGCTAGAGTTGAAAATTCTGTCATATGGGGACTAGAACCTCACAACCTCCCGATGAGAAACGCTTCAGGGGCCAAAAATGAATAGTTACCCCGAATAGAGATCTAACCCACAAAAGGAAAAGTTTTCATGAAATAGAAAAAATCTCTTATCAGTGTAAATTAAATTATTTCTGTAAAAACTTACAGATCAATATATTATGGACTGTGAATCACTCTGAAGTCAAATTTTAGTCAAGGCACTACCGCTCATAACATTCTCGCATCGATTTTGTTGCAGATAGATCACAATTCGCAAAGAGGCCAATTTTATGTAAAGAATAACTTACTTTGGAACGGCCGGTGCGCCATCAGAATCATGGAGGCTGTGTATTACGTCCAATAGGTCACTATTCCACTGAAATCTCAACTTTCGAGTTTTTGTGGGTTAGATCTGTATTCGAGGTAACTATTCAATTGTTGCCTTGGGCCATCTCAGCCGGCCATTCGCGCTCCAATACGTCCCCCACCGCTCTCCCGACACCTCTGCTTCCGCGTCGCCTCCCTTCCACTTTCCTCTCGGGCCCGACCGCTCCGGGCCGGGCACCTGCGCGGCCGGAGCGGGCGCCGGGCACGGGGGGAGGGGGAGTAGGCAGAGAAGAGCCTCCAGATTGCCCTGTCGTGTCGGAGCAGAGCGGCAAAGGTCAGAGTTGAGTGGCGCACGACGCGCGATGCGTTAACCACCTCGCCACTCTCGCTCCGCCCCCCCCCACCCCGCCCTCTTGTCTCACCGCGCCGACGCGTCGCGTCGCGTCGCCTCGCCCGGCCCCTACGCGCTCCGACGCGCTCGCTGCCTGACGCCCCGCCCCCCTCGCGCCTCGGGGTGTAGAAATACAGCATGTGCCGGATTTGGGGTCTTTTTTCTTTTGTGCGATACCGATTATGGTTTCTCAGGGCCCTGTTTGATGATCGCTAGGTATCACTCGAGTGAAGGAATAGGCTATTAGAATTAAGACTTCTATAAGCTTGAGGATCTTTTACTTGAAGTAAATATGCAACATGGGACTGTCAGCTTTACTTTCCCTCGAAATGAAGGCAAACTATTGTACACACCCTCCAAAAAACACGCCATCCGTTGATTCGTTATCCAATAAGAGACAAGTACTGTCCCACAGTCGGTTTCTTTGCGGTACATCTCCGAGTTCATCCGTATAATAGCCTAGCGTCCAACTCATGAACCTCTCTGGTGGATATTGCTGGTGATGTCGAGTGTCATATTCATTCGTGAGACATAACAAGGGACTCCTTTTTTTGTGGGTAGGTAACAGCATTGGTGGTTTCCTGTCTCATTCCAGAATATGTGCGATCCGGAGAGGCAAATTACGAATAATTAGAAATGATCTGAAGCCTCAGATGGGACCATAACCACAATATCACTCCACTAACACAAATTATCAGAGTAAAAACTAGTCTAAGGTGATTGGAACCCCAAACGTTTGCCACCAAGAAAAAATTAATCTTAATCATTGCACCGAAAGAATATTGGAAATGTGAAAATACGTCTACTTCCAGTAAAAAATGTGTATAAAACATTACATATGATGTAGATTATAATGACCTGAGAAATGAAGTAATGGACAGAGGAAATGATAAGCAACGAAACCTGCTGAAAAGAATGCACAATCGTAACGTTAAGGAGAAACATACGACTGCTAGCTGTTGGCGACAACAAAAAATATTTCAACAAATATGTTTCCAATCCCTCGTTTTGTTTATTGCTTAAAAATATTTTTTCGTGGTAGCCCATAACATTCTCTAGTTTTACAGCTCAAATCTGGGGCACCCTCTGTGGATGGCTTCCACGCGAAGAGTTATTTTTATGTCCGAGGGAAGGGAGGAGGGGACTCGTGGATGGCCGAGACATCTCCCTAGAGGTGACACGACGAGGAGGCAGACACGGGCGAGGTGAATGTGACGGCCGTGTCGTGATAAAGCACAGAGAGATGGTAAACGTATGTCTGATTGCTTGAATGCTCGCGGAAAACTCGAGATAAAATGGCTGCCGTGTGTACGCAGATAGTAAAAAGCTTGTAAGTTGTGTGACAATATCCACGCGTATCTGCACAAAAGGTCACATGTGCAATGTTCCTTGGGTGGTATCTACAAAAGTTGCAATGAAGCGAATGGCACGTGAAAGATAACTACACTAAGATACATTCACTACTCAATAAAAACTATCAAAATTACTACTTCATGATCTGTGTTTCTATATTGTCACACTTTTATTTTGAACCATTACAAATGTACCAAAAATCGAGCTGCCTTTGTTTTTCATGTGTGAAAATTTTTAATGGAATTATATTCCATTCTGCGTGAATTTTTGTGTTTATTCAATGTAAATCACGTATAAAATTTTGCAACGGGAAAAATGCGCAAAATTTCGCATTTTAAAAGCGTACCTCTCACCAGACTGAAAAATAATTTTCACTGAAGAATCCAATAACCGTGCAACAAGTATACTCGTATAGGCAACCCACAGGACACCCGTGCACAACGGGAACTAAGGTCACCACGTTAAACGTCTCAGCCAAGTTACAATTAACTCTCAGACGGGGACGTGGGGTGTTTTGAGACCGCACAATTATTTCCTGTCTTCTAGTGATTGTATTATTTGTAATTACGTCACCAGCGTTAATACACAGTGGATTTTGCACAATATTCATGAATCACTTTTTTTTTTTCGCTTCATAAATTTGCCAGAAACATAAATCCCCTTAGGACGGGCACTTGGAGTCTGTGAAGACCCCTTCTAAAATTGCAATTTCTTGTTACTTTGAATGCAGTGTAACCTTATGGCATTGAGTGTTATTTCTATAAATATTCTCATTGTGTTTTGGTGGGACTACGCAGCGTTATCGTAGTGCCTTATTTCCAAATATTGCGCATACTTAATTGCCGAACGCTTGAAACATAAATTACGCGTTTCTGATATTGCTTATCTTCCTATCCTAGTCTTTATTAGTCTTTCGTTGACATTTTTCTTGTAAAGTGACTGTTTTCTCAGTAAGAAAAGAAATCTTGTAGTATTAGTGAGAGAAAATGTTGCACTTTGATGGAAAACTAGTTTCTACTGATGGATCTCGTATTTTACAAAGCATGTTGGCCGAGATTAGTGATAATGCAGAATATTGCCCACTTCTTATTATTGTGATGGTGAACATTTGCCATCGTGCAGAGATGAAGAAAAAGAACATGTGAAAGAGATTATGAAGAAGCGTGGATGAGATGAGAGGTCCGCGAATCTCTGAGTACTGCAACAATTCAATACGAAAGAAAAGGAATAAAATGGAGCAGAAAAAAACATAGATCACTTCCAACTTCATAGCAAAACATTATTTGAGATAAATCTGGACCAAAAGAAGAATGTTTATGTTCGCTAAAACAGAGAAAACAATGCTCTAACACGTTTTTTTCTATTCTTGCAAGGAAAACAAATAAGGAAGCCAAACAAAACTACCAGGAATGGAGCTGAGCTAATCATACTGCGGCACCTAAATTGTGACAGAAAACTTAAGAAATAAAATTAGAGTTTTACATTATGTTATTGACATCTATTGGAAAATATCTATCTGGACATGAAAATTTATCAAAAATGTAGAATGTAGAACATGTGGGACTAGTTTTTCGGGCAACTATGAGACATGATTTCAAGCAATTACTCAATTTTTACAATTTGATAGCAAATTATACTCCAAATAAGAGATTCTTCAAATTGTTTATTCAGAGACTTTTATCAATATATACCTCAGGCTGCAATAATACAGTCGATGATTATTTAGCAGGACAGATGCCTTGCTCTTCAGTACATGAAAATCAAACCTGACGAGTAAAGAAGTAAAATTTGTTGGGATGTTAGTTAGTTAATGCCTTATTTTACGTGGCGAGGCTCGGGCCATCAGGCTCGCTCTTCCGTCTGACCACGCAAATTTCACTACGCTCCTTTCACCTAGCGGAGAAAGAAGGTATTATCTCGGGCGACGAAACAGGCGATTTGAATTTAGCTCAGAGGCGTCATTTAGGCTTGAGGATCTTTTACATGCAAGTAAATCTACTAACATGGGCCAGCCGGCTTTACTTCCCCTCCGCGGAAGGCGTACGA
This sequence comes from Acheta domesticus, assembly GCA_031308135.1. NCBI lineage: Eukaryota > Metazoa > Arthropoda > Insecta > Orthoptera > Gryllidae > Acheta > Acheta domesticus. The sequence continues at coordinate 217,127,617 of JAHLJT010004567.1, forward strand.
AGGATTTTTTCGCCCTTAAAAGTCCACGGCTTCGGTCGGGTTTGAACCCGCCAACTTGGGTATGACAGTCCGGCACGCTAACCGTCACACCATCGAATCCGCTCGGGATGCTCATGGGGATGCTCATTCCTTCCCATTGAAGCCAAGTTTATTTCGGAAAGCAACCGAATCAATAAAGAGAACCCAGGGTAATCGAATAACTGACCGGAAACTGGTTGAATAAAATGTAATAAACTAATTTTACAATAAATACATTAAGATCTTCACTTCAATCATTATTTGAGAAAAAAGAAATTCCCTAAATAGCATTACCTTAAAACACAAAGTTTAGGGTCCTTAAATGCCCCAGGTGCCTATCCGAGGTACTTTTTCAACGGGCTCAGCGGAGGGTTAAATAACATAGTGAGAGGCCTCCGATTGTTGTTAGGTTAGAAAGTGTTTTGTACTTTGCAAATTCTTAGTAAAACCACGTTATAAATATGTTAAGGCTCGCCTATTTTGGGGCAGCGATCATTGCATGAAAAATTATTGAAAAATATTTCTTTCATTTTTTGTTTCAATATAAAATGAAATTTAATTATCCTCATTGTGATAAACCAAATCGTAACAATTCATATAAATAAATAGGCGTTACGAATTCATGGTATTTCTCCAGTGTACTTGTAGGTGCATTGAAGCCATGAAAAACGTGTTTTCGTATTCTTTCACCAGCAGCGGGGGCATCAATTGATGCCACTGCAGTGTATCGAGAGGTCCTAGATTCGAGTCTCGACGGTGGCAGGATTTTCGACACTAGCTTGTCAGCTAGGTTGAATTCAGTCGCTGCCTGAAGGAAAATTCTAGCGGCCGATTCTTTTGATCCGTAGTTTTCCGTGGTTTCTCCAATCAATTCCAGGCGAATGCCGGAGCCGTACCCTAACAAACGGGCAACGGACCGTGCTCTATCTTTACTTTCTATTCCTTGCCCTATCATGCACTGCACTGCCACACGTGCTGGAGACCGGCCGGGAGCTCAGAGCGTGTACCGGCTGGGGCGGTGCCCCGCTGGTTGGAGATACCTGGTGGGGAAAACCTTGTAAGCCGATGGTAGGTCGGCGACGGATCTCGCTATTCAGCGGGGGAAGACCGCCGCCACCTCCCTGGCAAAAGCATAGACTACATGTATGGGATTAATGATCCTAGAAGTTGACGCGCCCAAAAGTACTACCAATTAATCAATCAGTCAATTAATTGAGAGCAAATTAATTGAGACGCTCTATTGCATGACGAAGCGCCCAGTCCCCACGGATGAAAGCGGAAAGCCACAAAGCTCCGATCTTTTTACCGCCAACCCCAGCACCAACCCTCGCCCTCTTCCTCCCCTCATTTTTTCAAAAACGCTAATACAGGATTGCATTACTTATTTTACATTTTACTACCGTAACGAATTATTAAATTTTCTTAGTACCTTCACTTTACTTGGAGGTTTTTTTATTCGTAAACCCTCTTGTTACACCTTCTAAACAATTATAAGGTAATGCTATCTTAAGAAACCCGACATTGTTCGGACACTTGTAAATCACAATCATCTCTAATGTCTAATGACAGCTGGTCTACATGTCATTACTCGGGTTTTGCACGAAGATGCAGATTTTGATGACGAATACGCTACCATTATTACGCTGCGTGAACTACAAACAAATTTTGTATTTTATTTTGTAAAATTCGAAAATATTGGGGCAACGTTTTGAATCAGAACTACGACATGTTAGATTCTGGGTAATTTAATATTATTTGTGTCTAATTTGGAGACGGTCATTACAGTGGTACGTTTTGTGACAATATTATAAACAACTTGACATTTTTTCTTTAATTTAGAATATTACATAATATTTTAACTTGCGTTTGAGCAATAAATTCAACATTGCAGTATTTATTTTTCATCCACATGTTTACCGTTGTAAAAATGAATATTCTCTTTGTAGTATTTTACATTGGCGTGATCAATTTTTATTCACAGATCCTCTAAACTAAACATTACGGCAATTACCACACGCAGTTCTTTCAACGCCTACACAATTATAACGGTTCATTCTGGGAGTGTTTCAGTGTTCCAACGTGTTCATTAGCTCAAACACAACCGTGCAGTGGCGTAGTTCGGCGTTGGAGATTCCAACACCCGGCGCCCCTTCGCGACGTCTGTCCGAAGTGCTGGCGAGTCGTCTGGCCTCCCGTGAGAGCGAGCCCCAGGCCTCGAAACTCCCTCGATCGGCGACCTCCTTCTCCCCCCCCCCATCACCCCACGTCTCCTCTCCTCGCCACTACCCAGCGGCCTCCACGCCCGACGCGCCGCGTGGAGGCGCGGGTTCATGAATAATACAACGGGACGCAAGATGGCGGCGGAGGCAGGGGAGGGAGGGGTGGTGGGGAGGAGGGGAGGGGGAAGGACGGGCACCCGCGCACCGTGGCTGCCGCGAGAGCCGCCGAACTCCACTGTTATTGCCCCTGCCTCTAATAGCGGCGGCTGCCGCGGCGTTCGACCCCGCCCGTTACTCTCCTCCGCCGCCGCCCCCCCTCTCCGACTCCTTAGAACTCCTCCAGCCCCTCTGCACCTCCTCCCGGGTGAATCGTGTGTATACGTCCGTGGAGGCATCGTACTCACTTGAAGGGGCTTTGCAAATTTTGAAACGAAATTTTTTTATTCGATGCACGGTGTATTTGTAGAATAATAATAACAATTTTGCTTTTTCAAGGACAACTAAGTTGCTAGTGTCCTAGATGAACAGAACTTAAAATAAATGCCGAGAAACTGCTTTGCCGTAGGGAGCTTGTCAGTCAACACTCTTTGGCTTATTGAGCGTCATTAAGGGGGATATGTGTATTCCAGAGTCATTTGGCTCTCCGTAACTAACCACTCACATTTCCTTGACGTTCTATAGACTCTCAGCACTCAGCCTCTCTTATTAGAATTGGATCTAAAGTTCCTAACCTCTTGTCTTATATTTCCAGCCCTCGAGAATGATAAGTGTATTTATATGTTATTCGCCCTTCCGTCACTCTCGACTTTCCATACCTTCAGAGCCTCCCTCGAACCCAGCCACACTTCCGAAACCACACTTCGGAAATTCAAGGCTGCGAATATATTCTCTGCATGATTAGTTTTTTGCGTAAAGAAAATCAACGTTTGTGTGGAAAGAAATTGATAGTATGATTTCCTAGATGTACCGCAAGAACGACTTTGGTAATTTTAAATTTCACCTGCCCCCGATTTCTAATATAATTTATCCTGACATTAGTATTTCAGCATATTTCCTACCGCCGCCGAGCTATCCAGACGTTGACTCAAAGTCTCGACTCCATGTACTTCATCCACTGTATAAGAATTATATGAACTTCTAATGTTATCAACTCAAAGTTGTGAATTTCACTATTCATTGATACATTTTTCAAATTATGCATTTTTATTTTCCAGTTAAATATAATGATCTAATATCAAGATGTTTAATATTTAAAACAAATACGTTGATGGAGTACTCGTACAGATAGCCAAGCCATTTTTTTATTACGCGCATCTTCTACTGAGTTTATAGTGGTATCAGAAGCTTCAGATAACATTTTACGGTCCTCTTTTGAGCTTTTTATAGCCAGCACGTAGTTGTCAGTTTTAAAGTCATTTGGGTAACAATTCTAACCCGCGCAAACATTACTATTATAGGTGATAGAAAGCACGTTTTTTGCATACCATCATTATAAACGACCCTTTTCGATACCCCGAATCGTACATAATCCAGTACTTTATCGCACGCTACATGACGTCATCGCCATTATTAAACGCGACATGACGTCATGACGAACTTTTACTGTTCACAGAAAGGCAGATCTGTAGAACTGGTTTCATATATAACTGAACTTTGTTATAAGCAGAGATGTCAATTCCATCTTTAATTTTCAGTATAGTCTTCAATTTTGAATGACTGCACCACAAAGATGATGCCTTACATACTTCAGACTTCAAAATAACATAAATTAGAAAATGAGAACTCGACACTAGTATTAATCATAAAAAGTATGACAAACTTACCAACTCAGATATATATGCCAGAACAACTGTCTCGCATATAATATTTACATTATTTGTTTCCATCCACTTCCTAAATTTTATATATTCCTTCTCATACAATGCACTCGACTTTTTAGGTATTAAACTTTCTTCTGCCTTCGAGGCTTTTTCTAAAACTACCATTGGTAACAACGCCATCTTTCATTCGAATGCGCGCGTGAATCGGCTCTCCGCCGTCACAGTTGTATCGTCATAATTCCAACGTCTATATTGCCAACTATAAAATTTTACTTACACTTACTTCGTTTCATTTATAACTTTATAATTATGTTATACAAAAAAATAGCGTATGCAACTCGTTTATAATGTTCCTTTTTTGCACTCATAAGAAAATAGTCTATTACTAAACTCACTCCTTATTCGTGCAAAAAAGGTCAACATTATAAACTAATTGCATAAACTACTATTTCCTCGCAAGAAATCATAAAGACGATATGCTTTTGCCAAAATTATTTACATTTATTTTATACATTAGTGAGATACTGTTACCATGGCTGCTGAATAAATAATGAATGGAGGAATAACGTATATTGTATGTTAATAGACGTCACTTATCTCATTTTCATCCGGTAAACAACAAGATATATTTAAAAGCCATACGTTAAAGTTTGATTACTTTTACGTCACGTTCAAATTAACATTGTAAGATAAAATATGTCAGAAGGTTTTTACAGAACTCATATGGCTACCAGAATATAAATTTAACCTAGGCTACATGCGTAGCCCGCGTGAATATTTGCATTACGAAATGGGATGAGATAATTGCAATGGGGGAATATGTTTGCTGATTGGAATTTCTCTTCTGGCCAGTTCTTGAACTTAAATTAACGATAGGAAGACGTTAAATATAAGAGGGGTTCAGAAGCCAATCTGACCAATTAAATCGTTTAAAAATTTGCGAATAATTACGTGATTGTGTTTCAGTAGTAAATATTTGTCAGCGGCCAAGAGCACGAAACCCACATTTAAATCGTTTGCCACTAGAATGCGCTAACTGCTCTGACAAATGAACATTTTATCAGTTGTTTCGGTGGTCAATGTGATAACCAGTGCCTACTCGATAGATGGTAATGGATTAACTCTTTGGCTCCATGACAGCCGATGTTAAACCGAACAGTTTTGAAATGAACTGAACTGTTTAAGATTTTTCCTTTACTGAAAAAAGAGTAAAAACTGAGTCACATCTTTTCTTCAAGAAATTAGTGTATAATTCTTGGCTGCAGGAAAACAAACAAGTATTTCCTAACAGAAATGAACCATGAAGACTTCCATTCGATATAAAACTTAGAAAAATGTACCACCAGCAATAAAAAAGTGTCGAAGGTGCACTAGTTAACTGCCTAACAATGAGATGGATCCAAATTGAGGAGGATGTCTTACCATTTGCTATCAAATATAAAACTACATTCTTACTAGAAATGTCATTTTGAAAAATTAATTTACAACCGAAAATGGAAAGAGACGTCCTTTGGAAAGCCTAGCTAATATTCCAGATCTTCTTTATAGCGTATCAAGACCGATCTTCATGGCAAAAAATAAGGATGTAATAGGCCTCTGGAAATTTATTCCTCTTATTCTTTATTTATTTATTTGTCAAAAAAACAGTAAAAACTGTATATGACGTGTGGGGAAAGAAATTTATCTGCGCACATTTTCTTGAGGGCCAGAAATTTTATTTAAAAAAAAACAAACGAAAAAATGAATTTAGAAAATAATTATTTTAGAAAAATAAAGATATTTGAAAATTTTTTTTTCCCGAGTAGGAGAAAATCAATTTCAACTGTAAATGAACTACAAGCAAAAGGAGTGCTCAACAAAACGTGCGCACAGTGAAGCTACATTTACGTCCAGAAGCAAAACAAGGGGCCATCTCAGCATTTGCTCAATGGATCAGGGAAACTGGACAAACACCTGATCGAGATGGGGGTCATTGACCCGGAAGCTGAAGTACATTACTTGTTACAGGCGTATTCAATATTTTTTTTAAATGTATACAATGCAAACATAAACTAATTCATTATATATCTTTGTTTTGTTACATTAAACATTATTTTTCTTTTTCATGATCAGTATAGTCTCTAATTGTATAGAAACAGTTTTGCAGCAGAAAAGATTTTACTTTTAACTTAAATTTGTGTACCGACTTTAATTGTTTTATGTCATCTGGCAATGCGTTGTAAAGTAACGTACATGTATTGTATGTTGATTTCTTGTACTGAGCTGTTGATACTGACACTTGATGCACGTGATTTCTACGGCGTGTGTTGTAATTATAAATATCAATATTGCATGAAAATATGTTCCCTCCGTTAAGTATGTCATTTTTGACAAATATTACAGATTCGTAAATAAATAGACAAGGCAATGGTAGGATTCCCAGCTCAATGAAAAGAGGCTTGCAGGAATCACGTGGAAGGCATTTTTTCATTATTCGAATAATTTTCTTTTGCAATCTGAAGGTCTGAATACTACAGGATAAGCTTCCCCAGAATATTATGCCATATCTCAGGCGGGAATGCACATTTGCAAAAGAAACGCAACGAGCTGCATGAAGGCTGACAGAATTTGAAAGAATTCTGAATGCGTAGCATAATGAACATAATTTAGTGTTTAATTCTGTTATATGTACATTCCATTTGAGGTTTGATTGAATTGAAAGACCTAAAAATTTTGTTGCCTCAACATCAGCTAATTGCATATTGTTCATTTTCAATGGAACATTCGATTTCCGATTTGAGATGCAAAAATGCATTGAAACAGTTAACAATTAATTTGTTATTATTAAACCAATTTGAAACTTCTGAAATTGTACTATTTACTGCTTCTTTTTTGCAAAGAACATTCGTGTCATCAGCAAACAGAACCGTTCTTCCATTTTTAATAGACGAGGGCATATCGTTTACATATAACAGAAAGAGAACAGGACCTAAGATCGAACCTTGCGGGACCCCATGCTCAATTGGCACCATTGTTCTTCACCACAAGTACAAAAACTTGAAGACTACACGAGGCATCCCTCAAGTAGAACCTCCCAGCGATGACGACTGCATCACTTACACAGAAGAGAGACAAGGAACACACATTTAATTTGTATTTCAGGCAAATTTTATTTTGTTTTAAGTATTGTCTAGTTACTTACAGTAGTGTATAATTACTTAAAGCAATACTGGTAACTTACAGCTAATCTTTTTACTTTAATTGATCTTAATATTGGCAACTTTTATTTATTTATTTATTGGTAACTTTTCCTAGTAAAAATGTTTTATTCTGGGCGTATTTTTGCAATGAAACAACTTGTTTAGAAACCATTTAGAATATTATTGCAATACATTTTAGAATTTGTCAACACCTTTTAGTTCGCAATGTAACTAACTCCATATAAAATAGATTTTTTATGAAAACGAGAGATAGACGTTGAGTTTTTTAAATATATTTATGAAGTGTTGAAAACATCTTTAATTGTAAAAAATGAATGAGTTTATTCTAAATATGCTGAAAAATTATAGACTTTTTAGATAAAAACGTTAACTCTTCAAACTCAACATTTTCCTTTAATGGAGTTAATTGGCTTGGCTTCTGGATGCCTCATATTACCTATACCTGTGTTTCCCTCGTTTGCCCCTCCCCCGGTGCATTTATCTCCTCAGACGTCTCTCTCTTTTCTTCGTCTCACCATTCACTATATATCTTTCTTTCTTATTATTAACTACAATTTTTAAAAAAATTACAACAATCGTCATAGAGGTATTCAGTGGGATGTCCTCGATGAGAAATAGGGATATGATAGTGAGATAGTATACAGTTACTCGTAACTTCAATCCACTGTGGATACTATACATACATAAAAGCTAAGAATAATCTAAAGTGGTATTTCCACTGATCTGGTAAAATAAATTTAAAAAATTAATCTCCCTTGCTCGTGCCAATCTGTCAGAGTTTGGGAATATCATTTCCTGTTGTCAACATTCTAACTTACAATATTCAACGATACTTTGAGAAATACTTAGTGTGACATCTTCTTTGCAAAGCAGTTATGCTTTGTGTTATTATTTGCGTATGTATGTGCAGTTCTGTGTTTACCAACAACTTTCGAAAGAGTTGTTTCTCAATAACGCTGTATACAAACTATTCATTGAATAACTCAACAAAACAAGTATGGATACCAGTCAGTTTTACATCTGAGATTTAATGTTGTCGGTGCATAGATTGTTTGCATTGGAATCAAGACACGTGTCGAAATTTATTTTCTTCTTCTACCTTTGTTATTGCTTTTTCTACTCTACTTTCGCAGACAACTAACTTGGTTTTGGTTTATGCGTTATTCATACCAATTTAATAATTTAATTGTGCGTAAATGTAACATATCCGGTTAAGGCAGACTACATAACAACTTTCAAATATGTAAACTCGCTTTCTTCTGGCGCAGATGTCCCCACCGCCAGGTCCGAACCACGTGTCAAAATGAGTGTTCTATTGTTTTTCTTCTCTTGAACCCCTTTCCCAGACGAGACGTGTGGTTTCAGCATTCCTTCTTCTTACAGATCGTCAATATAAAACACAGTATATTTCGAACTTGCAACACACTCAAACAGGAAGCTCAGTTTAAAATCGCTTCTGCCCCAGGCAGAGGATGGTAACGTCAGGTCCAGGCCACGTGTCGAGATGAATCTCTCCTCCAGACCCCCCCCTCGGCCGCCTGCTTGTCCTCCACGCGCGCGTGGGGCTTCGTTCCGGGGCAGCTGTTGTATAAATGTATACGAGTATGATGGCTCCCGCGCCCTCGGCGGGCGCCGGCAACCCAACCGCTCTTTGAGATGCCCCGCTAACGCCGCAGCTTTTATGGTGATTCACGATGCAATCGCTTCAGACGCTGGTTCTGCCGCCGCCCGCCGTCCTCTGCCAACGCCGCCGAACCCGCCACCGCGCCTTCCATCCTTCGACCATGCATCTGCCGCCTCCGCCTCCGCTGACTTCTCCTTCCTCTCCTCTTGCCATCCTCCGGCGCTCTCCCGCGGACCGATTCTGCCAACCCGCCACCCCTCCCGCTGCCAACGTTCCTCACACCTGATGTCCCGCTCCCCGTCGCTCAGTCCTCAATTGCCCCGCCCCCTGCACCCGCTCACTCACACTCCGCCCCTCTCACCCCATCCACCATTGCTCTGCCTCCCATTACCCCGCCCACCGCCACCCCCATTCCCACGCTCCGCTCACTATTGCTCTGCCTCCCTCTGCCCCACTCCCTGTCGTCCTCCATTGCTCCATCGTCAGTTGTTTCACCATCCGTCGCTCCTAACTTCCAGTATTCCGCTTCCCGACGTCCTCTCCCCGTCATCCCATTTTCTCACCCCGTTCACCAATGTCCCGCCCTCTAACGCCCCGCCATCCATTGCCCCGCCCTCCATCGCCCCGCCCTCCATCGCCCCGCCCTCCATCGCCCCGCCCTCCATCGCCCCGCCCTCCATCGCCCCGCCCTCCATCGCCCCGCCCTCCATCGCCCCGCCCCTCCATCGCCCCGCCCTCCATCGCCCCGCCCTCCATCGCCCCGCCCTCCATCGCCCCGCCCTCCATCGCCCCGCCCTCCATCGCCCCGCCCTCCATCGCCCCGCCCTCCATCGCCCCGCCCTCCATCGCCCCGCCCTCCATCGCCCCGCCCTCCATCGCCCCGCCCTCCATCGCCCCGCCCTCCATCGCCCCGCCCTCCATCGCCCCGCCCTCCATCGCCCGCCCTCCATCGCCCCGCCCTCCATCGCCCCGCCCTCCATCGCCCCGCCCTCCATCGCCCCGCCCTCCATCGCCCCGCCCTCCATCGCCCCGCCCTCCATCGCCCCTCCCCCTGTCATCGTTCTCCCTCTAGCTCCACTTCTCGACACCCCGCCCTTCGCTTCTCCCCCTTCCACTGCCCTTCCTCCCGTCGCCCCTGCAGCCACCACTACTGCGCCGTCCCCGCCACGCCCCCACCCCCTTCCATCTTCGCCTTCCCCACCGACCGCTTTCCATGGGAGACCTCCGGCGGTTATGAAGACGAGTAAGTGCAGCGTAAAGATCTTTGCTCCCGGTGCTTAAAGGCGAGATATAAATATTAAAACGATCGCTCGAGCTGCTTCTCGCGTACATCTGCACCTTAATCGGTTCTTTGCCGGCGCTGGCAAATGCGCTCTCGGTGCAGCGCGGATGGTTCCATTTTATTAGTCCCACCGTCGCCGGAAAGCGAAGCTCCTTCCTAGTTTTAATGTGTAATGTCCCGGGTTGGCGTTGTGTGTTGGAGGGCTGTAAAGATGTTACTCTTTGCAGAAGAAATGGTTCGATTAACCAAAGAGATGCTTAAATGTTGAATGTGCTTCCCTTGTTGTAATTCGGAAAATCAGATGTTCCTGTCATATTTTGTTACGGGAATATGTTTCGAATTTTTAATAAATTTAATGGGTAAATATATTTAGAGAACATACAAAATGACACATATTATTATTATTGTAAACTTGGGTCGGCACACTTTAATCACATTGACTTCGTCAGTATGTTTACGTGGCCAACGCAAGTGCACGATAAACGTCAACAAATTAAGGGCAGATGCCACATTAACTTCGTTGCTCCCTTGTCACAGTTTATGATCTTTGACCTCCCTAAACGCTCTAAAAGTTTAAAACACGTATTTCAGTCATTTTCAGATTGTCAGTGTTAAGGGACAATTGTTTAGAATTATTCTGTTTCACCATTCGTTTCTTGAACTTTCGGTAACAAAAAGGACGTTTTCTTTGAAAATACAAACTCTTTGATAACACTATTTTCCCTAATTATTCACTTTTTGATTGCGTTGAGAAAAAGACAAAATATGAAATGTTATTCTAAAATCCTATTCTCTTGATTTCTCATGTAAAAACACAAAACGTAAATCATAAGGACACAAAACTTTCTTGTTGAAGCTCCGCGGAACAGTGCAGTCTGCTCAAAGTAGTATAGATATTTCTATCCTGGAAAATTGTTTCTCTCCAAGAGGTATTATTAGAGTTCTCATGCTGCAACAGGATGTTGTCTTCCTGGTGGCGACATTGGAAAATATGCTTTTTTTAGAGAAGAAATGCTTGAACATATTGCATTCCTGAACAAACTGTACTAGAGTGTATGTAATTCTCTGAATACCATGAATGTTGAAGAGTTCTCAAGAACCTGCACAAGTTTTGTAGGAATATTTCCATAGACAGGGATTGCTTATGATATCACGAGTATCTTTTCGTATTGTAAGATCTGATTTATTATTCTTGAATTCGCATCTCATGGTAAAATTGTTAAAGGACATATGCAAGAGTGTATGTTGCAGCGTGTATGCAACAGCTGCATGGAGAACCAACCGGTAATGTCATCTCAAACCAGAACTGATATCTAAACTTTACGAGAGGTTTTATTCATTCGAACAGGTTGCTTGTAAATTTCTGGCAGATGCCCGGATGTTCATTCACTTTGCGGTGTCGTTTGAGAATTTGTCATTCGTAATTCATCAACAGTCATCGTAGTAAACACGACTTGGAGACGCAGGACCGGACGAGGCATCACAAGGCTGTAATAGTAGTTTATGCAACTAGTTTATAATTTTAAGCTGTATTACATGAGTACTTGTTTGGAAAACGAGCGACTTTAGGAGCCACTTTTCATATTTGTACGAATACAATAAACCAACATTATAAACGAGTTGCATTCATTATTTTTTTGTATAACAGCATTATAAGTTTGTAAGAGAATCAAACTTAATTTTGTGAAAATTTCTTACGACGTCTCGAGTATTGGACTTTGTGCGAGAAAACGGTGCTCGGCTGCTTCATTTACCGCTGTCTCCCCTCCATTCGCTCACTGCAGTTGGCTGAATGTCTGATGATGCAATCATTAGTGCCGTAAAATTGCTAATATGTTATCATTTGTGCCGCAAAATGCCCTTTTATAAACTATTTCTTGCAACACAAAAGATCGTTTATAATGCTGCTATACAAAAAATAAATTTATAACACTGACGATGGTGTAAAACAAGTTCGATTCTTGTCAAATAACATCTTAAAATACGGATATCGTGACTCTCTCCCTTCCCTTTTCTTACTTTCAATCGTATTAGTAAAAGTTAAACTTCAAAAATCGTTCTATGTTTCTATTAAATTTATTGCTGTAGATGGTAAACCTCGTTTTTTGAAGCTCCGAAATAGTGTCAGTTCAAACGGGAACTGATATTCTTGACCTCCGACAGGTTGTATTCATTCGAACAGGTTTCGGGTGAATTTTGGCAGGTCTCCGGATGTTCTTTGAACTGGCGGTGTCGTTTGGGAATTTGTCATTCGCAGGGGCCAGAGCGGGGTGCCGCGACGCTGGACTCGCCCACGAAGCAACGGTTCCACGTCGCGAAGTAATGGATTGCTCTTATTATCCACCCTCGGAGGTTATTCAACATCGGGGGAGAGGCGGAAGAAAGTCGCAAAGTTTGTTCATCAAAGTTTTAGAAAGAAACTTGCAAGAAATGAGGTGTTGAATGAGGTGCAAAAATATAATGATGTTTTTGTAGAATTTTCTTCGTGATTTTTTTCTAGGGGATCGTGTTTTGAGTACCGATATATCTGCCAATTAAATCGAAAACATGACAAGATGAACAGAATTCTGCAACACTTCATATTTTTTTACAAAATTGGTTTGGTTTTGGCATGGCAAGACTTTTCAGTCTTCTGCGCCGATTCTTTTAACATTATAATTTTTTTGCATAATTGTTACGGACGAGACATTAATCATGCAAATCTTCTATTCACCAAATATCTGGAACTTAAAAAATATGTTTGCAAATAATACAATATTGACAAATAGCAAAACATACGTGCCCAGAAATCCAATGTTATTGCATTGTTATATGCATTTCTTCTCTTCATTCTTCATTATGCTGAGATTTTCCTTGTGAGTCTGGATTTTTTAATAACGCACTAAATACATCATTGACCACGCAGTTTTTACATATTACAACGCAGGTTATTATAACACAATTTATGGACATGTTATTTTTTATTTGAGGAAAAAAGTATGTTTCTCAAAACGATTTTATATAAAAATAGAAGATTAGAGAAAACCTCTTGGAAGCCTCTTGTTTTCTGAAAATCTTGTTCTTTTAACTACAAAAAAATACATTTTTCCTTTATTTTCTACATATTTCACCCTCTTGCATTCTGTTCAGTTAACTCGATGTAGAAATTACGATATTAAGTGGAGCGTAATTTTTAGCTTCTACCACTGGAATGGAATGCGCCTAAAATTTTAAAGCAAAAGAGTCAATAACCGCGGCCGGGTCGCTCGCTTGCAACGTATCCAACTCAGTCTGCCTGTTACAAATTAAACTCGCGGTCGCAGTACCGTGGGTCTGTCCCGACCTGAGATTCACTAACCATGACGTTCCGCTGTCGTACAGTCGGGATAGCACAATGACGAATTCCTAGGGCACTAAAATAGAGATGTTAGGTTGCAGTTTCTGCATTGTGCACAACATATTGTGTTCAGTTGTGTTAAGTACAATGAAATTAAGTTATGAGTTACCACAATTCCTAGCTTGATAAGGAAATTGGATTTTATACAATTTTTAATGAAAATTGAACTTTGTAGAATTACTCGTGATTCATTAACTCGATTTCTAAATAGATAAAATTAATTTAAATATGTTTACTAATACGTGAATTGAATACATCTGTACGAGTGATTGGATATTGAATTTTTTATTTCCAACTTTGAAGCAAATAATTGAAGCAAAAGAACTACTAGATTTTCATTCATTGAATTCGTTTGCGCTCAGAAGTTTTCCATTATCGAACGTTTTCAAGTTACCCATCATTATGTACAGTTGCCGACACATAAAAAAGGGTAACGGGCAAATTCAGAAGTGCCCGTCTTTCTGCGCATTTTGGCACACTGTACGGACGATAACGCCATCTGGTTCTTTCATAGTTAACTATTACAAAGAACATTCGGAACCAACGGCCAACGACTGAGAAGCTGATAGGCTAGATTTCCCGCAACCATGATCTCTAGTTTGAACGTTCTCTATGATACGCGTGTTTATCCGAATGATTGAGAGTATTGGCGTAGAAGGCACAAGGGGGCGGGGTTACTGAATACCTAGTATAATTGTTGCAAAAACTTTAAATTTCGTAAACACTGATATTTGAACACTATTTACTTCGCCAAAACTTCCCACTCCCAATTATTTTTCCGATCCTGGAGCCGCCTTCGCACACTTCATTTCTTCGTCTCGGATCCGTAATATTCGTTCAGGTACTTAAGTTGTATTGCGTTAAAAGAGGGGATATTCAATTGATTTTTTGCAAGTAAATCAGAATTAAAAATTTCCAAATTTCCTTTTCAAATCCACTAATTCTATTGCATGTGCTGAACTTTTTATGTCGTATTGTATGATATTATCTTTATTGATAGACGATCGAATGGCTTGCATGACGACGCGATAGAGACAATCCCCGCCCCCCTGTGCCTTCTACGCCAATACTCTCAATCATTCGGATAAACACGCGTATCATAGAGAACGTTCAAACTAGAGATCATGGTTGCGGGAAATCTAGCCTATCAGCTTCTCAGTCGTTGGCTGTTGGTTCCGGATGTTCTTTTGTAATAGTTAACTATGAAAGAACCAGATGGCGTTATCGTCCGTACAGTGTCCCAGAATTCGCGGAAAGACGGGCACTTCTGAATTTGGCCGTTACCCATTTTATGTGTCGGCAACTGTACACATGTCTGAGTGAAATAATGTCTAAGAGTGAAAACGTATCTACAATTGCATGTAAATTTGCACATTTACAGAAGTATGAAATAGAAAGAAAATGGATACGTAGAGAATATTAAGAACATTTGTTGCCGCATCTTTATCGGGCAGTAACACGATGTTAGTTCCTAACATAATAGGAACTGAAGAGAAATCCAAATGTCCCGAAATACTTCCATTCAGAATTTAATATTTGATTGTAGAATTTCTCATAAGCAATCTGGATAAGTTACTTCGGAAAATGTTTAGTACAACTTCAAGCATTCTCGTACAATTACTGTCCTTTATGAATTTTTAATTTTACAAAATTTGTCAATCATAGTAGTATAGATAGAAGGGTTCAAATACTAAATTTATATCTTATTTAGTGCAAAAATATAACAAAAGTGATTTCCTGAGTAATTGAAAGACGAGCATTTGTTTTTTAAATTTTAGTATTAATATAATTGTAAGGAATCTAGAAAATAAAAAAATCCAATAAGATTTGTGGATATAAAAATTGCGAAGGAAGATTACCATCGGAGAAAGTTTCTATGATAACATTCCTTCCTTAAACTTCTTTTCTCAGAAGTTTGCCGACTTTGGTGGCTCAGGGCAATAATTGCTGTCTTTGCAGTGCCTCTGATCGGGAGGTTCTAGGATCCGTGTCACAAAGATGTCCGGATTTTCGACACTAGCTGCAAAGGTAAGTCAAATTTAGTCGCTATCTGGAGAAGAATTCTAGGGATCGGCTGCTCTGATTAGTATTTTCCATGATATCTCCGATAAATACCGGCGAATGCCGGAGCAGTACCCTAACAAACGGGCTTCGGACAACGCGCGATCTTTCCTTCCCCTTCTTGTCCAAACTTCACTTTTTACTTGCATATACTTACACTAAAATGCGTGTCTAACTAAAATACTCTACCACACGTGCCTGGAGGTCAGAATCGTCTCGCTAGTGGGAGATACGTGGATGAGGAAATCCTGCTAGCTGACAGGTAGATCGGCGCCGGATATCACCATCCAGCGGAGAAAGATCACCATACCCTCACGCGATAAAACATGAACTACACTTACGGTACTATTGACCTTAGTACTTCACGGGCCTAGAATCACTAAGCCATCAATTAATCGCAGCAATTTGTATTTAAGAAGAGTGCTAATTGAATCCTTTCGTTCTACGAATTCCCGAATGCTCCAGCACAATGTGCCCACTTGTTACCGTGACTGCAATGAATTAAAATACGAAAAAATGTCTGGTTTATTATTATAAAATCTATAGTGGCTAAATGTAGAGGTACCTTTACCACTATACACATTCGTTGTAACCATCGGAAAACATTTCACGAATTTCTGGAAAATATTAATGTATTAATTCCATAATTTAATTTACATCAAAACCTAATTTAAAAATTCTCAGAAAGATATACATTCATTATCCTTGAGCATAGCAGTGAACATATTTGTAAATTTTCTCTCTTTATTAAATGATGCTACTCATTTATATCACAACGAAATTATTAATTATATCATGTTAAAATATTCGTTATAACAATGTTTATAAAACGTAGAAATAT
Source organism: Acheta domesticus (assembly GCA_031308135.1). Taxonomy (NCBI): domain Eukaryota; kingdom Metazoa; phylum Arthropoda; class Insecta; order Orthoptera; family Gryllidae; genus Acheta; species Acheta domesticus. The sequence goes on from JAHLJT010004567.1 coordinate 217,144,058, forward strand.
TCCACCTAATTTATAACTTGTTAACATCAGGAAAAAATATCAGGAAAAATATTTTCTTCATAAAATATTTTAAATAATGATGTTTAATTGCAGCGCCAGAGTGAAATGTGGCAACAGTTAATAACGAAATAAAAATTATAAAGAGTTATTTTTGACAATACGACTGAAACACTGCAAATGAAAGGGAGAGAAATATTCACTTTCTAAGAGCAAAATACAGTAAGTTTGACACACATTCTGTCACAACGAAAACGCTCAGATTGACGTGTTGAGCAAATGAGGCGGACACGCTGGGGGAGAGGCGATCATCCCTTGTCAAGGTCTCCGCATGAACGCTGGCCCCCAAACTCTCTTCCCACAGGTCGAGATGACGACGCAATCGATTAGCGCGCCTCATTTGATTATTAATTCGCCACCGGAGCTACTCTTTTGAAAGCGCTGCGTCGAGCCACGCTGGCGATATTGGCAGCACGCCACTGGCGGAGCTACGCACGAGCAACGTGTGTGAGGGAGCTAGACTGATTAGTGATTCCAAGCGCGTACTCAACGGCTAAGGCCATTAGACTCGTAAGTGTAGTGCATGTTGGTTTCCTTGGAGGTGGCGGTGATCTTTTCCCGCTGGATGGTGTGATCCGGCGCCGACCTACCTGTCGGCTGACGGGGTTTTCTCTAACCAGGTATCTCCTACCAGTGGAGCACCGCTCCATCCGGGATAAGCTCTAAGCTCTCGACCGGTCTTACGGCGTGTGTAGTAGTGTAATGGATGTTAATGTAGGTGTGTAAGAAAGCGGTGAGGACAGGATCACGAAGGGGAAGAAAAGATCGCGCGCGGTCCGTGGCCTGTTTCTTAGGACACTGCTCCAGCATTCGCCAAGTTTTGATCGGGGAAATTACGGAAAACGCGATTAGAGCGGCCGTCCGCTAGACATCTCCGCCTGATAGCGACTGAATTCGAGCTAGCAATCGAATAAATGTTGAAAAACCTGTTACCGTCAGGGCTAGAATTCAGAATCTCCTGGTCAGAGGCACTGCAGCGACAGAGAGAGATAAATAGATAAATATATAGACACAGAGAACCATGCAAGAAACAAAGAGGGTATGGTACGGAGATAAATAAAGAAGGGTAAGAAGAGTAGGCGTTAAATTGGCAGCTTCGAGAAAATAATGACTCTGATGATTTTCTAATAACAATTATAATTTATGAAATAGTACAGCAATAGCAATAACCAGCATTGATGCTAACACAGTTTTAAATCTCCGAATATTAATAACTTTGAATCTATGTTTGTTTCTACGCCCTTTTTACTTTCTTAAAATGACAAGTTATCCCCGCAAAAAACAAGAAGTAGTGGAATTCGTTAAAAGTGGAATTTGGGAAGAGTTGAAAGTTGTAAATACGATGACAATATGTAGAAAAATTAAGAAATTGTGCTTCAATGTATTTAAAAATATTAAGAATTTTTCAATTCGCCAATTTCAGTAACCCCTTTAAATTGAATGGAAAAAGTAAGGTATATAAGAGAAATTTTGACAGAGAACTTTTACCCTCAATCAGGTCATTCATGTTCAGTGTAAAATATGGTATACTCATTCAGAAAGTACTATGAACCCCTTTCTTTCTGAAGTTTTTAGTTATAATGGAGGAGTATTCTATTAAATGAAATTAAACGAGTAATTTGAAGAATCAGATGCAAGTCGATCGGGTAGCTGAATTTTCTAACAGGGCTCTCTTTATGACTGTCTTTGTTAGAAGGGCAATGAGTTCCATTTTTAAAATCTTCACTTATCTTCATACATATTCGGAAGATCATTTATACAACATATTGTCTACGAAAAGCATGGTACCTAGGATGTCAGTCCTTGAATCTAAACATTTTCTATTGAATTTGTCCTTGCACCATGTAAATGTTAATAATAATTTCGAACATGTGTTTCATTCAAACGTATTATTGCCAGCATGTGTTTCCTTCGATCACTGGCTCAGCAATCCAGAATATTCTTAGGTAACGTTACGACGTAGTGACCTATTTATGACTATAAAATGAATATATTAACGTAAAGAAAGATATTATTTCCTCTATGCTGTGACTTAAGCCCGAATTACCTTCTATTTGAGAACCTCTGATGTCACGTGATATTACTGAGACGCCTGTTCATGCGTGTGTTTGAGCCGTAGTTCTCATAAAGCAGATGCTGTCATGAAATGTTGGGCATTACAATGCCCAAGCTTATGCCATGATGGTAAGCGTATACGCTTTCTATATCAGGGCCGGGGTGTGATTCCCGGCCAATCCATATGGAATTTGGAATTTGGCATAGGCAAGAAACCCTAGGCAAGTTTTATCGGGATTCTTCCATTTCCATTGGGTCCCGTTCCGTTACACCTTCCTCTTTCAACTTATCATAACTGTCACATTCGTCTATTTATTTCAGCTTTAGGGGAAGGTCGAGTGGTATCGGCCACCTTAGCTTTAAATATGATTTCTTAATTAAGGTTAGTTAAAATTATTTGTAAAATACAGAATATGAAACTTCAATCTCTTACTCACACACTCTATCAAAGCTGTTTGATTTGAAAGTAAAATAATATGATTATTTGTGGATAGTAAAAATCGTTGACAATTTACATCCCTGAAAAGTGGAGGGTGGTATCGGACAACTAAATAAATAATGGTAAAATTGCATGTTGCAATTGCATGTTGGCTACCCTGACCAATGCTTTAGAACCGTTCTCTTTTTGTATCATGATATTTAATGTGCTCTCAGTTTGCCAGTTTAGTGAGTTTTATCCGTGTAGCATGCTATTGTTTTGTTTGGGGTGCCCAGAGACCCCGCGTTACCTTCTACGTTAGCAAAAGTAACTTCAGTCTCGTACATTCTATTAGTTTGGGAACGTATTGCATGCTGTGCTTTTACTGAAGTACTACGAACATTTTAGGTCACTTTATATGTTAAGAAAGGAGTGAAGAATACGCCAACTTTTGCTGAAAGCGGGAACAGAATATCGTTTCTCACTGCCCAAGGAAAAAGCAGTCTGCATGCAATTCCGAAAGACCAGGATAATGTTTTCTTCGTTTATTGATTTGGATATGATTGAGAAAATTATAAAATCCACCAACATCAAAAATGAAATGGTTTTACAGAGGAATAAAAATGATCGCAGCACGTATAAGACTGACAAAAAGGAAATGAAGGCAGTATTTGTGCTACGTATTTTGGCTGATCAGTGAAATCAAGGCACCAAAATCTTGCTGAATCGAGGAATGTGGATAATATGGGTATTGAAAGTTTCCATTGAAATTTGAATTTGAAAATATTTCAATTTTTACTACGAAACATGGGCTTGGATGTGACAACACGCTCAGACCGGGAGAAAAAGTAACTCCAAATATTAGATGATTTCTTGATGAATTCTCAGAGTTGTTTAGGAACTAAATTCTTAATGAATTTTTTAAATGCATGCAAAACGTTGTTAATAATATAAGAAGAATTTTATATTAATTTATTTTTTAATAATTTAGCATATGTCATGAAAAGAGTGTGGGTGTCTGGAGACACCCCACGTTACCACTTTTGTTTCAAAAAGTCACGTTACCACTGCAGGGTTAATGGAGATTTTTACAGCAATTCACCGAAGATACGCTCACTATTGAGACAAATATTTCATTGCTTAATACAAAGAAAAAATGAGTATTTGGTTACATGGGAAAATAACAGTTTTTGAATTAAAAACCAGAAACTAAATTATTATGTTCAATTTATTGCTTTACAACTATCATTTTTGAAGGGCTTTTTCTTTTCAAAAGAGACAAAATCCACATTAGTATTCGAATATTACTTCCTAACGTCCTACACACAAGAAATAGCGAAAAGTGAAGAGAAGGCGAAGAAGTAACTGTCCGGTACCATCCGATTCTACTTTGCCCGATACCGACGACCGTCATCCTTCAGAAGAATACAGCACAGATATAAATTGTAGAAACAACCCTGTACTGTTATAACGTAACAAATACACCTAAGTAAATATACTAGTCACTGTAGAATGTATTTAAACGCATCCTAAGAGAGGTTTCAAAGCTCGAAAGTTATCTTCGTACACTGGTCAACATAAAAAAAACGTAATGCATGTCGCAAAATCCCACTGATTGATGTACTCACCTAATATGGCGTTTGCAAAGTTAATTCGTTTCCAGGAGCACACTGACAGTGTGGAACGTGCTACCACCAGTCCTCAGTATCCTAAACTACTTTTGTCCGATACCACCCGACCTTCCGGATCAATGCTCTTAGTGGTTAGAGGACCGAGAAACCCTAATACGTAAATTTAAAAAAATACTCTTTGTTCGCTTACTGATTGAAAGTAACGAATCATTTAAAACACATTTCATTACAATAAAATTCGTGGGAGAAGCGACAATATTGAAATAATATTGGATTCTTGGAATGTATCCAAATTCTGGAAATTTTAAATCATTCAAGTTTTGTATTTCATCCATTTCTATTTGCATACTTCAGCTAGTTTCATTTCATATATTTACTAAATGTGATTCCTTATTTTTCTTTTCTGTAGTGCCACTAAAATTGGGATAAGATTCCGAAAACATGTGATGTCTGGTTAATCATCTATATTAAAACTCTTAAGAGAACGGTTTGGATGTCCCTCCTAATCGGCTCCAAGTAAAAGGTTTTAAGCAAGTGAGGTACCAAAAAAGAGAAAATACTTAGAAATGGAGGCCACTATATATTAAATATTTTCTTTATTAATAAAAAATTTACAAAATTAATGTAAGTTGAAATGCGCGGCTAGAATGGAAACGGGAAGATGGCTTCATGCGCAACTTGGCAAGTTGGCCAGAAATGGAAGAGGGTTGGTGTTACTTAGAAAACATCGTGTTGTGTGATTGCTGAAACAATTGTTTGGTCTATTGTAAGTATTGAATGTACTTTCTTATATAACGTTTTCGTGATATCTACTGAAAACATCAAAGAGGTGGGGAAGTTTTGATTATTATTTAAAATTAATTTCATACATTTTCTTCTTTTTTCTCAGAACCATCTTTTTTCAGGATTACTAATCTTAATTGTTGTGGACTAAAGATCTTTGTCAATATTTGTTATATTGTGGGCGATGAAACTGTACGTAGTTTGTAAAACTGTTCAGTACTTTTCTGTGGTAACTTTTCTATAGCTCTTCCTTTTGTGCAATGTAATTGCGCGGGTTAAGCTAGTTTATAATATTAAATACGTTGACAATTCCATTGCGGGTTCACGGGTGTTGGTCCAAAAAATAACGTATATTGTATATTGTAACGTATATTGTCTACAGAAAATGGTCATAAAATACAGCAGATTTACAACAACGGGATAAACAAGATGGCGGATGGTGAAGACCTGAACAACACGTGTTTCTACAATAGAATTAAGGCGCTTCACGGTGAGGATACTGTTTTTGTTTTAAAGAGCGTTGCGAATGATATTAGAAAACTGGCTCATAGGAATAATGACAAACTATTTTATTAAATTGCAGAAGATTAAATAAGATGCCTGTTCATATCACACAGAATGTTAAATGCACGTACCGGCTCTTTAGACAAAATAGTCCACTCACTAAGGAGATAGATAGAATTACAAATAGATTTAAGAAAGATATTCTAAATTTGGAAATCAAAGATACTATTATGGATATTAAATTGATTAGTAACAGACTTAGCAACAACAAGTCGAGGCTGGAGAGTATAATTGATCCAGGTGATTTCGTCTCTTTTATGTCGTCGCAAAACATTTACTATCAAAGGACCTTCAGTAACATCAAACGAAAACAGAGAGAGAAATTTGAATCTCTTGATAACAATGATTATTACAATAGAAAGGGTAATAGCGAATGGTTCACCAACCTGACTGAGGCAAACTAATATACGTTATTTTTTGGACCAACACCCGTGAACCCGCAATGGAATTGTCTACAGAAAATGGTCATGAAATACAGCAGATTAAATACGTTATTTATGACTGATGTTTCTTGGATCGTTACTAAACATATCATATGTGTTAGCTTTCGTCTATTCACTAAATGTTCCGTACTTGAAGACATCTTTGTAAAAAAAACTCCGGAAAAAAGAGCATATCGCGCAGCATGTCCGGGCGATGCGGAAGCCATGGCGGCGATCCGCTGTAGAGTGCCGGAGGAGGCAGGGAGTGAAAGAGGGAGGTATCGTCCAACCACCGGCCAAACACGCAGCCTCGTAGTTCCTTCCTTTCGAAGCGATCCCGTGCTCGCCCCGATCCCGCCCCCCCGCCGCCGCCGCCGCCGCTTCCGTTTGATGCGGTGATGAAGTTTATTGAATTCTCCCTCGCCGACAAAGGGGTCGCTCGGGAATTTTCGGAATTCCTCGGGACAAAGCCAGCCGCGGGACCGCGCGCCGCCGCCTGGGCTGTCTTCCCCACCGCACTCCTCGCTCCGCGTCACGCTCTTTTGTGGCGATGGGTATTCGGCGGGGGGGGAGGGGGCGGGGGCTGCGACAGCCGGAGGGAAGGGAAGGTGTAGAAGGCGGTGGAGAGGGCTGCGGCGTCGGCGATGTCGTCGGCGGTGTCAGCGTGTCGGCAGTTTCCGGGATGGTGTCGATGGAGGTGTAAACGTGTCAACGAGCGGTGTGAGCGCCGATAGCGATGATGTTGGCGGTGGACACAGAATTGACGATATCGATGATGTCAACGGCGGTATTGTGACTTGAGGAGGCTCAGGAGATTAACTGCTGTGCCTACACCGGGAGATCCTAGGTTTTCACACGGTAGCAGAGAGTTCTAGTGACTGGCTGCTGTTATGAGTTGTTTTCCGTGATTTCTCCGATCAACAGCAGGATAATGCTCTAGCAGGAACCTGACAAACGGGCCACTGATAGCGCGCGATCATTCCTTCGTCTTCCTTGTCTTATCCATCCCCTTTCTTACACGTTTTCATGCACTACTGTACCATACATGTCGGGAGCTTAGAGATTGTCCCGGTGGAGTAGTGGCGGTTGACGCGCCTGGAACAAAAATAATTAGTTAAAGAATCAAATCAACTCCTTACTTCCACACATGCACTACACTACTTCACATGTCGCTTGCGTTCATGGTGTTGTTTACAGTAAAAGCGTCACGCGGTAGTGAATGGGGCCAGCGGAGATGATGGAAATCTGTGTAAACGGAGGTGGTGATGCTAGAAGCAGCGGTTGTGATGTCAGTATAAACGGTGGTGGTGGTAGCAGAAGTAGCTGTGGTCATGCAATCGAGAGTGACAGGTGGAACGATGATGGGGTGGTGGTGGGGTCGCATGAGTAACTGAGATGGTAGTCACAGCGATGTCTGTGTCATCAGTGATATTGACGACATCACATTCCCATCGTCACTACTACTGTTTACAGAGCCATTGCCATCATCTCCTCCGCTGCCACACCCGCTAAACGATAGTAGTGACGGCGGTAATGTGATGTCATCAGTAAAAACGGTAGCGATAGAAGTAATATAGACGAAGGCGGTAATGGCAGTGGCAATTTTATGATCACGAGATAAATTTTTTTAAGTCAATTTTTGGTGAAAAGGGTTGAGTACTGAAACGACAAGTTAAGTATCTATATTTTATTTTAGTAAAACGATCGAATTCATGTTACCTCCTTAATGCCAAAAAAAGCGTTAAGAAATATAGCTTAATCGGCTTAATATAGCTTACGACACAATAACCTAACCCTTGTTTTCTCCGAACTAAGATTTTTCGACGTAAGAACGTTTATCTCGTGACCTCAGAATTGTTGCATTGTCCCGAGCTCCAACATCGGCGGGGGATGGTGGCAGGGTCAGAGACTGTTGCAGTTGTGCAGGATCTGTCTGGAGAACGGCCGTTGCGGAGGCGGCGGCGACACCCGAAGCGAGTGCTCTAACTCCGCCGGGGCTGCGGCGCGCGGGGCGGTGGGTCTACCGTTGCTGGAGACGGCGCTTTCGGAGGCCCCTGCGGCGAAGGGGCGCCGGGGTGGAAGGGCGACACGTCGGAGGCGAAGTTCTCCGCGCGCCATCGGATTTATGTGTGAACATCCGGGAAGCAGACGCAGCCACCCCCGCCATTCAGCTGCTGTGCGTAGGGGAGTGAATGAGGGTTGATATCGCGCGCGTCAACTGCTGATGTCGAAACTGCGGTGCGTGCTGTAATCCGGAAGATGGTACTGTTCCTTCCCGCAGGAACGCCGGATCCAGCATCGACCTACACGTCTCTTGTATCCAAGAAAACCCAGATGTAAACGAGAACACAGGTTTTTATTCAACATAGACAAGTTTTCATACAAACAGTACTTCCTCCGGTAACCACAAGAATATCCAGAAACAGTGCCAAGTTACTGTTATGCCAGAAAATCTACCAGGTTAAACGCAGTTCTACAGTAAAGCATAATGAAGTCCAAAATCACTCCGCCGGGTGAACACAATCGCTCTAACTTAATCACTACTTAACAGGACACTCCGCAAAAAACCTGTCTGTCTCTTCGGTGGCTGCTCCTATTTTTATTCCTCCTGGCGGCGTAGCCTCACTTCATATCCGCAACTCCGCTGGCTGGCTGGCTGCTCGTTCCTCATTGGCCGGTTCTCTCGCCGGTTCGCTGCCCCGAATACTCCAGGGACTGCCGCTGCGCGCCGCTGATTTGGCGCGTAATTTAAGGTGTCGCATATTGCCGCAACAACGTCCACTTACAGGGTTTTTTGAAAGGAATCCCCGTCATTCAGTTGCTGTGTGTAGGTGAGTGAATGAGGATTGATATCACGCGAATATACGTCAAATGCGGAGGACAAAAGTTCCGAAACTGCGATGCATATTGTAATTCGGAAGATGGTACTGTTCTTTCTCCTCAGGAATGAGAGATTCAACACCGACCTACATGTCGACTTATAGGGTTTTCAGAAAGAAATCTCTCCCAGAGGGGCACTGTTCCCAGCCGTGAATATAGGATAGCCTTCACGCGCTATTGTTGTTCACAGACTGTCCGTTGCCCGTCCACAGCCCGTTGGACAAATTTACGTTTTGCTGAAAAGCAAGTTTTCGGTATCAACGAACTCTAAAATGTGGATTCTGACCACACTACGTATTAGACAATATTATTTACTACATATATAGATGGAAAGAAAAAATCTTTTTTTGCAGTATCAGGGAGCCATTAAAAAAGTTTTTTCTGTAGAAGAAACTGCATTTCTCTCTGTAGTAAGGAACTTTCGCTGTATCACTTATTATATCTATAAATGTATACAAGAAAGTAAAAATACAAATTTGGTAGATTGTACCTAATGTAAAGGAATTGGCGCTCATGTCGGGGTGTCATTGACACAACTATCCTGCATACCTGTATACTGAAACGGGTCTTACCGAACGAAACGGAAAAGTTCTTACTGCACACTGACACGGATCATCTTAAGTTCTTCCAATCTAACGTTTGGATTCCCGAGTTTTTTTTCTCAGGTTTTAATGTACAAACCAAAAAGTTTTGGAATTTTGTACTAAGTTTTATCTAGATCTCGTCTAATTCATCGCACACGCGATCAGAAAAGACATACAATTTGAAGTGACTATTGATATTGTTTGCCTTTAAATTTCAGAAAATTTCAGAGAGTTATTTTCAGAATGGTTTAGAAAACGTGTAAACTTCGCAATGGTCCGCAAATTATTAATTCTCACTTACGCGCGACAGGGAGACTGCGCAAAGCGGTCCAAGAGGTGTCAGAGCGAAAGGTTCTTTAATTGATTTATTGATTGTTAGTGATTCCGGGCACGTCAACTACTGTGATCATCAGTTCCAGAAGTGTAGTGCTTGTTTTTATTAGGAGGTGGCAGTGATTTTCCCCCGCTGGATAGTGTGATTCGGCGCCGATCTATCGTCGACTAGCCGGGTTTTCCCTCACCGGGTATCTCTCATCACAGCCGGGACAAGCCGGGCAAGCCGGGCACAGCCGGGACAAGCTCTAAGCCCCCGTTTCGGTCTCCAAGCATGTTTGGTAGTGTAGTGCATGCTAATGTAAGGGGTGAAGATAGAACAAGGAAGGAGAAGGAAAGATCACGCGTGGTCCGTGGTCTGTTTGTTAGGGCCCTGCTCCAGCATTTGCCTGGAGTTGATAGGAGAAACCACAGAAAACTACCAATAACATCGCCGGCCGCTAGAATTCTCCTCCAGACAGCGACTGAATTCGACCTACTAGCTGACAAGCTAGTATCGAAAACCCTGCCACCGCCGTGACTCGAACTTAGGACCTCCCGGTCAGAGGGACTGCAGTGACATCCGTTGATGCCCTGAGCCAGCTGTGCCGGTCCGAGCGAAAGGGATGAGCAGGGCTAGTCGGGGTGAAGTGGGGCCGGGTCGCAGGGCGGTGAGAAGCGGCGCGCGGGGCGGTCCGAGGGCTGCCCCCGGGCGCGCGAAGGGCGTGGGAAGGGCGGGGGAAGGGCGGGCGAAGGGCGGGCGAAGGGCGGGCGAAGGGCGGGCGAAGGGCGGGCGAAGGGCGGGCGAAGGGCGGGCGAAGGGCGGGCGAAGGGCGGGCGAAGGGCGGGCGAAGGGCGGGCGAAGGGCGGGCGAAGGGCGGGCGAAGGGCGGGCGAAGGGCGGGCGAAGGGCGGGCGAAGGGCGGGCGAAGGGCGGGCGAAGGGCGGGCGAAGGGCGGGCGAAGGGCGGGCGAAGGGCGGGCGAAGGGCGGGCGAAGGGCGGGCGAAGGGCGGGCGAAGGGCGGGCGAAGGGCGGGCGAAGGGCGGGCGAAGGGCGGGCGAAGGGCGGGCGAAGGGCGGGCGAAGGGCGGGCGAAGGGCGGGCGAAGGGCGGGCGAAGGGCGGGCGAGAGAGCTCTTGAGCCCAGGCGGCGCGGCGCGGCGCCGTCCTCCGTCATGTGCCCCGCGCCAAAATGGCGGCCGCGCCGGCCGAGCTGCAGCTGGAGGCAAAAAGCGCCCGGCCGCTCATTCCGGCTTTTCCCTTCTGGAGCGGCCGGGCAGCCAGGCGGCGCGGGCTGACGATGGGCCGGGTAGGCTGCGGGACGGTTGGTCTTCTTATTGTCTGCGGCGGGCGGGTCCGTGTCGTGGAGGACGGGGAGGCCGTCGGCGTGTGAATAAGTGACGGTGAGCGTCGGTGGGGGTTCAGAACGGTGGTTTGCAGAGAACAGACTTTGCAGATGTTCCAAACCATTCGGTCGAGGTGATGACGGACTTGAAGAAATTACTTATATTGCACAAGCATGATTGTGATTTTAAGTAGCCAAAACAATCGTTACCTCTGCTTCAATCACAATTTTCCTTTTGTGTTCAGTATGGTTGGTTTTATTCGCAGCGGTTGGGTCTTTGTCTAGGATAGAAGGATATCCTTCGATATTAGGATATTAGGTGATCGCCTGTATGAGTTCACAGCCACAGTTTCTACGATTTTGACTGCACAACAGTCTGAAACGATGCGGCAAAATAGTCGATGGCAGAACGGAAGAGATGGACTTCAGCATATATCGTACAAGCGGGATGATGATTTTCGGAAAGCATTCTGCCCATGTTCGTTTTTCCCCTTAGAATATCTCGATAGTGATGATAGGCAAAGATATGCAGTGAGCCAGAGAGTGAACCATTTACAGATGTTCCATTTAAAATTGGTTTTGGTAATTTCTCGAAAAATGGGCTTCGGATCAAGAAACGTACGTATAGAATTTTTTCCCTATCGACGCAGGCCATTCAATTCTACCAAACACGATTCCCTCTTCCCTACCATCCGAGGCTGGGATTGGGGGCAAACACAAAAAGTTACATAGCAACCCCAGATTTTATTCCAGATTCAGAGTTTTTAAGATAATGTAACTTTTGTACTTAATGGCTTTTTCGTTTCGTGACAGATGGTGCTGTAATAGACAAAACTCAAAATACGAAAAAACGTTAAAAATGAGTTTTTCTTGACAAATACACATCAAATAGAAGAAAAGAATAAATGTTCAATAATTTGCAAAAATGCAACCCAATGATATCTTTTCTTTTACTTTTTTCGAAAAATCCGGATCCGCAATAAAAAGGGGGTTCGTATTTAACACTTTTTATTTTTCCCTCTGGGAACCTCATTTACATGAATTGTATGCTCAGGGCAGTGGTTTGATGTGAGTGGGGAAGAGAGGGGAGTGAGTTTAGGATTACGTGTTTATGATGGTTACGGAGGTCTGTATTGATCTTTAGGAAATAATGATTTGATTCTAGTAGGAGAGTTACTAGATTTTCCCAGGTGGTAAAGTCTTGCACCGAGAAACAAATTTAGGTTGGTGAACCATTTTTTGTTGATGTTGAAATGTTCTGATAGTGGTATCGATGTTTAATTCTCTGTGGAGCTGATTATTGGATATACCTTGGAGCGTTACTCGACGTTCGGGGGATTTTATTGTGAAATACTTGAATTCATTTTAGGTTTGTTTGTGAAGCGCCGCCTCAAACTGAACCCCTTTGAGAGCGCGCTGCGGCATTGAATACAGTTGCCCGTCGGCGGTGATGCCCCAGAATATGCAACTCCAGATTTGGGGTGTTGAATTTTTCCTCTCGTGGTGGGGGAGTCGATGACTTAGAGAAGAGGAATTTCGCTGCAATATGAAGGCACAATGATGTTCGTCGGCAGGAATTCAGAGCTGAGGTTGCTAGATTTATGGCTCTGGTAGTTCATATTGCGGGGGTTGTGTGAATGGTGGCGTAAAAGAGAAAACCATCGGAATACAAAAGTGAAGCGATCGGCAGGGTTCACGTTGTGTTTGCTATAGTTGTGACTGTTGATATTGAATGTGTTTTTGTTGACTGTTGCTATCGTTGTGACTGTCGAATAAGTGTTTGGCGTGATATAATAAAATACTATCAGGAAGAAAGATGGCGATGTTGTTTAAGTGATAGAAAGAAAACGCATTGCCTTTTTGTGAGAATGCAACTGACGGTTTGGAGACAGAGAGGTTCTAGAATTAAATCTTCATGATATCGAGTTTTTAATATCAGCTTACGTAACTGCATACTTGAAAATAATTCTTAAGAACGGCTGGTCTTCTCAGTACCTAGTCAATTAGTGTAGTCTGTTAGCACAATATTATAGACCTTATTCTTCGATAGAATCTGCATTTGATTGGAAATGTGTGTCAATTATTGCAAAAGTGAATTCAAACTTATACTCCTAACGGGTTATTATTATTTACATCACAGCACAATAAAGTATGAAACTTTAAAGGATAAGGAAATACAATACCTATATTAATGAGAAAATAGTTTCAATTATATTGAAAAGTTATCTTCCATTGCCAAGTTTTAATGGCATTCATTATTACATAACTATTTATTTAAAACGAACTGTATAAAATGCTGATATATACTATTACCTTCCGGGGAAAAATCGTTGGGATAAGAAATTTTTGCAAGGTTACATTTCATAAGCAATGGAAGAAAGGGTTATTCTTTAAAATGTTTGTAAAATAAATTACTTCTGTTAAGGAAAACTCTGGATATATGATGCCGATATTTTGTGTATTATAAATAAATTTGTTTATTTTTACACTGGGGTTCAATAATATTGTTTTATATTTTTAAATCAAATAACTAGTTAAATTATTTTTTACTTCATCATTTTTTTCTTCAATCACTATATCCTAGTTCTTTCTAGTATTATATTATATAAAAGTGTCTCCTATATTATTTCAATAGTATACTTTCTTTATGGCTCTCACACACAACCAATCCGTGTGAGAGCCAATTCCGTGGCTCTCACACCGGACCAATCCTTATAAATGAGGTCTCTAAAAAAATATAATTTCGAGGAGATGTGAGGAATTGCACTTTGACTTTAAAAATATGAAGGACTTGTTTAAAAAGAGCATCTAAATATTCATGTAAAATGCAACCCGTAACGCACGTCACAATTTTTTACTCTGAATAACTCCCAAATGAATCTTTATTTATTTATTTGTCAAAAAACAGTAAAAACTGTATATGACATGTGGGGAAAGTGATTTTTCTACGGCCTTATAAACTAAAGGTTTGAGGACAAAGGCCTCAAAGAAACTATTCTCACGCCGTAATCTACAGGATGAGATCTTCTTGATCATTCTATTACATTTTTGCTGGTTCGACGCCTCTTGATTCTACCCCATCTGTTCAGAGCCTGTAGAATCTGCAACTGTATGTGAAATGACTAATTACTAGATATTCTATGCGATTGAATCACACGAGTGTACCTCTTTGCTTGATAATAAAGTTCATTAAGAATAGTTTGTATTGACAAGGGTGTATTATATTGTTATCAATTTCAAGGCGCCATATAGAACAAGTGACGGAGAATAAGAGGGTCTTGAATAAAAATGTTTATTACAGCCTTAGTATGGAAATGAAAAAAATAAGGAAGAGGATGGGGTACAGCATGCAAGAGTCTACGCACGGGTATGCTAGTTAAATGTTAATTTAAAAACTGGTTTTCGTCACACCTAGCTTTATATTGAATGATGCCAGTTAAAAGAGTTAAGGAACCCCTGCGGTGGTTCACAGCTGAAGAGGACTAGCGATACCCGGAGCCATCTAAAGCTAGCAGCGCCCAGAAACCAATCTCAACCAAACTATATCCAAAATTTTAGGCTAATTTTAGGCTAATTAAATGCTCTATTCCCGAATTTTAGGCTCCTCTGGATTTCCGAAAATCGTGGGCGCTGCTAGCTTTAGTCTAAAGCTAGCAGCGCCCACCCAGAATCTATCTCAAAATCAATTGTAAAATCTGAAACCCCTCCCAAAAGTTAAGAATAATTTTAGGCTCTTGGAAAAAAATTATCCCCGCCTTCAAATTCCAAAACTCAGGGCTGTACAAAGCGAAACAATTAACATTGGTTCTTACGGGTGAAATAACACCAAAATCAAAAAACCTTAGGAAAAATCTGAAACCCCTCCCAAAAGTTAAGAATAATTTTAGGCTCTTGGAAAAAAATCATCCCCGCCTTCAAATTCCAAAATTCAGGGCTGAACAAAGCGAAACAATTAACATTGGTTCTTACGGGTGAAATAACACCAAAATCAAAAAACCTTAGGAAAAATCTGAAACCCCTCCCAAAAGTTAAGAATAATTTTAGGCTCTTGGAAAAAAATCATCCCCGCCTTCAAATTCCAAAAATCAGGGCTGTACAAAGCGGAACAATTAACATTGGTTCTTACGGGTGAAATAACACCAAAATCAAAAAACCTTAGGAAAAATCTGAAACCCCTCCCAAAAGTTAAGAATAATTTTAGGCTCTTGGAAAAAAATCATCCTCGCCCTCAAATTCCAAAATTCAGGGCTGTACAAAGCGAAACAATTAACATTGGTTCTTACGGGCGAATAAACACCAAAATCAAAAAAACCTTATGAAAAATTCGAAACCCCTTCCAAAAGTTAAGAATAATTTTAGGTTCTTTGAAAAAAATCATCCCCGTATTCAAATTCCAAAAATCAGGGCTGTACAAAGGGAAACAATTAACATTGGTTCTTACTGGTGAATAGGGTATGTTGTATTCCTAACGGGAATTTTCCATTTTTTGGGTAGGAAAAAGAGAAGGCCAGAATTTTTTGTGGGTTTTAATAGAATTCTCTATAATGTGTGGAATATGAAGTTCAATTTTCAGAAGCTAAGTCGTTGTAGTTCAGGTGTTATAAGAACTCAAATATTGAATATCGAAAAAAAGTGGGTGTGTTTCGATTAATATTCTATTTTTTTTTCAGTCAGAACGGTGCTAGCCCAAAATTATTTGAGATTGGCATATTGATATGTAATGTATGAGCAATTGCTAATAATTTCCCCATTTGAATTAGTAAAGTAGTTCAGAGATTATTTTGTGAGAAATGAAAAATTAATCGAAAGGTATGTTGTAGTTCTCACGAGAAATTCCCATTTTTTGGAAAAGAAAGAGAGAAGCCCAAAATTATTTGTGGGTATAATACTATTTCCTATATTGTGTGGAATATGACGTTCAATTTTCGGAAACTAAGTCGTTGTAGTTCAGGTGTTATAAGAACTCAAATATTGAATATCGAAAAAAGTGGGTGTGTTTTGATTAATGTTCTATTTTTTTCAGTCAGAACGGTGCTAGCCCAAAATTATTTGAGGTTAGCATATTAATAGGTAATAAATGGGCAATTGCTAAGAAATTTCTCATTTTAATTAGTAAAGTACTTCAGAGATTATTTTGTGAGGAATGAAAAATTAATCGAAAGGTATGTTGTAGTTCTCACGAGAAGATTCCATTTTTTTGGAAATGAAAGAGAGAAGCCCAAAATTATTTGTGAGTATAACCATATTTCTTATTAT
Source organism: Acheta domesticus (assembly GCA_031308135.1). Classification (NCBI taxonomy): domain Eukaryota; kingdom Metazoa; phylum Arthropoda; class Insecta; order Orthoptera; family Gryllidae; genus Acheta; species Acheta domesticus. The sequence continues at coordinate 217,160,363 of JAHLJT010004567.1, forward strand.
GTGTTGTATGTCACCCGCCTTTCCAAGGAGCCAAATCCTTGTAGTTCAGGTTTTATAACAACGGAAATATTAAATGTTGGAAAAGAATTAGGAAAGTTTTTAGTAATATTAATTTTTTCCAATAAGAACGGCTCTAGCCCAAAATTATTTGAAATTGTGATATTAATAGATAATGTATGAGCAATCGTTAATAAATTTCTCATTTAAATTAGTAAAGTATTTCAGCAATTTTTTGTGAGGAATGAAAAATTAGTAAAAAGGTATATTCTAGTTCTCACGAGAATTTTTCCATTTTTTTGGAAAAGAAAGAGAGAAGCCAAAATCATTTGTTAGTATATCTGTATTCCGTATCATGTGTTGTATATGGCCTTCAATTTCCAGGAGCCAAATCGTTGTAATTCAGGTGTTATAAGAACGCAAATATTGAATATCGAAAAAAATTGGGTGTGTTTTGATGAATATTCCAAATTTTTCCAATAAGAACGATGCTAGCCCAAAATTATTTGAGATTGGCATCTTGATAGGTAATGCATGAACAATTGTGAATCAGTTCCTCATTTGAATTATTAAAGTATTTCAGAAATTTTGTGAGGAATGAAAAATTAGTTAAAACTTATACTGTATTTCTCACGAGAATTTTCCACTTTTTGGAAAAGAAAGAGAAGCCCAAAATTATTTGTTGGTATAATCGTATTCCTTAATATGTATTGTATGTCACACGCCAATGCCATGAGCCATATCCTAGTACTTCCGGTTTTATAAGAACGGAAATGTCGAATATCGAAAAAAAAAATGGACTGGTTTGGTCTATTATCCCTTTTTTAATACTAACTAATATAGCCCAAAATTATTTGAGATTTGAATATTATTAGCTAATTTATGAGCAATTGGTAATAAATTCTTCATTTGAATTGGTACAGAATTTTGGGGTTTACTTTTTCAGAAGTGGAAACGTGGTGAAATGTATATTGTAGTTCTCACGCGAATTTTTCTTTTCTTGGAGAAGAAACCGCGAAGTTCAAAATGATTCATGAGTATAGCCGTATTCTCTATCATGTGTTGTATATGGCACTTTATTGCCAGGAACGAAATCCTTGTAGTTCAGGTTTTATAAGATCGCAAATATTGGATAGCAAAACCAAAAGTTATTCTATTGATTATTATTCCTTTATTTTTCAATAAGAACGTTTCTAGCCCGAAATTATTTGAGATGAGCAAATTGAGAAGCAATGTATGTGCAAATGTAAATAAATTCTCTTTTTGAATTAGTAAAGTATTTTGGAGTTTATTTTGTGAGGAATGAGAAATTGGTCAAGAAGTATATTGTAGTTTTCACGAGAATTTTCCATTTTTTGGTAAACAAAGAGAGGAGCAAAAAATACTACATTTCTGTAAATCTTGTAATTTCCTAAATGACATATAATCCTTTTAAATATGATTCAAAACTGTTAAATTTTTCTGTATAATTTTTCTGTTTATTTATTGTTTGTTGTTTCTGTTTCTGTTTATTGTTTTTGTTTATTATTTCCTGTTTATTTATCATTGTCATTGTGAGAGTATTGTGTCATTGAGTTATTATCTTTGTCATTGTGTATCATCAATTATCATTGTTTTTATAACTAAAGAAAATATTATGTATTGTACAAATTGGTAGTCGCTAATAACCATAGCAGTTGATGCGACTTAAAATAAACAAATTAAAAAAAAAAAAGAGAGGAGCCTAAAATTTTTTCTGAGTACAGCCGTATTCCTTATCATGTATTTGAAAATGACATTATCAAACGCGAATTACCTGTAGTTAAGGTAACACAAATATTGAATATCGGAAAAACTTTGGGACTGTTTTGATTAATATTCCTTTCATTTTCAATAAGAACGAATCTAGTCCAAAATTATTTGAAGTTGACATATTGATGGCCAATGTATGAGCAATTCTAAATAAATTCCTCTTCTGAATTAGTACAGTATTTTGGAGTTTATTTAGTGATAAACCAAAATATGATCAAAATTTATATAATAGTTTTTACACTAATTTTCCAATCTTTTTAAAACAAAGTGAGTAGTCCAAAATTATTAGAGAGTACAGCCGTATTCCCTATTATGTGGTGTATATGATATTAAATTGCCCGGAACGAAATCCTTGTAGTTTAGGTTTTATAACAACACAAATATTGAATTTTGCAGGAAAATAGGGTGTTTTGATTAATATTCAATTCTTTTCAAAAAGAATGCATCTACCCCAAAATGATATGCGTGTCGCGCTTTTTTGCCATAATGTGCATGTTATTTGTAGAACATTGAATTGATTGAAGCGAAATACCTGTAGTTTAGTTTTGAAAAAAAACCAACAAATATTTGAGATCGGTAAGTATTTCGGACAGTTTTTTTTTACTTTGCTTTTCTTTTTCATGAAAAACATGGCAATGCCCAAATTATTTCAAGATCGCATCTTATTTGTTGGTATGTGTTCAATTGTTAGTAAATTCCATATTTACATTTGTTAGTCAAGTTTGTTTTCTTTTTTTTTTTTTTTTGACGAATGAAAGATTGAGAAAAAATGTAGTTTGCCTTTTATACTAGGCATTATTCTTTTCCCATTTTTGGATTTCTCTATTATTGATTGTGATTTTAGAATTGTAGATGTATAGTTAAATAACTATTTTATCTTTTAATTCGTCGCTGCTTTTTGGAGAGAATTTTTCTTGTATGAAATATTTAATAAGTCCATATTGGATATTTACATAGGAATGAATTAAAGTAATTATTTCAAGGCTTGATATTGATCCTGTCCGAATAAATGGTAAAACTCTCAACAAATACATTTTTTTTTCTTTTTTAATGTTGGAAATACACGTGTACGGTATAATTCTCCCAGAATATATGTGAAGTTTCTCCGGATTTCCTAGTTTTGAGATAGTTGATAAGTTGCTAAGTTGATTTCGGGGTGTTTTTTGATGACACTAAAGAACCCAAAATTATGGCCCAAGATTGTTTGAGTTGAGTTGCTATTGGGATGGTTTTAAATATTTGTTATCGTACGTAGGGGTGAGTTTCGAAATTTTGAAAAGGAACAAAATTTTCGCACGTTTACGACCACACAAATATTTTCGAATTTTCAGTACAGGTGGGTGTTCAATTAACAACCCACAATTTTTAACCTTAATTTCGGAGATTGTAGGGTACCAAAATAATGTTTCTGGTGTCACTGAAGAGCCCAAAAATATCCCGAACTTATGGTGGGAGAAATTTTGAAATTTGAGAATTAGGAGTGGTTTTGATTTTTTGTTTTCGTATTTAGAGGTGTGTTTCGAAATTTTGAAAAGTGGCCCCCAGAAGCCCAAAATTCACTTGTTTTGACCGTGCAAAAAAATTTGAATTTTAAGTAAGTGGGGGTGCTAGCTTTACCGGCCAAAATTTGAAATCGTAATTTCAAGGTGTTGGGAGGTAGCCCAACATTTTTAGAAGGGGGCTGAAATTAGCCCAAAATTATGGCGCAAGCATTTTTGAGTTTTGAGAAAGTGGGGGTGCTAGCTTTACCGACGTAGTGGCGCCTGCTATTACAAGCACACCGTCCAGACCTGGTCCCTGCCGAATACCGCCGTGTGTGTAAATAAATAAAACTGTGCCCGGCGGGGGCCGCCTCGGCCGCGGGCATTGTCTGGCGTAGGCGAATCCGCACCTAAAAACTCCCGCGCCACCACCCGGAGCCCCTCGATGCCCCTACACCCTGTCAAAGAAGATGGTGCAGTGATGGAGCAGTTAAAATGTAAATAGTGTAAATAGTAATCAGTGCACAACAAGGACGTGACAGTGACACCTGTGCTTAGTGTCAGGTCATTTCAGGATAAGAGAATTTCGAAGATAAAAGCAACAAGGACGCGACAAAGTCGCTTATGAAGTAATTGTAATTAGATGTAGGTTGTTGAAGTAATGATAGTGTAAATACAACAAAAGAGGTGCGTCAGTTACACTAGAGAGGAAAATCCTCAGACTATTATAAATAACGCAAGAGAGGTCAAAGCAATCTTGAACTCTCCAACCATCCAATATATACATGCTATGTAGTGCAAAACTACCACTATGTATAAAAATTGTTCTGTCGACAATAAACGCTACTTAAATACAGAGTAATATACGTAGTATAGGGAAAGTTATATAATGCTGCGGGGAAAATGGCGAATTTTCGCCAGCAAAAAATTAGTTGTCTGGTAGTGATAACGAAAAACTGGATAAATCCAGTTGCTAAATTAAGAAAAAAAATCCCTTAAGACGTGGTGTAGCCAGAACCCGTTTTTTTGTTGGTCCTTGATTCCCAAAAACCAACTGAAAGGAAAACGTCCATCCGTCCGTCCCCGTCCGTCCGTCAACACTGCTAGCACCTAAACCGTACGTACGATTTCTTCCAAAATGGATATTCCCCGCACGATCTGGTTTGAGTGAAAGCTTTGAGATTTGGAAAAACATTCTATAAAATTTTGGGGTACTTTACATAAAGCTCCCCGGACGTTTTTAATTTTTCTCAAAAACTGCTCCAAATTTTTCTTTAAATTTCTTGTAAGAACAGAGTAAAATGCACATATTATAGTGACATAGGTACGATGTTCACAGTAAACTCTAAATTTTCGAAAATTGCAAAATTTTGAATTTTATTCAACGTCTTCCTCCAACTACAAAATTGCAGATGGAGATTTTCTTCAAATATATTTTTTTCTTCATAGTGAGTTATTTCATAGTGAGTTGGGTTTATTCGCACGTAAGAACCAATGTTAATTGTTTCGCTTTGTACAGCCCTGAGTTTTGGAATTTGAAGGCGGGGATAATTTTTTTCCAAGAGCCTAAAATTATTCTTAACTTTTGGGAGGGGTTTCAGATTTTTCCTAAGGTTTTTTGATTTTGGTGTTATTTCACCCTAAGAACCAATGTTAATTGTTTCGCTTTGTACAGCCCTGATTTTTGGAATTTGAAGCCGGGGTTGATTTTTTTCCAAGAGCCTAAAATTATTCTTAACTTTTGGGAGGGGTTTCAGATTTTTCCTAAGGTTTTTTGATTTTGGTGTTATTTCACCCGCAAGAACCAATGTTAATTGTTTCGCTTTGTACAGCCCTGAATTTTGGAATTTGAGGGCGAGGATGATTTTTTTCCAAGAGCCTAAAATTATTCTTAACTTTTGGGAGGGGTTTCAGATTTTTCCTAAGATTTTTGATTTTGGTGTTATTTCACCCGTAAGAACCAATGTTAATTGTTCCGCTTTGTACAGCCCTGATTTTTGGAATTTGAAGGCGGGGATGATTTTTTTCCAAGAGCCTACAATTATTATTAACTTTTGGGAGGGGTTTCAGATTTTTCCTAAGGTTTTTTGATTTTGGTGTTATTTCACCCGTAAGAACCAATGTTAATTGTTTCGCTTTGTACAGCCCTGAGTTTTGGAATTTGAAGGCGGGGATAATTTTTTTCCAAGAGCCTAAAATTATTCTTAACTTTTGGGAGGGGTTTCAGATTTTTCCTAAGGTTTTTTGATTTTGGTGTTATTTCACCCGTAAGAACCAATGTTAATTGTTTCGCTTTGTACAGCCCTGAATTTTGGAATTTGAAGGCGGGGATGATTTTTTTCCAAGAGCCTAAATTTATTCTTAACTTTTGGGAGGGGTTTCAGATTTTTCCTAAGGTTTTTTGATTTTGGTGTTATTTCACCCGTAAGAACCAATGTTAATTGTTTCGCTTTGTACAGCCCTGAATTTTGGAATTTGAAGGCGGGGATGATTTTTTTTCCAAGAGCCTAAAATTATTCTTAACTTTTGGGAGGGGTTTCAGATTTTTCCTAAGGTTTTTTGATTTTGGTGTTATATCACCCGTAAGAACCAATGTTAATTGTTTCGCTTTGTACAGCCCTGAGTTTTGGAATTTGAAGGCGGGGATGATGTTTTTCCAAGAGCCTAAAATTATTCTTAACTTTTGGGAGGGGTTTCAGATTTTTCCTAAGGTTTTTTGATTTTGATGTTTATTCGCCCATAAGAACCAATGTTAATTGTTTCGCTTTGTACAGCCCTGAATTTTGGAATTTGAAGGCGGGGATGATTTTTTTCCAAGAGCCTAAAATTATTCTTAACTTTTGGGAGGGGTTTCAGATTTTTCCTAAGGTTTTTTGATTTTGGTGTTATTTCACCCGTAAGAACCAATGTTAATTGTTTCGCTTTGTACAGCCCTGAATTTTGGAATTTGAAGGCGGGGGTAATTTTTTTCCAAGAGCCTAAAATTATTCTTAACTTTTGGGAGGGGTTTCAGATTTTTCCTAAGGTTTTTTGATTTTGATGTTTATTCGCCCATAAGAACCAATGTTAATTGTTTCGCTTTGTACAGCCCTGAATTTTGGAATTTGAAGGCGGGGATGATTTTTTTCCAAGAGCCTAAAATTATTCTTAACTTTTGGGAGGGGTTTCAGATTTTTCCTAAGGTTTTTTGATTTTGGTGTTATATCACCCGTAAGAACCAATGTTAATTGTTTCGCTTTGTACAGCCCTGAGTTTTGGAATTTGAAGGCGGGGATGATGTTTTTCCAAGAGCCTAAAATTATTCTTAACTTTTGGGAGGGGTTTCAGATTTTTCCTAAGGTTTTTTGATTTTGATGTTTATTCGCCCATAAGAACCAATGTTAATTGTTTCGCTTTGTACAGCCCTGAATTTTGGAATTTGAAGGCGGGGATGATTTTTTTCCAAGAGCCTAAAATTATTCTTAAATTTTGGGATGGGTTTCAGATTTTACAATTGATTTTGAGATAGATTCTGGGTGGGCGCTGCTAGCTTTAGACTAAAGCTAGCAGCGCCCACGATTTTCGGAAATCCAGAGGAGCCTAAAATTCGGGAATAGAGCATTTAATTAGCCTAAAATTAGCCTAAAATTTTGGATATAGTTTGGTTGAGATTGGTTTCTGGGCGCTGCTAGCTTTAGATGGCTGATACCCGGAGCGCGTTGACGCGAGCAAAGGCGTCATAAGCAGCTGCGCGCGATACGAAAGTCGGGGAAGCAGAGTTCCGCAAATTGCGAAGAGAGCATCGCTTCTGAGAAGCTGCTCCCTGCCGGAGGTTCAGCAGCTCTTGCGTTCCGAGAATCCCTTCGATTCCGTCGCAAGGGTGAAAAATAAGTTTCCGTTTTATAAACGTGTGCATTTGGAAAGGAGAATAACATGGTAATTCAGTGTGGATTAATATTTAATTACGAAAGAAGAATTATAATCTTTTGATGATAAGAAAATGAAATAATGAAAAAAGAAGGGAAGATAAAACGAAAATATGGACAATTAACGCAGAAAACATTATGTTCACAATGTTTGGAGTATAAACAATTATATTAATGTTCAATGGAGTGGAAAACCAAAAACGCCTTGTAGAAAGTAAAACGACTTCAACAAGCTTTATAACACACATACACTAGGTGTCCGGAGAGGAAACGTCAAAACTTCGAAAATATGCTCTCAAGAAAATTTTAAGCGTAATTTGTCTGATAATCTACTTGGATATTACGAATGGCAGAGCCACAATAAGTAGTTAAATGTTGACTTTAAAAAAATGATTTCTAGGCAAAAATTTGCATTGCAGATGCAAAGAAACACTCCAGACACATGTAAATTGTTTATTATTTACAAAAGAAAGAAATTTATTTGTTCAGAAAGAAAAATTAACCGAGAAATAAAATAACATTCCAATTGGTAAATTGGAAGTTTTGTTTTATTTCTGGGTAGTTTTTCATTCTGAAGAAATTTATTCATTTCTTGCGTTGATAATAAATAATTTAAATGTTTCTGGAGTGTTATATTCTTCTGCAATGCAAACATTTGTCTAGAAATTATTTTTTCAATCCAACATTTGAGCGCTAATTGCGGCTCGAATATTCGGAATATCCAAGTAGTTTATTATGTGCACTTGGAAACTATTAAATGTGTCGTAAGAGCTTATTTTCGAAGTTTTGACGTTTCTTACCCGGACACCTGTGTATACATTTTTACAAGTTAGTTTCATGGCCAATGTTCATGCTGTTTTTAGTTGTAATTGAAATTCAATATGGCTTTTATAAATTTATAGTAAGTACTACTGTAAATATTAGCATTTCAGTGTTCAGTGTTTTTCAACACTTCTATATTTTTTTCCTTGAGAAAACTTAACCGAAGACACCAGAGATATCGCAGCTATCATGATGCATAAGCTATGTCAGTTATGTGCCACTTATAATACCTTGATGTCTCACTGAAAAGGTACCGATATTTGAAAGTTGCTGAATTAACATATGAAGTCACTTTATGACGTCTTTTCAAATACAATTGAATGGGTTACGAGTAAATACAACGCAACATTAATAGTAATGTGAAAGAGTCTCAGTTCATGTTTCGATTCCCAAATCATCAGTTTGGAAAAAAAATGTGTAAAGTGTTTTTTTTTTCTTTTATAGAGCATTCCATTCAAAAATTACATTATAAAATTTAGACTGCGTTTACTATAATAGTTTTATCAAGAATAGTCACGTATTAAAGCGATCTCCATGAGCAGTGACTCATGGCCGAATTATTATTTTTACAATGTGTTTCCTGTCAATTTTATTATTACATACTCTGTATGGTTATATTTCAACTTTAAATTTACAAGAATATATAATGTCTGGAAATATTAGTTAACAATGTGTTTTATGTAGAGCTCCCAGCCACTACGTACTTAAAGAAGTTGCAATTACTCTCTCGTACTTCAACATAAGTGCTTTACTCTCTACGCCCGTTTTCTTGAGATCTACGTTGTTTGAGTGGAGAATTAAATTTCGTGAATCAACTGATTTTTGCCATGTTAACGCAGTTTTATGTTCCTTCCTTGACAGGGGACACGATAAGGAAAAGAACTAACATCTGTAACTAAATTACTGACACCAATAGTTTTTGATATACACAAGCGAATATTTTTTGTGATGCCATATTGACAAAAGCTCGTTGCTACATTCCTAATTTAACTGACAATATTAAAAGAGCGGGAATATTCCAAAGCTCAAGAACATTGTCATAAGTTTCACTTCCTTCATATAAGTGAGACACGATTTGACGCTAAATAAATAAAATAAAATATTAGGGATTGAAGAATCTAATTATAAATGCCCTATGCGACACACCTAGAACCGTCAACCGTTGAGGCTTTTAGAAATACTGGTGGCGGTCTACATAAAAATTATGAATAGTATTTACTGTGTAAGGTAAGATGTTTTCTGAATGTCAAGGTTGTGGATTAACATATTTTTCAGATTTCACGAAAAGAAACTTTAATTAAAAAGGAAATAGAATTTTAGATTTTTAGTGTAGATTAAAACTTGTTTCCTAACTAAATGCTAAAAATCTCATTTTCTTCCAGTAATCGTGTTACATACAAGAACAAGGAGAGACGCTTTGTTTCCGTATGATAATCGGATTAAAGAGGTTTCTTAAAAAGTAGCTTCTTAAGGATTTTTTTTGACCAGTAGCTTTAACATAAAATTACATTCTTCAGTCTCTTATTTCAAAAAATGGAGAAAAAATTCCTCTTTCTATAAATAATTGACTCTGAATAACATGAAAAAAACGGGCCATTTAACTACTTAGGAATTATTTACAGTAAAATCACTTGGAATATGTATATAACGTAGTTAAAATTCCACTGACTAAAATGTTTAAAAACTGACAAAAAAAAACCTAAAATATTATTAACGACAACAATGAAAATATTTTTGCGAAAGAAAAATAAAATGAAGAAAACAGAGATATAACATTTATACTTAATGAATTTAATGCAAAAACCAAGCGCATTTTATCTCAGTCATGATTATTGCTGTCGCTAATAATAATAATAATAATAATAATAAGAAGAAGAAGAAGAAGAAGAAGAAGAAGAAGAAGAAGAAGGAACCAGAAATATTCAGATAAACTGGGAAATTTTCCAAGGAAATTCGCTACCCCCTCTGGTGTTTTGCATTAGTTTGATCCCACTATCTAGGCAGTTGTTCAACACTGACTTTGGTTACAGGCTCCATCGTGATACAAGGCCAGAATCACATCTGGTTTACAAGGATAATATTAAAGTGTTTGCTCAGAGTGAAGCGATTCTCTCCCAAATGCTGTCTGTCGTGAATGACTTTAGCAGTGACATCTGCATGACGTGTGGTCCTGACAAGTGTGCAAACATCAACTTAAAGAAAGGCAAAGTGACGTCAGAGAACATTGAAGTTGATACGTACATTGTGATTCAAGACCTTGAGCCAGTTAAAACTTAGAAATATCTGGGCAGTGAAGAATGTGAGACCATCTCGAATGACCCAATGAAAGAGAGAATTCGCGGGGAGCATTACAGAAGAATGAGGCTTGTCTGCAATCCGCTCTGAACTCCAGGAACAAAATACCAGCAGTAGATAGTTTGGTGGTGCCTTTGGTTGAATACAACTCCAGTTTCGGTCAGGTGAACTGGATTGAGCACGAAATTCTAATCATGGATCGAAAAACTAGAAAACTGCTTACTAGAAAACTGCAATGCACCATGTCACTCACCCTCGAGCTGATGTACATAGACTGTGTGTCATGTAAGGAAGGAGGAAGAGGCCTCACACAAATTGAGGCCCTCTGGCACAATTCAGTAGTAGGAATAAGAAAGTAGGCAGCTATCAAGATGACCCTCTAATGAGGAAAGTCATAACATTTGACCGAAGAATGGGAAACAGTGACATTGTAAGTGTAGCAAAAAGCATTGTGAACAAGATAATCTAAACATTGTAAGTGTATCTAAAAAGACTGGAAAATGTGCAGATCAATAATGATAAATTATTTATGTGGCTCAAAAGGGGGTAGAATGAAGCCAAAATGGGAAGCACTTGTAATAGCTGCCAAAGATCAGATCCTGAGAACACGATATAAGGCGGTTCTCAAAATTTCTCAAAATGATAAATGCAGCATTTACCAGGAACAAGTAAAAACTATTGATCACATTCTCTCAGCTTGTCCAATCCTAGCAAGACAGAATATTTGAAAACACACGACAGGCTGTGTTGTTACCTCCACTGGTAGTAATATACCACCCTCGAAGTTCCAAACATATGCTCCAAGTTGTACGAATACTCACCAAAACCGGTGACGTCTGGTTAACTGTGTACGATATTGTACGACCAACAATTTCAAACTAATCGTACGATAGCGGCAAACAAAGGGGATATTATTATTCGGGATTTGGAGAAAAACTCGTGTCTACTGGTAGACGTTGCTGTGCCATGCGATTAAGACGTCGCGACATGCCATAAACAAGGAGGCAGAGAAACGTCTTAAATACAAGGGTTTGGAAATCGAGGTCAGCCAAATATGGGGCGTATAAGCATAGGTCGTACCGATAGCCATCGGAACTCTGGGATTTCTTCCGCAAAATTTGTGAAAGAACTTAGCTGAACTCTCAGGGAATGCAAAAGTCTGGGAAGTGCAAGAAATTGTCTTATTTGGAACAGCCTTCGTTTTGCGCAAAGTATTGTAGAGGCACCGATAGTCCCTAGATCTACTCCTTAGGAAGCTGGTTGCAACACGGAGTAGACTTTATAATCAACCGACTCATAACATCTCTAGTCGTGAATTAGAGGAAGAATGATAATTGTAATTATAATGATACTTATAATTATAATAATTATAATTATAATTATAATAATTATTATAATGATAATTATAATAATAACAATAATAATTATATTATTTCTTGACGCCTAAGATGTTATCAGCATTCGAAAACATTCTTGCAAATATTTAATTGAAAATGGCATTTAACAGTGAGATTAAGATCACTCAAATAAACGATAGTTTATTTCATTTGTATTTCTATGGATATACATTTAATTCAAGCGATTATGAAAATTATTTTTTAAGAATTCACCATGAAAGTGAATTAATTAAAAGGATGAGAAATTTGTATTACAGTTTCAGAATATCCGTATCTCAATAGCATAGTTCATATAACAAGTAGTGCTTTCTGTAATTGGAGCTTTGAAAATTTTCTAGGATAGTTATATATGATGTTACACAAAATGTATTTATGATACAAATGGCAAAATGAAATCACCTTTACCACGTGCGTAATACACTATGGTTTAGACCACGTACTTTTATTTAATATTAATTTATCTTCACAAATAACTTAATTCCTTACCATGTGATAAAAAGATCGTTTGTAGCTGACCGGACATAAGTATTATGTTTTCTTGGTTGCATTCGCAGTTTTATTTAAATCCTTGAACATCGTCACACTTTTAGCACTAGTGCTAAAAATTGAACTTTTAAATCGCAGTGCTTGCCCTAAAAGTAATAGCTTTTACTAGTGGCTGTCTAAAAATATGTTTCATAATTAAAGCAAAAACTGATATAAATATGCGATACTGATATAAAAATGCAACGCAAGTAGAACGTATAAATTCTTTTTCAAGCATCCTCAGCCTCATAAAAGCGACCTCAATGTCGAACGTGTGAAATGGGGGTTCACGTATTGCGGAAGGATAGAGGCGACAGCGTTGCCAGACGATCAAATGTGTATCCCAGCACCAACCTTCAAAAATCCTGGTACTTTCATTGTAATTCCTGGTACCAATGCCAATTTATTTAAATTTTGAAACTTCATATTATAACTTTATTATTTTTTTGTAACGCGCACAAGAAGTTCGTTGAACTTACCTCAATATCGATTCATTCTTATTAAAAGAATCGATATTGAGCTAAGTTTAAAGAACTACTATACGATATACACGATACTTCTATACGATGGAAGATGGTTCTGGGTGGAATGGTCATATCCTTTTCTACTATATCAAGTGATAGGAAAGGGCCATCCTACGTCTCTTTTAATGTTTTACGGCAATAATTTTACCAATCTCATCGTTATTTGTAATATTAGTGATAGTGTTAAATTATTGAATAAAAATAATTTACGTATCTTAAATCGTTCATCATCAATTACCATTTACTTACAATCCTGGTATTTAAGCGTACCAGGTTGCCTTCATCCTGTTACGTGATACCTTTATTAAAGCCCTGGTAAAAATACCACGATCCTGGTACGTCTGGCAACACTGAGAGGGGATAAGGCCACTGGACGCGGTGACGCGGCGAGCGGCGCGAGGAAAATTTTTATCCCCCGAAGCGATAGTGCGTCTCCCTTTAAAAACGATACCACTATCTTCTCAAAAGCCTCATGGCTTCTTCATTGCACTCTCGTTCGCCGCAGTTCATTTTGCTGTCGCTAACATCCCTCTAAAAAGTCTATTTTTAAAAAGAAACTGCATCTTACTCGGTATAGACGATACACGAATACTGTCTATAAAATACGAGTAGATAGCGCGACGCCACTGTAGAAACTAGTTTTAAAACAGCACGTACTATCTCACCTTTATTCATGGTTATGTAATACTATTTATTCCACAAGTTCCCTCCGCATTAACATATCTCAGTCATTACTTTTGGAAAACTGCTTACTTGACCGCGGAACTTCACGAAATTGCTTATTTCGACTGATTGCGCATTTGGGAAGGAAATGTATATAATTTTACCTATCACCAAAAATTTAAAAAAAGTAGCCCAATTTTATTTCGAACAATTTAATATTTATGGGATTTTTTTCATTAATTGCATATTTTGATTTACGCGGTATATTTAAAAGCATTTATTCCAGGTTTGTGCGTAGAAGTCAATAGAAGTTACATATTTTCGTGTACTTCTCTTTCAAAGTGAACTATGCCGTGCTAATACTACAATATCCACATAATATTTCCGCTAGTCTTCTGAAAGATTGTTTTCCCTTGAAACGGTTAACTTCCTGTAGCTCTATTCGTGCACATGGATTTAGTAAACTCTTCTGAATGTTATTACGTCTTGTAACAATGATATGGGTTCTCTGAATTAATACCTTTTTTGTTTATTACAATATATAGAAATATATTTTTATTATACGCGTTTTGTAGTACAGTGTAAAATGAAAATTTTTATAAATAAATATCTGATGCTCACTATATTTTTGTTTAACGCATATTCTGTATTTTAACTCGGGAGTGGTAACGCGGGGGTCTGTGGGGCCCCCACGATCCTTTCTTCCTGCTTGTTGTATTTCCCATGTTGGCTTCCCTGACCATTGCTTTAGTACCTTTCTCTTTTTGTTTCATGATATTTAGTGTGCTTTCATTTTGCCAGTTTAGTGAATTTTATCCGTGTAGCAAGCTATTGTTTTGTTTGGGGTGCCTAGAGACCCCCGCGTTACCTTCTACGTTAGCAAAAGTGTCTTCAGTCTCGTACATTCTATTAGTTTGGGAACGTATTGCATGCTGTATTTTTACGTTAGGATTCTTCTGAAAAATTAATACTGACCTACTACAAACATTTTAGGTCACTTTATATGTTAAGAAAGGAGTGAAAGAATACGCCAACTTTTGCTGAAAGCGGGAACAGAATATCTTTACACACCGCCCTGGAAAAAGCAGTCTGCATGCAATTCCAAAAGGCCAGGATAATGTTTTCTTTGTTTATTGATTTGAATATGATTGAGATAATTACAGAATCCACCAACATCAAAAATGAAATGGCTTTAGAAAGGAATAAAAATGATCGAATTTCGTATAAGACTGACAAAGAGGTGAGAGTGAAGGCAGTGATTGTGCTACGTATTTTGGCTGAGTCTGTGAAATCAGGGCACCAAAATCTTGCTGAATTGTAGAATGTGGATAATATGGGTATTGAAATTTTCCATTGTACTTTGAATTTGAAAAGATTTCAATTTTTGCTACAAAACATGGGCTTGGATGTGACTACACGAACAGACCGGTAGAAAAATTTACTCTAAATATTAGATGCTTTCCTGATGAATTCTCAAAATTGTTTAGGAACTAAATTCTTAATAAATTGTTTAATTGCATGCAAATTATTGTTAATAATAGAAGAATAATATTATATTAATTTATTTTTTAATAATTTAGCATATATCATGAAAAGAGTGTGGGGGTCTGGAGACACCCCACGTTACCACATTTGTTTCAACAAGTCACGTTACCACCGCCGGGTTAAGGGCGCGTATTGGCTATTTTAAGTGCATATATTGACAATTTTAAGTGCATGGTTGCATGCATAATTTGAAATTTTTTACTGCATTACGTTCCAGGATCTACTCATTACTAAAGGTAGAGCATTTGGCACAAAAACTAAATATTGATCACATTTTATTTGTTTCAATCACTGCACAACATAAAATACAATTTGCACGTTATTATTAAAATACCATTAATTCTTAGTAGAACATTTTTCTTTCCAAAAGGCACAACGTTTATGTCGAACATGCGTCAATTATCGACGGACATTTATTGCAATCTGATTTCACTTGGGCTAGTTGCTAGCACGAAGGCTTTGAACGTGGGGATGCTAAACACAATAAAAAAACAATCTTCAGTTACGGGTCAATCTATTGTAAGTGGTCGAGAATGTAATAAAATGCCCCCAAACCTTCCAAGTCTTGTAAAACCCGACCCAAATAGCATATCTCGAAAGAGAAGTTCATGAGAATGATGTTCTGCCTTACGAAACATTATCTGCAAATAATAATCCCAAACTGTCCAAGTGCCAGTACCTAGCGACGTTTCTATCCCACTGCCCCATCCCGTCGCCGGCGCGTCACCGGGCGCGGAAGCGCTGACGAGCTGGCAGGTGTATGCATCACGACGGAAGCTCAACCCAGGCGCCACCGCAGCGGGGTGGGGGTGGGGGTGGGGGGCGTTGATGGAGGGGCGCGTGTCCACGAAGCGGTCGAGAGAGTGCCATTGACAGGCGCGCCGCGATAACAGCGCGCCGCCCGATCGCCCTGGACTACAGGAGGCGTGAAACACGCTCCGCCGCCTGAAAGGCCCGCCGGCGAGTCGGGGATGCGTGCCGGCCGCAGCCCGTTCCGTTAAGATTAGGCTACTTTGGCCCTGCGGCAAGGTTTTCATGAACGCAATGTCGAGTCTGTGAATTAAAGGAGGGATGTCGTTATGAGTGGTCGGTGAAGGTACGGCGGTGCGCAGGAAAAAAGCCATGTCTCAGTTCTCCTTTTACTGGAAAACGGTTCTTATCTGAAAGGAGTGGTTAATGTCGCAAAGTGTTTTAACCTCTCTCTTTCTCTCTCGTTTTCTCTCTCTCTCTCTTTCTCTCTCCCTCTCTCGTTTTCGCTTTCATTATCTCTCTCTTTCTATCCCTCTTTATTTCTCTTTCTCGCCCCTTCCTCTCTTTCTCTTCCTCGCCCCTTCCTCTCTCTTTCTCGCCCTCTTTCTATCTCTATTTCTTTCTCTTTCTCTCAGTCTGTCTCTGTCTCTCTCTCTCCTATTTGGTGAACAAGCTTAGTGAAATAATTATTAATAAAAATAAATTAATTTCGAAACATAATTCTTCAAATAACTAACAGATGGCGATTTGTCAGAGGAGATACTTTTCTGTGGCTTAACAATGTACACATTAAAGAATTTAAATTCCAGTAAGAATATTTATTCTTACAATTTATACCCTGTATTTTGTGGAATCAACAATTTACTGAATTTATTTGTGTGTGAGCTACGTGGTAATTTGAGTTCACAAGAAAAGAGTTAATAGAAAAGGACGTTTACGTGAAACAAGATGCGTTATCTGTTCAAAGTCGTCTAGCTTTGACTTTTGATTTATATTTTCAAGATTTTGCATGTCTGCAAACTTTGTCTCAATTTACACTTATTTGTGAAATTTGAGATCAGGTGTAAATATTTTAAAAATGTATTTGAATCAATAATTATCACTATTTAATAAAATAGAAATCTTCGTGATGGCTAATACAGAAGTAAAATAAAATAATATTATTTTATATTCGAAAAGAAACCCATAATTTAATTAAAAGATAATTGCGGAAAATGAAGAGATGGTACGTCAAAAATTGCATTTAAATGATGCAGCATTTAGGAATTTAAATCGTGCAGCTTATCAGAAATAGTTTTAAAGAAACAGTAGCAAGTTTGCCTTACGAAGCTAAGGAAACTATGCCATAATTTAATTTTTATGAGGTATGTGGATAAATTCCTGTTTAAGTTTTACTGGTACAATTCTTTTCCTCTTAATGTATCTCTTCTCCACCAGTGCTACAGACAAATTCTTTAGATTTTGAATCATTATAGAGACAATTCTGAATGATCTAATATCAGCATCTTTATTGAAAATATTCTTAACATCGCCATACAATTACTTCACGTAATATCGTCGCGTACACAAGAACAGTAATGATTTGCCTCAGCTTTTGACCAAAAATATGAAAGTGAAAAAAAAGGCTGCCTTACTCGGCATTTTTGCTCATCTTTCGTTTCAATTCTTACAGCCACCTTTTAAATTTCATGTTCTTTCTAGATAGCCTCCTCATTTAAACTTTGTTTCATACAAAACACTTTACTTCAAAATGTAATCAACCTTCCCGTGACATGAATGCATTTATAAGAATGACGGCGGCGTATCTCCTCTCAACTCCCACGCCTGGGCAGCAGGCCCGAGGCTCAACCGCTGAACCCTTGCGACAGCTCGGCGTGGGCGACGGTCTCTTTGTGGATCTTGGTCCTTCCTGCCGCCTCGGCGCAGATAGTGATCGCCGAAGGGGCCTGTCCGCGGGTGATGGATGGGGCCGCAGCTCCGCCTTCCCCACCCACCACCACCACCACCGCCCCCGCCGCCCCACCGCCCTGCCGCCATATCGCCCCGCCGCCCCGCTGCTCACAGTCCCCTCCGTTGCTTCTACTCTTGCTGTCCCCGATGTCCCTCACTGTTTCCCCTGTCCCCAATCACCTCACCCCCCCCGCTCTCCTGCTCGCGGTGCCACACCGCCTCCGTAGTCCTCACCATTCCTGCGGTCCTCACCAACCTGTTAGCCCCACCGTCCCCACTTCCGCTGCCCTGACCTCTCCTGCCGCCCCCATCGCCCTGTTATTCCCACTGTACCCCGCCCTCACCGCGACCCTCCCTGTTATTCTCGCCACTTCTTGCTGCCCTCGCCGTTCTCCCCACCCCGGCCAGCTTCACTGTCCCCCTCTGACACCGCCCGGCCCCACCCCACTCCACCCTACCTGACACCGCAATCTGCCCAAACCGTCTTGGAACCCCTACCAACCACTCCGACTCTGATCCGTCACCCACTCCTCACATCCCCGCGCCCACCACCCCGCCGTCTACGTAGTCGCCACAGTCCTCATCTCTCTCTCTCTGTCTCTCTTTGTCCATTCCGCATCCGCTACCCCTACCACCTCACGCCCACCGCACTGCCACCGCCCTCGCGAACAATGCCTCCTTAATTGTGCGCTCATGACGTAATGACTCGGAACCCGCGCCTCGAGAGCCGGCCTTCTCAAGCTGACGGTCGCCGCTTTCTGAAAGCGCTCCGGAGATAAGGAAAAGCTCTGCGATGATGCGTGTGTCACTGAGCTCCGGAGGACGCACGTCACTCGGAGGTGTGTGGACTTTAGTGCGGTGCTTGCGCGGGGTGAAGTTATCAGGCGCGCGGATCAGGGACAGGACTCGATGAGTGATGGCTACAAGCGAGTGTCCATAAATGCCCCTTGGTTTGTTACACACTCACAGCTCCAGCAAGTATCCCAAATTGACTCCATGGCCACTACGGAATCCGACTTCCATAGCCACCGCCCAGGTGTCTTAAGCAAACAACGCCCTTCATGGTATCCCATAAGCGTCGGTTTTGGCGCCTTAACTCTACGTTTGGTTCATCCCGAGCCCCAGTTCTTCTTACAAAAACTGGCCCACTGGACATTCACGATCCTTCCTCCGGCATCACCTAGAGGTCTTTTGAGGATGCCGACGTTCTCACCCATTTAAAGTTTGAGAATAGGTTAAGGTCGTTTCGACCTGAAGGCCTCTAATAATTCGTTTTACCGAATGAGATTCGGTTGTCATGTCTTTCACGTCTCCGGGCGCCAGGTATCCTGAGGGAAACTTTGGAGAAAAGCAGCTACTAGATGGTTCGAGTAGTTTTTCGCTCCTATACCCAGCTCAGACGATCTATTTGCACGTCAGAATCCACCCAGTTCTATCACTCCATACTTCAAATTCCACACCTAATCAACTTTAGACTCCGTCTCACAGAACCAGACTCCAAAATAGATATCCATACCAAGCATTCCTAGTCAAATTTTCGGAAATAGATTGTTTTTAGAGTTGTCTGGAAAATATTTCCTCACCCAAAATTGGTTTATAGTGTAATTTTAAGTAAATAAGAATGTAAGCCTTCACTACATATGTATAGTATTTTATGTACTGATCTATCTGAAAAAGTCAATAAAAAACAAGAAGTGAATGAGTGTCACTGTAGTGAGATTGTAGGTTGTGGCATAGGGTGTCCCTTATATTGTCCGAAAATTTTTTTTTTGCAGTTTTTTTTGGGCTCACCCCCTAAATATTTTCCATTTGGTCAAATTAACTCGAAAATAAAATTTCATCACAATATGTCGATATTAACCCGTGCCGACTTGAGCGCGAAATTTGAATTTTAGGGATCATCGGTTTTGTTGGGTAAAGTCAGTAGAAAACTACTGATACATTTTTAATATATAATTTTATATTATATTTTAATTCATTTTCAATATTTAGACTGTGTTATAGTTTTAACTTTTCTTGTGGATACTTTTTTTCAGTGTTTCATTCTTGCAAAATGCGTACAGTGAACGATATTCTTGAACAACACAAAAAATTGCTTTCGCTCCTCATGATAGTCGTCCAGTAATCCATGAAAACCTTACATTAATCCAATAGGCATTTCAGCGTAGACATTCACAGCTTTTAACTTTATAAATAAAGTTTTAGCTTCTAAATATGAAGAGTTGCATTACCAGGTCAAAGGACAGTTGTGAATAAAACTAGTATCCAACTTCAAGCAAGAGAACATATCTGCTTTTGGTTAACACAAATTCGGCTATTGTTTTTATTGAAATTAAGATTAACGTGAATTAGGAGATATATTGTATATTAACGAATTAATAATTAAAAAACTGGCCGGCCCCGTGGCCGAAATCGCTAAAGCAGTAATGTCTTGGCGATCTTGCACCGCAGGCTCGTGGGTTCGAGTCCCGCCTCGGGAATGGGTGTACTTGTGTATGTCATATGTACGTCCTTTCAGCCCTTACTATCATCATAATCATTCATTTTCCATACCTAGAGCTAACAACCCTGGGAAGTAACAATCGGATCCAGGGTAATGCTGATCCCCCCCCTGATGAACTGTATTCTCAGCATCCCTGCGAGGTCCGAATTGGTGAAGTCCGAACTGCTCGAAATAAAAATTAAAGAATGGTCATCGGGATACAATTGAGCTTACCATATAGTTCTCCATCCAATTTTTCACAAAAGGAATATAACACTCTTCCATGTGTAGATATACTCAGGCTAAATTCACTACCATTTGTATTTTGATTCTTAACGTCTACTTCATCATCAGAAAGCGGTACGACAGACAATTCTTCTAAGAAACACTACTTACGGTGTCTACATTTTTTAAATGCTTTTGAAATTATGGAACCTATCCTTTCAAGCGAGTTTAGAAATTTTATAAAGCATCTCGATGAAGAGTTTTTACAGCTGCACTGTCCTAAAGCCACGGTTTTACATAAACAGTTACAATCAAAAGAGAGGTATTCTTTAAGGAATTTTTAATTACACAAGATAGTTTGGATTCTGATCTTAGCAGAAACGTTTCAAATATTAATTATCTCTTGCCATCTGTCGAGCTAGATGCATTACCCCGGGAAAATGTATCTTTAGTCTCTTACTTTCATAAAAGTCCCACATTTCTTTAATTTCGGACTCATTAAAGAACATTCCCATATTCTATTTGCCACTTTTAAAATTAATGGCCTTAAATCTTTTCTAGATTTCCTTAAACTGCTGAAAAAGTGGTGTCAGGATTGCTTGCTACATTACGTATTTTACATTCAAACACACATTGTAAAATAAGTTTGAATATGTGATGACGGCACGGAAAGAACGATGCCCTGTCCAAATTTTCTTCAAGAAAGACGTATACTTCTTCAAAACGTCAAGTGTTTGTTGCAGTTTTATCACAGCAAAGAATTTGTAATATTTTTTCTTATTGTATTGATCCTTGTTGCACCCTTTCTTCTCTATACGCAAGATGTTCGTCTAGTCCTGAAGATAGCTATTACGTCCTGACTCTTTCTGCCGAAATAAAAACATCCTGTCTTCTTCCAACGTAAATCATTTGTAAAGCATTCGGATGTGCAATGTCAAATAGATTGTAAAAATTATTTCTAAACTTTCCACGGTGCTTCGAAATATCTTCACACTAGCTTGCGTTTTTTGTAATTTTCTTCACTCCGAATAGTACAAGTTAAGTTTTCGCGAACAATGCTGATTAGCTCTTGTCGGAATTCTTGCTTTCTTCCAAAATATCTTGCACACATGAACCACAAGTTTAGCGCTTGCACTAACTGTTCATTTACTTCCTATATGTTATAAAATAAAACTTCAAACACTTGTTTATTTCATGGTAAATTGGGTCCAGTCATTTGGAGGTTTATATAAATAAATAAAACTATCTCCTATTAAAAATACACGTTCTTCGGCACTGCATATGACACTTACATATGAAATTATGTTAGATTAGCAACCTTTAAACACAAGTGACACGATCGATTAAAATTAATGTATTGTTGTGCTCGGGCCTGACTCAGCGGTTGGTGATAGCTCTGGACATGTCCGTCACGCGAATTCGCGCTCAAGTCGGCACGGGTTAGAATGTTCCGATCTCAACAAAATTTTGTATAGGCATGTTTTAAGGTCATTCGAACAAAATTGGAAGGTGAGAGGCCAAAAATTTGAAAGTCGGAAAATAAGGGACACCCTATGTGGCACCATGCAATATAATATGTCAAGAATGTAAAATTGGAGGGTCCATGGACTTACTGCCGAAGAAATTGATCAATTGGCTGATCAATTCTTGAGGTGAAGATTTTCAAAAATATTTCGAAATTTGAGTCATATTTCTGATGTCACGGAATAAAAGTTCTTAAGTAATTTTTTGGCAAAACAGGGTTAAGAACTGAAACTACAAGTTATGCACCTATATTTTATTTTAGTAAAACGACCGAACTCAAATGTTGCCTCTTTAGCAACGAAATTCGAAAATAGCGTTTAGCGTTGGAAAAAGCGATGGCTCAATAATCTAACCCTTGTTTTCTCCAAACTAAGATTTTTGACTTAAGAACTTTTAACCCGTGACCAGAGATTTCAAATTTCATTGCTTTTTCTGATTCATGTGTTTTGGGATATTAACATTATTGATTTTTTTGTGAATCATTATGTGAATCATTTTGTGAATTATCATTATCAATATATATTTCATGTGAATCTCTCATTTGTCCAAGTTAAAATGTTCAAAAGAATCTATTTTATGATGCAAAGGCAAGTTGATGTAGCAAACCAAAACAAATGCGAAAATGCATTTTACAAGAGATAAATAAATCGTTGAGCTCTGCATCTTCCAAAATCCACATACATCAAACATATTTCCTTCGAAAATACTATATCACATTGTGACAGTACCAGGTTGGCCCCAGTGAAAAATAACATTCTCTAGGGATTATATGGATTTCCAATATTTTTAAACATAAAAAACCCTTCTATATACACTTCATTCTTTTGTGTCTTAGAAAAAAAAGTGATGTATTTTGTTTTAAAACTAGACGACCCAATTTACGCTGAATTCATCTGACAACACCGGTCCATGCATAACGAACGGTATCTCGCGCAACTTGCTTGGCTTTATTCTCTTATCGACCGGCGCGGCGCGGGGCGGCAGTCGCCTCGCGGCGCTCAACTCCAGCTGCGACAATCGCCCCGCGCGGCGCGCAATTCGGGTCCACAGCCCCCTGGCCAAACACAGCACATCCCCGGGGCTCTCGAGCGCGCAAACACAGCAACAGCCGAAGTTGCCCTCTCGCCCGGCCCCGCCCGGCCCGGCCCGGCCCCCTCGCGGCTGCCGGGGCCTCTTCAGGCACCGCGTCACACGTCACTGTTTCCTCGCTGCTTACTTTTCTTCGCCTTTTTTCTATTCGTTCTTCGTTTGTGTATGTGTGTGTACGTATGGCTCAGAAGTTTGGATTCTTAATCAGAGCGAAGAACAAAAATTAAAATCAATGGAAATGAACTACTGGAGACGCTGTTGTGGCCTTACACTCCTAGATAAAGTACCCAATGTTGACATAAAAAATCAAATGGGTATTAATATCGATATAATGGATGTAGTTGATGCTAAAAGATTGAGGTGGTATGGTCATATCCAAAGGATGACGGAAAGTCGGTGGCCTAAGAAAATTTTGAAATGGTTACCTCAAAGAAACAGGAAACGTGGCAGACAGAGAAAAACATGGGAAAAGGAGATAGAAAAGGCAATGAAGGAACGAGATCTTCAAGAGGAAGATTGGGAAGATCGAAGGACGTGGCGACTAGGATGCGAGAAGCGGCATGAGCTGTAAAGAACCTCGCTAATACTACTACTCTTCGTTTGCTTTCATTATTTTTTCATTATCTTTTTACTTATCATCCTCCATTTCTTTCTTTATTCATTTATTTTTCATTACCTTGTTTTCAGTTTCCCTGCTGTTTAATTTTCCTTTTCTTCTTTCCCTACTTTTTCGTTTTCTATTTCTTATTTTTCTTCTCATTATTTGTCTTCCTCTACTGCTGAAGTAGTATCTCTAAAGGGAAGTTGGTGACAAACTTGAAAGACTTGTACTTCGTTCTCTTGAGGTTTATTATTTTTTAATTTTTATCTAGGGCTTTCAGGTACGATAGGAGATGAGGCCGGTTCAAGATACCATTATCCTGACCAAGTCAATTTTATGCAGTATAGTTCTGTTACATTTTAATATTTTTGCGAATTAGGTTCTATTTTGTATATTTCAGTGTTTCGAACTTTTATGTTCATTTTAGAACTGTTGTCCGTAAAATACAACTCTTTTGGCTTTCCAACAAAATTACAAGGCCGGAAACAAAATAAATTAAAGGTCGCTGGATGTAAAATGAGTCGTTTAGGGCCAAGAGTACGAGAATGCTGTTTATGATATCACCATACCTCGCATAACAATTCCAAACCTTAACCCTACACACATCATACGCAAATGACGCCACCCCACTAGTAGGCATTTCCTTCCATTCGCATTTTTACCCCCAACACGATTACCAACAGACCTCCTTCCGTTATCCATTTTACTACCATGCTCTCCATCATGCCAACCACTCCCTCATTACCGCCATGACTCCCATCTCAATGAAGCACGAATTTCACCCCCAGACATACCACTCCACCACCACCACCATTGACCCTGCGGACATCCTTGCATCGCCACCCAGCGCCGCCGCCGTTAACGCCAGAATATCTTTTGACAGTCAGTGGGAGGCGTGGTTGATGGCGGCGCTACGTAGCACAGTAATCAGCACCTTCAGCCAGACCCCAAACAAATCTATCCACACCGTCATCTCAACCTCCATGGCCGCGATAAGGACCTTGGTTGTTTGACTTCAGACTTTGGCACTTCGTCCCACTTACAAAAGTCGTGACGGGGAGTTGGAAATTCCTCTTCGGTTTCCCAGTTTCTCAAATATTAGATGAAAAGCATAAAGTGGTTCTAGTGAGAAAGCTGGTAGGCACTTCATGACCCCTCCCAGCAATAACAGATCGGTTGGATCCAGTTGGGTCTGAATTCGTCACGGCAATGTCCCAACTCAGGAAAAAATTAGAAGGGACTTTTCTCGTGCGGGTGAGTGGCATATGACTCCGATGCGAACCTAAAAAGCTGTAAGGCTTTGAGATGGCGATGTGGTCCCATTTAAGTTATGGGGAGATGGTTTACACCGCATTCCGACGTTTCTGGATGTCAGTTTAGCGATGTATTTGCACAACCGGAGACCCTAAATTCAAATGGTACAAATCAGGTGAATGCTGTCACAGGGTTTACGACAACCCAACCGCAACATCACCAACAATTAACCAATCCCTACCATTCTCAAAGTAACATAGCACCTCTCTTATCATCAAGATAACTTTTGAGAAGCAGCGGTCATTTAATCGGATCGCTTAGCCGCACGACCGAAATCATCATCATCTCTATTTTTCCGTATCACTACATCATTACAGAACTCTCACCGCTCCTCGCACCAGTACCATCATCTCCAGATAGCCAACTATTTCATATCTATCATCTTGTCTTCACCACCACATCATTACAAAACTTAATCATCAACTACCCAAAAGCATTCTTCCCCAACTCGGAGCCGCGAGAGCATTAACTGGACTGCACTGCAGTGCCTCTGGCCGGAAGAAGGTCCTAGGTTCGAGGCCCGACGGTGGCTTGATTTTCGATGCTAGCTTGTATGCTAGGTCGAGTTCAGTCACTGCATGCTCTGATCGATTGGTTTACGTAATTTCTCCGATCAACACCAAACGAATGCCGGAGCAGTAACCTAACAAACGAATCACGGATTGCGCGCGATCTCTCCTTCCTCTTCCTTGTCCTATCCTCATCCCTTACGTACACACACTCACATGCACTACACTACTACACATGCAGGGAGAACGGTTGAGAGTTCATAAATTGTCCCGGTTGGGGCAATGTCTCCCTAGTGGGAGATGCCCGTTTGAGGGAAAACCTAGTTAGGCGACGGTAGATCGGCGCCGGATCTCGCCATCCAGCGGAGGAAGATCACCGCCACCTCTCGAGAAAAAATGTACTACACTTACAGAACTAACGACCGGCGCGCGCCCGGAACCAATAACAATCAATCAAACCCACCGCAGCCAACCCCCAACTCGGGCCAGCGCGTCGTCGTGTCCAGCCATCTAAAGGTAGCAACGCCCAAAAACTAATCTCAACCTAACCATATCCAAACTTTCATGCTCATTTTAGGCTAATTAAATGCTCTATTCCCTAATTTTAGGCTTCTCCGGATTTCCCAAAATTGTGGGCGCTGCTAGCTTTAGACTTTAGCTGGCAGCGCCCCCACCCAGAATCAATATCAAAATAAATTCAAAAATCTGAAACCCTTCCCAAAATGTAAGAATAATTTTAGGCTCTTAGAAAAAAAAAATATCCCCACGTTTGTATTCCAAAAATCTGAATTTTGGAATCCCTAAATTTTGGGAAATCCAGAGGAGCCTAACATTCGGGAATATAGCATTTTATTAGCCTAAAATTGTGGATATGGTTTGGTTGAGATAGGTTTTTCGGCGCCGGTAGCTTTAGATGGCTGTCGTGTCCCTTCTCGCCAGCGGTCCTTTCCGCGGCGGCCTGGGGCGTGGCCGGCCACGGCGCCGGGGGGCTCAGCTGCCGCTGCGGCCGGCGCGCGCCGATTACTCGCTAATTAATAGTGGATAATTTTCGAGGTCGGCCGCGCCTCGGGCGCCGCCCCGGCGCTGCCGCCGCCACCACCGCCGCCCCCGGCGCTGAATAATTCCAGCCAACACAGGACGCGCCCCCCTCCCCCCCCGAGGCTCAAATCCCGCCCGCTGCGTTGCGCCGCTGTTGTTCCGCTCCTAAACCAACTTGCCGCCGAATCTACCTACAAATAAACAATTAAGGTTCCTTGTATAAGCTTCAATAAGAGTTGGAACCGTTTAATTAGTGTGGACATTTGCGGACTTTGGTTTTCGAATGAAGTTCATGCTTGAGACTGCAACAAGAAAGTAAAGATGGAGAGATTATGAAAATTAAATAGCATCCATGTGTTGACGACACAAAAAAAGGTTTTTGATTTTTTCACTGTTGATAGTAGTATATTTCGTTAACTAGAAATTGGCATCAGTGTTCTGATAGTATCCTCTCCCTAGTTCTTTAAAATCAGAACTTTTTCTTTTTCTCCGTTGTGATTACTTGCAAATTTGAGAATTTATTTCCAAACATGAGTTTACATAATTCCACGTGCATCTGCTCGCCTTTCAGCACGTTTTGGATATCGCCTTCTACGGAAAGAAACATAACTTAATCCACAAAAATCGTTTAAATAATAAAAGGTGTTCACCTGAGTCTTTGAGATCCTTCGGGTTTTAAAGGTTTGGTAAAGATTACCGTAACATATATTACCTGCCACTATTTTCTTCTCAATGTCCTGCTCTATGACGTTGCTTTCCGTGATTGTGGAACCCAAGAACTTGATGGCATGCACCCAATATATGACCTTACCAATTACTATTTTCTTTCAATTATTTTGTTGCTCCACCGTTGAACCTCCCGCCCCCTTTTTTTATCCGGGTATACAGTAGTATTGTCATGTGAGTTCACTCCATACTCCCAAATACTATGATCAAAAAAGTGTCTTCTTGTTTTTTAAACGCTGAATTCGTTGAATTCTACTGGAAAGATAATAAGTCTGTAAATAAATACTTTTTCACCTGAAAAATTGTGTTTCTTGGTGAAACTCACTTTAGAAATAAGCTCTTCCATTCTATCAATTATTAAAAATAAATAATTTCCAATTCTTCGTGTCTTATTTTCAAAGTCACTCTTTTGCTTATTTGTAATATATAATGAATTCTGTTGGATCTTTCGTTGTCAATGATCTTCATTTAACGTTACAATGAAATATGTTAACCATTCACCTGGAAATTTTCTCCCATATTAAAAATTCGCTCTTTCACAGAGAAGACTATTAATTATTATGGACTCTGGGCTAGTTCTCGCTTTTCCAATGCCACGCAATGCACGGCCTCCGCTACTGCTTTACTTCTCTCAGGCAATGCAGGGTTTCTGTTCGCCTCTGAATGAGACCTGAAATATTTACCGACCCAAAAAACCACGCACGCGGTATTTACATGTATCTGACGAAATAACTGAGGTCTTGAAGCAACCACACCTCTCTTCCTGGCACGCCTGGAGAAAGAAAAGAGAGTGAGATAGAGAAGTGGTGGTCGAGGAGTCAAAGGGGAGGAGGAAAAATGAATGAAATGGAATAGGGGAGGAGGAGGGCTGGAAGTCTGCCGAGAGTCAACGGAAGAAAGCTAGTTGGAAAGTTTAGGTACGTGAGAGGAATTTGGCCGGTAGTGGAAGACAGAAAGAGAGAGATCGGGAGACTGGCGGGGAAGTGGGCGTGGAGTCAGTGGAGTGTGGGAGAAAGGAGCGGAATGAAAGTTGGTAAACATGGATGGAATGTGGACGGAAAGGTGAGCGGGCAGTTATTGAAGGTGAGGAGGGGAGAGGTCAGGTAGGAGAATACGGTTTGGATGTGAGCGGGAAGGCGGAAGTGGTAGAAAACGGAGAGGAGAGCTGGGAAAAGGCCGAGAAATGAAAGGGTGTAATAGATTCGAGAAGAACGGTGAGGAGGGGAGAAAGAAGATGGTGAAAAAGTAAACGGCGCAAGGAAGGAAGACGTAGGCCGGATAGAGGTCAACGGGCGTGTTGGAGAACAGAGTTGGAAGGAGGAGGGAAGGTTAAACGGTAGTTGAGCTACACCAGGACCGGGGGAGGGTGGCTGGCTGGAGGTGGTAATGGGACGGGGATCAGGGTAAACAACAGGACTGGAACCTGAATGTTACAACCCTTGACGTGGTGCAAGCCTTGGTATTTTATTTTTAAACAGTGACCTTAATTAGACGTGCATTATGGAGCACAATGAGTGAAATTTAGTGAGTCTGATACCTCCTATAGGAGTTCTTGTGTGGTAGTTTGCAGTCAGTGATGTGTTTTTCAGTCAATGGTTTTTGTTATTAATAGTCTTATTTGGTTACATTGATTATAATGATGCATTGAATATCAAAATAGGTTTCTGTATTTTAAAAGTAACTGATGTTTGTTGGAAAAGTATCAATTGTTTACCTGAATAAAGCGTGACGTTGCATCAGTATTTGTGGATTAATGTTCGATTTGGCCGTAGAGAAAATATGTGATTGTCTTCCATCTTATAATTGCATCAGTGCATTATTTACGACACCATCGACTGTAGATGGAAATCGCCGTATACCTGGGTAATTGCGAATTTCATGATTATTAACTCAAATTAAAGTTTCCAAGGAAAATAATTTACCTAAACCTTTTTTACAATCAGTGTGTGTACAAAAGTTTCTGATTTGCGTTAGTGACGAACGCTGAAAATTTATTTTTTAATTTACTGTGTTCAACGGGCAATTAATGGTGATTACTCAAATTATTCCAACCGTTTACATAAATAATTAAACCAATTATATCATAATTCAACACTTCAGTGAACTATTTGCATTTTAGTGAATAAAAATATTAACAAAGTTTCCCATTAGCTTAAATTGCGAAATTTGCAATTTCGTTCTATTAATGTGCGACCTATTAATAAAACTAGTAATGTTTACGTTAATGTCGTCTATTACGTAATAGTAATATAATCATTAGAAAATTGTTTTACTTTATTTCGAAAATAAAGTTAAAATATAATAAAATAATTTTTTTAATTACAACGTTTTTGATTCATTGCAAAAACTTATTTCCTTTCAACTTCGCACTTTTTACAAAAACTATTCCTTATTTTTTTATTATTTTGTCACGGAGAATCAACACTAAAAACCCTATAATATGCCAAACTGTACTTTAATCCTTCAGTGTTATTAGACCTTTACAATTTTTCATTAGAAATCTCCAATCCCACAATCATTATTCTTGGGTGACATTTTCCAATCCGAGATATTTCCGCTTCCTCCACATACTTTGTGCCAAACCTGTGCCGTCGACGTGCGTGGTGCATTCAGGAGAGGGTGAGGAGGAGACACGGATATTGGGAAAGTGCATTCGGAAGACTCTCTCCGGCGCACTGGGAGAGGACCGGAATCGCCCCGTGAATACGCAAGCGGCGGCCTTTGCAGCTCCCTACATCGAGTTAGCGTTTTTCCAAGAGTGGCTCCGCTTCGCGTGTAGAATACCTCCCGAAAACGATTATCGCTTGAGTGTCACATTTCAAGGAAGCGCCGAATGAGAACGGCAGTGCTGGTATTGCGTAAAAATGTTCATTTATTTATTTAACGGCAAAACAGTTAAAAACTGTGTTTGACGTACTGCGGTGAGAAGTGTGTTATGTGCCGATTTCCTTAAATTGTGAGATCCTTTTGTTAAATACAGGATTCAACTTGTTTACGATTGGAACCGAGCAATTCTTTTGCCAGAATTGATAAAATATAACACTTTCCTAAATTGGAGATATATGTGAAAATATTAATACAAATAGATGTACAATGGAATATTGGTCGTGATTTTTGCATTGCTCTTTGTGAATTGTTTTCTGTTCTCTTAACATTGAAAGCAAGGAACACAATATGGTTAATATTCATACGTGACTTTTAGAACAGTCGGTTTTCTTTTTTCACTGTTTTATTATCTTGAGTCGTACATATGAAAAGTAATTCTAACTGCAATTTTGTCGAGTAGGCAGGACTCTTCAAACGAAATGTAGTATTTGGCTCAGTTTTAACTTAAGTGAACTTGCTTAAAGGAGGAATGTTCACAATGTGTTAGTATGTGTAGATTCCGCGGGCTGAGGGCAATTGTGGCTTTGGATCGCATCGTGCGAGAGAAAGAGATGAGATTCGAGAGGCAAAGAACTGCGTTAAAATGAAATTAGATAACATACGTTGATAACTTTGTAAAATGTTAGTTTAGGGTAGTAAAGAGGAAACATTTTCCTAATTTTATGGGAATACGAGTATCTTTGGAAGTATTAAGTATAATAACGTTAGTAAGCGACAATTACGCATTCACATTGCATTTGAAACTTTCTTCTATCAAATTGTTCATTATCTATATTTCTTCAGTAAAACATTTATTGTTCTTATCTCGTTAAAACTATGTGCCGAATTCTATAATCCAGCGTCAGATCTGTGTAGAGATCTTTAAATTTTTGGACTGTGTTTACAATACATGAATCCACATCTTTTTGTAGAGCACTTTCAAGTAAATCTATTCTCTTATGTATTTGAGCACTTCTGTGCAAAAGAATGTTGAACATATGCTTTGAATTCCAACCTGAATTGTTTTAATATTACAATAAAATAATAATTATCATAATTAATTTTATGAATTAGTTTGTTACAATATTTCCCAAATTTCAATATTGACTCAAGACGAATATGTTTTGTGTCTTGAATATTTGAATATTCTTTTCACGCTAGTATTATCTTTCGTTCTTTTATTCTTTTTCCTAGTTTATTTTCCTTCGTTTTCTTATTGTTGTACCTATTTTATCACAAAGGTCTTTCCTGGTGACAATAATTTGTAACATTTTTTAGGAATTAAAATATTTAGTTCAGACTATAAGTAACGAACATGTCCTCCTCCGTATGTAATATTTTATTCCCAGGACGCCATATTATCCTTACTTCTCCTATTCGATTTCCTCTCACCGTCTTTGTTTCTTCTCCTTTCCTTGCAAAATTCCCTCTCTTGACTCATGCCTCAAGCCGTAACCCCCAAGACGTTTCGTCATTTCGCGCTAAAATTATTTCCCCGGCTGCCAGCCATCCCGGCCGCAGACAGGCGTACCCCGCCGCGCCCCGCCTGGCCCCGCCTCGTCCCGCCACGCCCCGCCGCGACGTCACGTCCCCGCCACGTTTTACGTCACGCCGTCGTCGTCTCAGACGCTAATGGCCGCCTCGAAGCGACGCCGCCGGTGGCGCGCGGCGCGGCGGCCCTCGGAACACAGAGCAGCGCTAATAAAAGGGAACATCTATTACAGCGGGATGTTGCGTGCGAATCGTCCCCTGCCCCGTCCCCCTCTCCCGACCTTGGAACTTGCCACCGCCGCCGACGTGCCCGCCGCCTCCGCAAATATTGCCCGATAAACGGCCGTCATCCAGTCCCGCCGTCTCCGATGCGCCTGTTCATCCGCTGCTACCTCACCGTCCCCACAGCCCTTCTCGTCCTCGACACCCTCATTCTTCCCACCGCCCTCACCATCCTCACAGCCTTTAACATTCCCATCGCCCTCATCGTCCCCACCACCTTCATCGTCCCTCCCTCCCGCACCTTCCTACTGTCCTAACCGTCTCCACCATCATCACCATCCCCACCACCCTCAACGTTACCACCGCCCTCACCGTCCCCACAGCCCTTCACGTTCCCACCGCCCTCATTCTTCCCACTGCCCTCCCCATCCCCACAGCCTTTAACATCCCCACCGCCCTCACCGTCCCCACTGCCTTCACAGTCCCCCCCGCCCTCACCGTCCCCACCGCCCTCACCGTCCCCACCGCCCTCACCGTCCCCACCGCCCTCACCGTCCCCACCGCCCTCACCGTCCCCACCGCCCTCACCGTCTCCACCGCTCTCAACGAACCACCGCCGCCTTCACTGCCATACCATCCCCATCGCCCCTGCCGCCCCTCCATCCCCGCCGCATCCTCCACCCTCGCTGCCCCCTCCACCCAGCGCCGTCCGCTACCGCCCCCGCTGTCGTTACGCCTCCCCCGCTCGCTTGCCTCCCTCGCTGCCCTAGCCTGCTCTCCGCAGCCGGTGTGCCGTGGCCACCGCCGCGCTGCATTTGTCAGCACGGGACAGGTTCATCTGGTGCAGCCGTCTCGCTCGCTCAAATGCCGAAGCGCCGGCAACGCACCCGCCGGTAGTGCCCGGGGCTCCCCTGAGTCGTACGGTTCTTGACATGTCCGTTCTCATCAAATGGTTCTCACTGACTTTCGAAAGTTCAATAAACGTGTATAGTGGAATATTGAAGGCCCAATAACGATGACAATTTCCACATATAAAGCGTTTTTTTTTTCAAATATTGTTAGCCAAACAGGAGTAACAATAGGCACAGAATACAAGAGTGAAGATTGTACTTAAAGATAATGATTCTAAAAATGGCTCTCATTTGAATAGATCAGTAATAAATGTTCGTAAGATGGAATTATGAACTTTTTGACATAGGAATATCTCAAAACTCGCTGAATACATCCTCATTCAGAATTTCGGGTTTTCACGTTGTGTCAGTACATGGCCCAATGTGTCGTACCATCGTGGTGTCAGTACCATCTTTTGACTGATTTTCAGAACGTTCCACGATTTACGTGTGTCCACTAACAAGTAAATTGTTTTAACTGAAAAATACAACAATGTAACTGAAAATTATCTCAGTGGACCTTTTATACTTACGATAGTTATTAGTTGTAATAACATCAACCACTCGTAGCATCTAACCTCCAAATTAACATTTTCGAACAGGCTAATAATGGATTGTACATTTCGTGTAACCAGATGTATTATTTACCGGAGTGCGTATATCTAGACGAAATATCATCTCGTTCTCGCACTTTATTACGAATTGGATTTGAAGTGTTATAGAATAGCGTTCGCCGTCTTTCAAACTATTTTTCTACATTATTTCTGTCTCCTAGCGCATAATATTCTGTCCTTAGTTTACAATAGTTTGATTGATTATTTGAGTCAAGAAAGACAATTTCCTCCATTAGCGGCATGTTTATTGTTCTGAAATATCCATGTTTTCTATTATCTGAGGAATAAATGGCATTTCACAATAATGTTCTAAATTTGTTTCAATGTCAAATGATCCATTTGCGCGACAGGCACATGAGCTTGACGTCCAGTTCCAGTCTACAACGGAAATAACGGCTTTACCCAGAGCCTGGCAATGTTTCAGTGTTTGCTCTGGCTACGGTGACAGGTCGTGGAAGAAATATGACGAACGTCGGCCCTTGGATCGAAGTAATTTTCTTGTGTCACGGTTGGTTGTATGTAGTTCCTTGTAGTACGGACGTTGACATTCAATTCATTTCAACCTTCAGGCCGTCGCTTTATCAGATGGATCTCTTCCTGCGACAAAGATGCTTTGGTGCTTTTTACAGAGTACAGTATTCCTCATTGTTTACTCATCTATCGGAAACAAAGCAAATTCTTTAATTCTGTTTCAGTTGAAAATAGACTTCTCGCTACCTTTTGAGCAAAGATTTTACAATGAGAAGCGTATAACAAACGTGGAATGGCAAGGTTGCAAGTGACAAAATCGAAGAAACTAAGTTGTTACTGTGACAAGATTCTATCTGACTAATGCTACAATACAACACACATGATGGAATCTGTAGACAAACGGCTACTTTAAAAATCACTACTGCAGGTGGAGAAACACCTGATTGTGGAGAGACGTAACTTATACATTAATTTCTTCTACACGACTGAAATGTTGGTTCGAACCTTGTCACTAAAGAGTCAGGGAGGCGGGCTAATAAGACTGAACGGGCGGGAAGGGGATAGAGGCAGCACCACGATGGTGGCGAAGGTTATTTCAATAGTGAACTCCATTATTCGCACATCTTTTACTTACGCGTAGAGAGCCACTGCCATAACCCTTTTTCACGAGATAGAAATAATACAAAACTAGTGGCCTGCAGCAGCAAAAATGCTGCTGAAGAAAACCACACGATACGTTTTTCCGAAACGTAGCATACACCTTATCAAGAACAAAAAAATATGACGTATGACACTGTAATAAATTAAATATTTTAACATAAACAGTACACTGTAATAGCATGGTACAGTGCTATAGGTCTTTACAAACCAATGCAATAAAAATATCGTATTTATCAAAATATTGCTATTTCTTAACGCAACACGTGAATACCAAATATTTAATGGCGGACGTATTCTTCCTTGGAACTTTACACTCGCCTGACGTCAGCTGTGTCGTAAGCGGAACTCACCGAGTTTGAGAATTCAATTCGTACGCACAGTACGAGAATAGTCGGAATAACACAGTCAAATATTTGAATTTTTCAGTGAAAATTGGAACCGTTTCATTGTTCTGGGATTTTTTTTGAGTTCTTTGATATTTAACCAAACCACTGGAAATTAATAATGTAGTTGTAGCTTCACTGTGCGCACGCTTTGTTGAGCACTCCTTTTGCTTGTAGTTCATTTACCATTGATTTTCTATAACTGATATAATTGATTTTCTATAACTCGGGAACAAACATTTTTCAAATATTTTTATTTTTCTAAAATAAGTATTTTCTAAATTCATTTTTTCGTTTTTTTATTTATTTTTTTATTCTGGTCCTCAAGAAAATGTGCGCAGATAAATTTCTTTCCCCACACGTCATATACAGTTTTTACTGTTTTTTGGCAAATAAATAAATAAATAGTTAAATTTTATTATGTATGGTCAATATCCCTTAGTTAATCAGTATTTTATTTTACGTTAAATTATTGACTTGCTTAAAAAAATTCAATCTTTGTCTAACAGCCAATATTTATTCAAGAACGACACTCCAAAGATGTACTGCTTAAAAAGGGGAAAGGACGCTGTAGCGCGCAAGGACAGCTCACCTCGCTGATTTCGTATCCGTGAGTCGACGCACCTTGTCGGAAAACGAGTATGTTCGTCGATTACGAAACTTCCTAATTGCACTGTTTTTGCAACAAATACTTTTCGAATATTAGGAATATTTATATCATTGCATTGCATTTTGAAAGATCTTTAAAATCTTTGGATGGAGAAAAAAATATATACTTCCATTTAAAAAATCAAATTTGTGTCAATATCTCTAAAGTCACATACGTTACAAACAAGAAAACGAATTATGTTATTTGCCCCATCATTTGCAACAACATTGTGCAAATAGCATCTCGATACCTCGAATCGTTTTCAAGATATTAGCTGTGGACAACTTAGGTGCTCCACCTGCATATATTTGTCTTGTAACCACAATTTTACATTGCATTTCAGTTTGTATGGCCTACTTAGGCGGCCATCGTGAATGTCTGCTCAGACCTTCTATGTCTAGCAGCTGTAGGTGTTGCCGTGTGACGCAGGGTGAGACCCAGGAGAACCGGTTGGGCGCGCGCGAGGGAGTGTGAGTCAGAGAGAGATAGAGAGACGGAGAGCGAAAGAGACAGACTAAGAAATTCTTTTCTCTATGACGGACAGATGCAGAGAGGGAAGGAGACAGATACGGAGAGAGAGAGAGGGAGATGGCGCTCTTAAGTAAGAAAGAGAGAGAGTGAAACAGAGTAACACAGACAGACAGAGACACAGAGAGGCAAACAGTGAGGGTCAAATAGAGACAGAGACACACTGACAGACGCAGGCAGAGACAGACAGAGAGGCAGAGACAGAGACGCAGAGAGAGAAGCAACAAGAGAGACAGAGGCAGAGAGAGAAACAGACAGAGATAGAGAGAAAAACAGAGAGGGACAGAGAGACAGAGATAGAGACAGAAAGAGACACAGACAGAGACAAAGAGAGGTAGATAGAGAGAAACTGATACAGAGAGAGACACGGACACTCTTTCTTTTTCACAATTATCAAATATGAAAAAAGGGGAACTCCGAGTATTTTGCTAGTTCTCTATAAATATTGTAATGCGGAAAAAAACATTTTTTGCCTTATAATCGCCTAAACTTATCGTATATTAAAACGTATACTAATCTCTGAACGAAAAGGTACACGTATACGTATACTGTTGCTACAGAGTACGTATACTTTACACACAAGGAATACGTATACGAAAATGTAGAAAACAAGGCCGTTGCGAGGGTGCTGGAGGCGGCGCGTGGCGCACCAGGAGTAGCGCGAGGGGCGGCGCGGGGGCGGCGCGGGGGCGGCGCGGGGGCGGCGCGTGGGCGGCGCGGGTCGGCCAGGGCGTGGCGCGTCGCCTCGCGGCGTGGCGGCGTGAAAGCGCCATTCAGCGCGCGTCCGTCAATGTTAACGCGCCCATTGTCGCCCCGGGGGGCTTTTCGGAAGGCGCTTTATTAGCCGCGTATTATTAAAACAGGCCGCGGGCGGGGGCGGGGCCGGCGACAGCGGTGGCAACGGCGGCGGGGGCGACGATGGCGAGGACGCGGGCTGGGGAGGGCTAAAGAGGAGGGGAGATGGGGGGGTGCGTGAGTGAGGGTGGGGTGCGAGCGTGACAAGGGAAGGGAGGTGGGGTTGGGACAAGCGAAGGGGGCGACGTGGGCGTCGCTAGTCACTGTGCAGAGTAGCGTGTGTGGTGAAAGACGGGTTATGCGGCTAAGAACTTAAGGGACAATACACGGTAAAAGCTTTGTATGTAGTGCTGTAGGAGAATATCGAGATCGCTCTGGGAAGAAAACGAAGCAAAGGCAGAAGAGCTTCAAAAATCAAAAGGAGAGCCAACGATATTAAGGAAAGATTAATCATTAATAAGAAGGTGATATGAGTGTGTAAGATAATACGACTCGGGATTTCGGTAGGGGTTTTAAATCTTAGTTACTCGTGCTATGTTTTGTCACACAAGTACTTTTTTACGCGAAGATTATTTTGTAAGGAAAATTAACACTGTGGCGTCTGAATAATATTTGGATACAATTATTAATTAGTTTTATTTCAAAAACTTATGTATTACAATCCTCCTTAAGTAATAATGATTATAAATATAGCATATTAGGCTTCAGAACAATTTTTGCATTTGATGACTTTTTGCATTTGAAGAATATGTTAATTGCATGGGAATTTGTTGCACCAGTTAGTAGTAAGTGCAGTAATAATTGCAGTAGTTCGTTTTTTTTCTTCTGCAAATGTGACAGTGATTTCTTAATTTTGGTGGTAATTATTCTTGATCATCACGACTTCCAATTTTTGTAAATTTGCTGAAAATCTGTGTCTTATTCCATTTCGTAATCCTGTCTTTTAAAATGAAAACATCTATATACTCTAAAGCGCTGCTTGAATAATCACTAGCAAAATCAAGCTTACATCACGTGTCATGTTCAGTCTCGGCCACTACTTCTTCCCCAAAAACACTTGCGACATCGGAAATCTCATCTTCCGACGATTTCTCATGTAATAATTCATTTGTAGTATGTAATAATTATTTTCCGATAAATTATGTATCTCTATATTGTTCCTAATGTAAAACAAAACCAATTAATGTAATTACGTCTATCAAAATAGCCTGTGATAATTAAAAAAATGAAAACTCACATTGGTTCCCGCACGGCGTAGAAAGTACGCCAACAAACGCTTTCCAACGGAAATACAATCGTATAGCCAATACACTAAATTTTACGCAACTGAGTATCGAGGAGGATGTGGCTGACTGCCTTCTGCGAGGTCAAATGTCAGAACGCGCGCTGATGTTATCTGACACCTACGGCGACAACAGTTCCAGTGGCGTACAAAGTACGCCAGCGCGAGTAACTAAGGGTTAAGTTACGAGATCGGTTGAGGAATCGTTAATTTAGACTACGGACAAATTTAGAGGACAGTTAATACAGGAGACATACGGTAAGATATGTATTTTGAACTGAAGAGGCAGACAGAATAGGTAAAAATATGTAACGAAAAAACATTGTGTTAGGACGGCCACAATTCGCGAAGATGAAATTTTGAGAACGGTACGTAGAAAGACAAAAAATATGTAATTACATGAAAATCCGGTCCCTAGATATAACTAAAACAGGAAGAGGAGAATGATGAAAGCCGCCGGGGCGGGAGCGGGGTTGCGAGGACGAGCTGAGACACGGCGGGGCCGGCGCCCTTCGTCGGAGCGCGCGGAGCGGGGCGCGGGGCGCGAGGCGCGGGGCGCGGGGCGCGAGGCGCGGGGCGCGGGGCGCGGGGCGCGAGGCGCGGGGCGCGAGGCGCGGGGCGCGAGGCGCGAGGCGCGAGGCGCGAGGCGCGAGGCGCGGGGCGCGGGGCGCGGGGCGCGAGGCGCGGGGCGCGAGGCGCGAGGCGCGAGGCGCGGGGCGCGGGGCGCGGGGCGCGGGGCGCGGCGCGGCGTGGGCCGTGGCGGGGCGCAATACGTGGCAAATTGAGCCGCGAGTGCCACCACTCGGCGCGGGCTCCTGCCCAGACAATGGCCTCCGCGGGCGCAGAGAGCCGCTGGCTCTGGAGTCTAGGGACGTGGGGGGGAGGGGCGGAGTGTGAGGGCCCTCGGCCGCCGCGACGCGCACGAAACAACGCCCGCAGGCGCCCAGACGCCGCCGTCCCAGGCGCCAGGCCACGCTTGCTGGCTATAGAAGAGTCCGTGGTGTAGTGACCCCACCATACCATCCACCGACAGCATCGTCTGACGTGAGTCAGGGTATGACCCAGTGTTGTCAAGGTCGGTGCCACGAGCGGGAGTCACGTGCCACGACGAAACCGCCCCTCCAGGCAGTTCATGACCCCGCCACCAGAGACAACGCCATCCCTACTGTAAAACGGCGGGATTACTAACAGTTCCCCTTCCCGACGCTAGTTGCGCAGGGAAGCTCGTGGCATGCTACGAAGCCACGACGCGTGCCCCTGCCACCAGTAGAAGACCTCGACACCACTGGTCTAATCTAATGTCACTGCAGTGCCTCCGACCGGGAGGTCCTAGGATGGACGGTGGCTTGCTTTCTGCCACTAGCTAGCTAGGCCAAATTTAGTCGCACGCTTCGCCAGATGCTCTGATCGGCAGTGCTCCATATTGCTTTTTGTCGATCAACACCACGTGGAGCTGAATGCCGCAGTGCCCTCACAAACGGTCTGCGGACCGCGCGCTCCTGTCCAGGCAATGGCCTTCGCGGGCGGAGAGGGCCGCTGGGTCTGGATGGGGATGAGGCGGGGAGGGGAGGACGGGGGAACAGAGGCAAGGGAGGGGCGAAGTGTGAGGGCCCTCAGACGCCGGAGCGCCCGAAACAACGTTCGCGGGCGCGCACGTTCAAACTCCACCGCGTGGAAAATCTGATTGCAGCGCTTGCTGATTTTGGCGATCCGTCCAACCATAACGACTAGTGCGATGGCATAATGATGGTCACTATTATGGCGTCGTGTTGAGAGGGAACATACACTTGGTAACAGTCTTGTTTGTACAGTCCGTAATTTGCTCGAAAATCATTCATTTTATGTGGAAAATTGATACTAATGCGAACTATCTTACAAGATAATTGAATAAATCCCGTTAAATAAAATATAACTTTGTTCCCCTGGACGAAAAAGCCTTGAATTTTAAATTCACCAGCACATTTAGTCACTCCGGAAGTAGCCGCTAGGAAGGTTCCCGGGTAACTAAATGTGCTCGTGAGTTTCAAATTCAAGGCCATTTCGTCTACGTGTGCAAAGTTACATTTTATTTAACTGGAGTTATTCAATTATCGTGTAATATATTTTGCATTAGTATCAATTTCCCACTTAAAATTAATGATTTTCGAGCAAATTATGGACTATACAAACAAGACTTTTACGAACTATTAATATAGCAAGCTGAATAGGTACCCAGGGATGAAACGTTTTTCAGTCATTACTTACAGGTGATTTATGTGAGACTTTAGTTGATACAATGTATACCAATTTATTTATTATAAAATTGAATATTTATTTCTTCTTCCCACAAGAGAGAAGAATTCTTGTAAAGAAGCGGATCGACACCACTGCTTCAGTGTCTTTTAGTCGTTTTGATTCACTGACTTTAGTCGTTCCGTGGTGTAATGACCGCACCCCTTCCACCGATGACACCGGCTTAAGTTGCTCAGGGTATCAACTAATGTCACTGCAGTGCTTCCAACTGGAGGCCCTAGGGTTCGACTCCAGACGGTGCCAGAATTTTCGACACAACCATGTCAGCTAGGTCGAATTCAGCCGCTGCTGCCTGGAGGAGAATTCTAGCTGTCGGCTGCTTTGATAATTTTGTTTTCCGTGTTTTTTCGATCAACCACAGGTGAATTCTGGGCAGTACCCTAACGTGAACCACGGACCGCGCGCAATCTTTTCTTTCCATTCATTGTCCTATCCTCACCCCGTATTTACACACACACACACACACACACACACACTTAAATGCACTACACTACCACGCGTGACGGGAGCTTAGAGACCGGGAGGGCATCAACTGACGCCACTGCAGTGTCTCTGATCGAGAAGTCTCAGGCTTGAGTCCGGACGGTCTCAGGATTTTCGATATTAGGTGTTTAGCTGGTCGAATTTAGTCGCTGTCTGAAGGAGAATTCTAGCAATCGGCTGCTCTGATAGTTTTCCGTTGTTTTTCTGATCAACACCAAGCGAATGCCGGAGCGGTAGTCTAATACACGGACAATGGACCATATGCAATCTTTCATTCCTCTTCTTTGCCCGATCCTCACCTTCTACATACACTTACACTTACATTTACTATACTACCACACATGTCAGGAGCTTAGAGTTTGTCTCGGCTGAAACGGGTGGAAGACATCTGGTTGGAGAAAACCCCGCTTGCCGGAGGGAGGCATCGGATCTCACCATCCAGTGCGTGAAGGTCATCGCCACCTTCAGAGAACAAAACGTGCACTAGAGTGTCGGGAGTAATGACCTTAGAAGCAGACGCTCCCAAAATTTTAAATAATGAATCAATCTGCCTGTGGCTCCTGGTTGAATTTCCTAAATTGCCATTCAGATGTGGAAAAGTACTGCGACAGATTTATCGGGTCTCTAAATTCAAAGAATTCACATTTTTAATTCTCTCGTTGTACCATTGCGTGGAGAGGAAAAGTGTCGGAATCACATCAATATATGATGATAATGAGGATGGAAAGGACGACATACACACATACAAACACACACACATGCTCGAGGCGATTCTTCCGACCGAGTTCACCCGGCACTACCGACTAAGCGATCTCGGCTATTTTTTTTATTATTATTATTGCTCACAATTTAGGTGAGTGCAGCTACACCAAACTGACTGTGAACATTACCACGAGGATTCATGCCTGAAATAACACATCCCGCACACACAGGGAAGGCAGTTTTAAAAGTAGTTATAAAGGACACAAACACACCATTGTGTGAAAATATACGCATGTATTCTTCTTAAGAACACTGTAGTACAGACGAGCAAGGAGCAATACAGAGAATGAACGGCTAACCTTTCCCTAGTGCTCTCCAATATAGTACTTAAAAATCCCAGTAGAAGGCGGGGAAAGGAACCTGCCGTCTCAGCCCAGCAATCTCAACTCGACCACGGACGGCAACTCACTGCGTCACCACTCACCGTGATGACCTCACTTTCCGAACTGATAAGAAAAGTGGAGAGATGCCAAAGCGAGAGGGCGGGGAAAGTACACAGAGAAAGCAAAGCAACAATCTTAAACAATGATTACTATTATTATTATTATTATTGTTATTATTATTAACTACCTTATAAATCATTTGTATTCGGTAATGAATTGTAATGACAAAAATGGGAATGTAATAATAAGTCTCTGGACTTATTAGAACCCACAACTAATTGAAACAATAAATAATTATTTTATTCTATTATTATTATTATTATTATTATTATTATTATTATTATTGATATTATTATTATTTTCCAGCCTCATTACTGCAGATGCTTAACTGACACACGCCCTGGCGAATGTATCATTTTGCGCTCTGTTACATCAGAAAGGATCAAAGTGACATTCTTCTGCCCTTGGTACAGTTGAGTTGCAACAATGTGAGTGCGAATTTAAGAGATCAGAAACTATTAGGGAAAATAAAGAAAGACGTGGGACATGAAAATCCAATCCAACCTGTTGCTGAAGAGTACATGGATGAAATTGTACAAAATAATATCCAAGTGTTGGGAATGATATGACTTGTGAAGTGCAACCTAACCTGTTGCTGAAGAGTACATGGATGAAATTGTACAAAATAATATCCAAGTGTTGGGAATGATATGACTTGTGAAGTGCATGATTGATATATTTTAGCGCATAGCAGCGACGAGTACCAAGACGCCCAGACGTCCACGAGCGCACAAGTGAACTCTTGAAAACAAAAAAAAATCAGCAATAATATTTTACATAATTATGGTATAACAAAAATACATATTAACGGGAAAAAACAATGTAAATATATTAACAAATATAAAATATTTATAATTTAAAAAATTGTAAAGTTAGTTAATAATATACTAATAATATTTTTCATTTATCTCATGTGGTTTCTTATATTTTTCTTTGTGGTGTCTCTTTAATATTTGTGGGAATAAACATATACTTTACTGCAGGAAATGTGTGATAAAAGAAGCCTATTTTATCATGGTTCAAATTAAAGATAATTCCATTTACACATTTTCTTTCTGTTTCAGGTATGAATGAACAACACATTACGTCTTCCTTACTAATGAATTTGGGGCGAATTCAATTTGTATTGGTGAGTCACTAGTTTATTGCAATTGGCCGTTTGTGTTGCTCTCTAAAGATAATGTGACATTAACACTACAATGATACTTGTTTTCCTTTAATGGCTGCAATGAATCATTTTAGCGTTTATAGCTTATAGAATTTTGAAACAAACTCTATTGAAAACCTTGCCTGTCAAACATTTCATATAGTGTTTTATTTCATACACTGCTGCTTTTTACCTGAATGTGCAGAAAGCATTACAGAATATTGTCGACCAACGGAAAAGATGAACAAAAATAATCTTTCAGAACAATCTAATAATTTAATCCTGAAAAAAGTGATAAAAACACAAATTAAATCTCCTAGTGATTTTAAATATACGGAATAAGAAAAGGCAAACATTTAATAGAAAATGTCACTTTTTTATGATAATGTAAAAATGAGAAATTTTCTGAACCACTACACATTCGTAACTTCAAGTTACTCTTTGCTTAGGATATAGATGGCCAACTAAGGTGATTTATTTCGATAATCATGAAGAGCAGAGACGAAACGATAATGATTCGTAACCGAAGCATCATTACAAGAATAATAAAAATTGCTTCTCGACCTACCGGGCTCGACAAAAAAAATTGTCTTGATCATTCAGAAAACAATGATTTCAAGATCTTATTATAAAATTCATTATTATAAAATTAATTATTTTGAAACCTAATAATTTTTATCATAGAAAATTGAATTTTTTATTTCTTAGAATAGAAACATACTCCATCTACATGTATGGAAAATTATGCATTATGTTAACTAAATGACAAGTTGTTTGGGTTGAATAGTTTCTTAGTCGAATATAATTGCCTCTGACGAGGGAAATTTTAGAAATGCTGATTTTCGTTGCAACGTTTCCTCATAAATATTGTTAACAGCACGCATCTGAAAAAAGAGGCAACTTTGGCTGTTTATGCATTCTTCTTATATTCTAAGAGTACTCGTAGAAAGCTGTTACCAGGAGAACCATTTCGCGGAATTCAATGAAATTACTGCACCCCAATTTATTCGACCAGCCTATTCATGCCGAATGATTGCCTTAGAAATTTCACGTTGGGAGAGGTCGACCATGAATATACAAAAGAACCTTAGGAACAACTACCTATCAAGGAACAATAGAATACCTTACAATATCGCCTGCTGCAAATAGCTTCCGAGTTTCGTCATTGGCGATGCAATAAGGAGTTCCTTTGTTCCTTGATTTGTTCATTTGTTCACGTTCCCTGCTTTCCTCTCCGACCCTGTGATTTACAAAGCCTTGCCTCCTAACTTCTCTACAACCTCTCCAAAAACGTATTGATAAAAAGACGAGTCTGTTCGTGCGTAGAAAACACAATAGCCGTTTCTATGCACGCGATGTGTCTGTTTCATTTTTCTAAGACTTATTTTGTTACTGAACAGTAGTCTGCTGACCTTTAACATCCCGAACTTCATGTTCATGGTATATTGATAAATATATTATCCAAAAGTCACAAAAAATATGATTAACATTTTTTGTGTGCAAACGAAAATAATTTATAAACATATGGTGCGCATAGCGGCGGTCTAGCATTAGTGCAATCGCGCGACCTCGTCATTTTACACAGGGACAGAAATCAGTGAAAGCCCATGAATACAGTTTGCGACGTAATAACTTAAACTTTCCATGGATATTCTTCTCTCAAGACAATATTGTATAGGGGATATTAATTTGTAATATTAAAAGGAATATGACGATGTTACATTTACAACGTTTTACAGTAAGATTTTACTCAATTTACAATTAACTC
The DNA here is from genome assembly GCA_031308135.1 of Acheta domesticus. Classification (NCBI taxonomy): domain Eukaryota; kingdom Metazoa; phylum Arthropoda; class Insecta; order Orthoptera; family Gryllidae; genus Acheta; species Acheta domesticus. The sequence continues at coordinate 217,205,261 of JAHLJT010004567.1, forward strand.
GAAGTTTATACTTAGGTCATTTAATTTCAATAATAAAACAAGTTAACCATTTTAAAATCAATAAGGAATTATGACTTTCTAGTGAATTGCACTAGTAACGCACTTTTCTTGAAAATTTATTGATTGATAGTCAGCCTCATTTTATAAAGTCAGTTCTTAATTAGAGTGGGGATGTAATATTTTAAATTAACATGTGTTTAATGCTGACTCAATTGCAAATAGCTCATTTATAAATAGAAGAAACCAAGTTCATAGACACTCCAAAATGAAACCTCCGGGCTGATGAGTGCCATTCACCTAAGATCTGACCTAAGGATGAGATGGTGGACCGACTGAGGTGGTTCTGGGAATCAGTTGATGTCAATGCAGAGTCTCTGATCGGAAGATCCTAGTGTTTGAGTCCCAGCCGAGGCAGGATTTTCATCTTTAGCTAGAGAGCTAGGACGAGTTCAGTCGCTGGCTGGAGAAGAATTCTAGCAGCCGCCTGCTCTGATCAATAGAATTCCATGGTTTCTCCGCGGAATGAAGAAACAGTACTCTAACGGGCTATGGACCGCGGGCAATCTTTGCTTCCTCGTGCTTGCCGTTTTCTCCCCTTTACGTGCACATGCTTACGTGTGTTACACATCCACATACATCGGGAGGTCGACCGGAAGCTTAGATCTTATCCCGGCTGGTGCGGCACCCCTCTGGTTAGTGAAAGCCGCCTCAAGACGTGTAGTTCGACGCCGAATCTCATCGTCAACCAGTGGGAAACATTGCCACTTCCCATGATAAAAATATTCACTACGCTTACGAAACTAATGACCGCAGTTAACTGAAAATGTTTCCGTCAGTACTGACTTGTGACGGGAACATCAGATAGTTAATCAATGAGACTGTGGACTTGGCTTATTAACTTGGGGACCGAGAGTCAAATGTGGATGCAAGCCGATAAATGAAACTTCACGCAAGCTGAATAAATTTTTAACAATGAAATATTAATATGAATCAGGGTAAATTACTTTCATTGTGACAATAATGACCACTCTGAAAAGTGTATTATATTTCTTTAATTTTATTATTGTTTTCCAGTAATGATTCTGGTTAGGATTTTAGTAATATAATTAGTAACTACTACATTAGGAATTTTTATTTTCATACATCTACTAGCAATTTTAATTTTAAATACTAGGATACTTATTGATATAATTGCACTAAATATAAATAAATATATTCACACCATTCGTTTGTTTAAAAAATATGGATTTCTTAACTAACATTTTATCCTGCATTCGCAAATCGCAAAATTTAAGTCGCACTTTGTCAAAGAATACAAAAAAAACTTTAACAATTTCACAAAACTCTTGCACTGTTGCGAAAATACAAAATTAAAGGCACACACTGACCAAGCGATGCTACCTGACTAACACAGCAAGAAAAACCAAATTAATGTAACATTGCAGAAAGTATTGAAAGGTTGCGAGGCACACATGGCTGGATTTTCCCACCCAGTCCACTCTCACAGCGCCACAGCTCCTCCAAATTACACAGCTGTCTAGTAGAGGGTCTCAAATGCAGATATCAAGAAAATGCCTTTCACCACCGTGGATGCTTCACGCTCGAGGTCCACCATAGCCCTTTCCGCTTGGTCCACACTCCACCAGCCATCTCTCCCGCTGTCCACCCAGGCTCTGGCCTCGCCCCGGGTTCAGACCCGGGGCAGGGCGCAGGGGGGGCGGGCAGCCGGCTAGCAGGCGAAGGGGCGGACGTAGGCGGGGGGAGATACGAGCGGCGACGGCGTGATGGTGGTGGTAGCGGCGGTGACGTCATCGGTGTCGGCGCCGAGGGTAGCTGGTTGCAACTGGCCGGGCGGCGGGAGAACCGCCACACGCATCGAGGCGCGGGGAAACAATGATCAATTAACGTCTTAATTCAATCATTAATTGATTGATTTTTTTAAGTGGGACACGCGAACTTTGGAGTTGGCGCCCCCATGACACCCTGGTGTAACATGGAACTCCCATAATTTAGCGGGAAGTACCACAAAGAGTGCCCAGGTGGGCGGAAGTCGCAGGAACTTGTCCGCGCCGACCAAAATGTGCTAACAACTTACACAATAAATTCAGTTGCATTCAGAAATACAACTATAAATACAACAGAATATCTCCTATTTCTTTACCCTTTTAGGAAGCATTGTGTCATTCTCTTCTCCTCTCGTCCCATATTCGTCAGACCGTTTTATTCTCCTTGCGACACATTATCTCAGGAAAATCTTCAAATAAAAAATGACACTAAGGCTAAAAGCCTCGCCTACGACTCGTGACAAGCCAGTCCCGCACGAGGTGCACACATCACCTTCCGGAGGCTCTTTGCGGGCATTATCCCTTTCCCCGGCGCACGGCACAAAGCCCGCCGTCAGCGTGGAAGGCCGCCCCGCTCGGCCCGCCTGCCAGGGCGGCCATTGAGCGAGTGGCAAGTATTGACGACCGCCGCCGCCCTTCGGCCCGCGTGACCCGCCGCCGTTCCTCAAAGTCTCGCCTGACGTACGCGCGGCCGCCGCGCCGCGCAGCGCCGCGCCGCGCCGGGTCTTCCAGAGAACTAATTCTCGCGCCATTGTCCCTTTAATGCGGCGTTTTCCTGCGACCGAAACGCGCCGTCGCTACCGTCGCTGCCGCCGCCGCCGCTGCTTTCGTTGATTGATCGGTTGTTAGTGATTCCGAGCGCGTCAACTGGTCAGGCTTTTAGTCCTGTGAGTGTAGTGCATGTTTTTTCCTTAGGAGGTGGCGGTGGTCTTCCCCCGCTGGATGGTGAGATCCGAGCGGGGCCTAACTACCGCCGGCTAGCGGGGTTTTCCTCAATCAGATGTCTCCCACTAGCGGGGCACCGTCTCAACCGGGACAAGCCCTAAGATCCCGATCGGTCTCCCAGCGTGTGTGGCAGTGTAGTGCTTGTTAGTGTAAGTGTGTGTATGGGGTGAGGATAGAACAAGAAAGACGAAGGAATGATCGCGCGCGGTCCGTTGTCTGTTTTTTAGCTCCGGCAGTCGCCCGGTGTAGATCGGAGAAACCAGGGAAAACTACCGATCAGTGCAGCCGGCCGCTAGACAGTAATAGAATTCAACCTAGCTGACAAGCTAGTGTCGAGGCCACTTTCGTACCACAAAGTCATCACCTCGCGGCGAGTCCATGGCCCGCCTTCTGGGCGTGTGCCTATCTCTCTTCACCCAAGCCGCTACCCTGCCCTAGCCCGTTCCCCGCTCCGTCGTTTCACCGACACGCCACGACGACTACCCGGCACGTCACCGCCCTCGCCACTACGCCGTCCACGCCTCGTCATGCCCCGCTTCGTTGCCCTCACCACCCCCGTTACCTCGCTGCCTAGCCACCTCGCTACCCCGCCCCCTCGCCGTCCCACCGTCTGGCCGCCACTCTACCACGCTGTCCCGTCTCTTCTCCGCTCGATCTTGCACTCCCACCGCGTCACCCCCACCACTTCGCTGCCCCGCTAACTCGCTGCCCTGCCACCTCGCTGCACCGCCTCCTCGCCGTCCTATAGGCACCCCGCCACCACGTCACCTCGCTACCTCGACACCTCCATCACCTTGCGATACCCACCACCTCAGCCACCTCCACACCTCGTCGTCAACCTCCTACCAAATCACAATTTTCGTGATTCTTGCCGCTTCACCACAATCTTTCCCTTTTTCACCAATGTCCCCAAACCCTCTGTGCTGCACCACTGCAGCCCCTGCATAATTGCTGTACTTGCTATCCCAGTGGAACCTACCGTTTCAACCCACCGACCTTGCAGACGCCCCCACCCTATCGCTACTGCAGTTTCTTCTCATTCATTGATCTCTTTTGCTTTCCACTTTCTCCATCTTTTTCCCATTCCCCCTTCTTCCAGCCTTCGTCGTTTCCATCACCGTCACCCTGCGTTCACCGCACACGTTCCTGAAGACGCCACTGCTTCCCTGGTGGTCCTTGCTACGTCCGCCTCTACCTTCTCGCCGTAGCTAGAATTACCGCTGACTACACATTGCCCAATCCACTGACAGCGTTGTTGCAGTCGTGTCATCACCACACCCACGTCGCCTAATTATTCCACAACTCCCGATGCCGCGTTCACCATGCTACCTCATCCATCTCCGTTACGCCCAACATCTTTACCCTCCCTGCTGGTCCAATGAAACTCGCTGATTCGGTTGCCTTCTCTGGTTTTCCACCTTCACAATTTCCCCCTCCTACCAGTTCCACCACCCCAACTTGCAATCCCCGCCACCCCAACTTGCAATCCCTGCCACAGAGCCATTTGAAATTCGCAGACCCAGACCCATCGCCGCCTCGCCGCCCCACCCCCTCGCCGCATTATTCCCTCGCCACCCCACGCAATCGCCGCCTCACCCCCTCACCCCCACCCCTCACCCCCCTGCCCCCTCACCAAGCCGCCCACTCGCCGCCCCGCTCCCTCTTCGCCCCGTCCCATCGCCGCTCCACCCCCTCGCCACCCCACCTGGCCACCCCGCCCCCTCACCGCCTCACTCACCCCCACTTCCTCACCATTCCGCCCCCTGGCTGCCACGCCCCCTTCGCTCCGTCCCATCCCATTGGCTCCTCCCGCCGCCACCACATCCCTTCCGTCGCCCCCCTCCGCTCCCATCCCCTCCACCCG